>CM023533.1:62170802-62770802 GCA_013350335.1 Chimonanthus salicifolius
TAGACGTAAACCATCTCACACACATGGCCGATATTGGTTCAATAGTTAAGGGCACGTGGAAGCAGTATTACACATTTCATATGATCAACATCATAGCATTCATAAGCATCATAAGCACTTCTTACAACAATGTATTTTTATCTAGGCACATGAGTGAGTTCATCAAATCTGAACCACTCATTGCTCAAGATCCATCTCAAATAACAAAACCTATTTACACCTACTGCAAAGTTAAGTTCCCTCACCGTAAATGTGTGGTATCGCGGTCTCTGTACAACAAGCAAACAAGTGCACAATCAATCATAAATCACCTACATAGCATTCATATGTATACATACAAGTAGTATTTCGAAATTATACTTGTTTTCCCAAAGATATCCAAGGTACATGGAATTGAGTCTCCTACTTGGTTTCTATCCTTTTTAAGTTACAATAAGCCACAGTATAGTAAATATGAATGAAGATAAGTTTAATATCTTGGGTCGGCCATAGGATGGCTGTATCATATGATTGTTATGGCTAAAGTGTTGAGCCTAATTTATATAAAAATAATGGGATACTTGAGTCAAGAGAACCATAGGGTTCGGCCATGTGTATGGCCAAACCCCATGGACTGTTTTTATGGGTTAATTGGAGTAAGAACATGGTTGAAAATTATGGATGATTATATGTTTTTGATTTAAGAATCACATATGCTTATCTATGGACTTAGTAAAAGTAAATAATCAGCCATCAAAGATGATAGAACATGGGATAATCTATAGGTTGAGGTTCGGCCATGTAGTATGGCCGAACCCCACTAATGGTCAATTGATGGACTTAGTGGTAAACTTATAATATAATTGGGTAAAATCAAATGGAGATGTATGTATGAAGGATTTAAAGGATCAAATTAAGATGGTGAGGTTCGGCCATGTTGTATGGCCGAACCCCACTAAGGTGGATTGATTATGAATATTGGTTATTAAGCAAAATTAGACAAGGGTTAGTTTAATGGCTCAATTGTAAATATGGAATGAAATGACCAAAGGATTTGAAAGATGGACCAAAACCAAAGTGGTAAGGTTCGGCCATGTTGTACGGCCGAAAGGTACATTTGGAAGATTAAGTTATTTGGATGGTTTTGGATTAAACAAAAGAGAGACCAAAATTTAAGTGGGTGAGATTCGGCCATGTAGTATGGCCGAACCCCACAAAGTGGTTTTTGGGATTTGGACTAAGTTGGAAATTATATGGACATATGCTTGACTTGCAGTTATATAAATAGGGTAAACGGGATTTCTTGAACGGTGTACAAGTCGTGAACGGGTGACGGTTTAAAAGAGCGGTCAATCTAAGCGAACTTTAAGTAGGTTTCCTACCTTTTTGTAACCACATTTATATTTGATGTTTTATCTTAATTTGATGAAATTTGTGCTAAGTTATTATGTTTCAAAGTGGTTTTGTATGTTAAGATGTATTTACAAATGGCATGAACAAATTGACATCTCATGCATGACATGGGGTGATGATTATGGAAACTGGAGGCCACACTTCGTCGGGGCGTCTGAAAGACCACTGCGGGGTACCTTGATGATGAGAATCCCATCAAGAAGAATCCGGAGGCCACACTCCGTCAGGAGGTCCGAAAGACCACTGTGGGGTACCTTGACGATGAGAATCCCGTCAAGAGGAGGCTATGTATATTTGTGATGGGTGGGACTCATTACATGTGCATTACATACATAGCATTGTTTTTATGAGATTTTGATGAACATGTATTATTATATTAGTTGCATGTTTTTATACTAACCTTGTGGTAGCCCTAATCAGAAACACCTACTGGGCGCGTTGAGCTAACGCCCTATCTCTATCCTTAGTGGATGATGCAAGAAAGGGGAAGACGAGGAACGTGAAGGAAACCAAGCATAGGATCTTGGGCTTTTTAATGGACTTTAATTTATGGATTGATTTATGCACTTTTTATTTGGACAATGTAATTTGATAGTTAGATGATGTTGGCATGTAATAATTTAGTTAACTAGCTATGGTTTGGTATGTTTTGGATGGTTTGGAATGAATGTTTAGTCTAAGGTTATTTTAGTAATTTTGGAGAATATGACTATGTACTTTGCTATCTAAAAATATAAAATGGAGTAGTCTTAGGATCTATTATAACCCGCAGTTAGATTAAGATTAAGTTTATTCCGCAAGTCTTATTTGTACCATGTGTGGATCGGTTCTTATGGACTTAGTTCATACGCACATGGGCTTGGCCAGTTAAGGGTCAGACTTTAGAAGTCCGAACTTAACTCGCGTCGTGACGTCCCGCCCCGATCACTTGTTTATTATTACTATTTAAAAAAAAAAATAAACTCTGATTACTAGAGTGAAAAGGGCGAGGTGTTACAAAGAGGTGCTCAGTCCAAAACTCATATTTTCTTTTGGGCATTGACTAGATTGACTTATTGATTTAAGTCTAGATTCTCAGGTCACTTCTCGGTTGTCTTCTGGATAGGACCAGATCTGACATTTTGAGTACGGCCTCGAGGTCACTCAGTGCTCGACAATATAGCGTCGGCCTAGAAGTGAAGTCACTCAGTGCCCGACCAATAGAGTCGGCCTGGAATTGAATACAATAGTAGATACAATATAGTAATAAGAGAAGAGGGTTAGTATATTTTTAGATTAACAAGGGGTACTAACATCACATGCAATCAATAACAAATAATAACATTTTACACTTTAAAAACTGAGTCCCTCGGAACATGCCTCTGAATCAGGTTATGTGGCTTCGGATCATCCGAACCACTGCCTACACTAGTCATTGACCTCGGATCTTGGGTTTGACTTCGGATCTTCCGAAGATCGGGTCTTAGATCATCCGAAGTACATTTGAACCAAAAAAAGTCTGAAAAATTAGTCTCGGTGGGTCTGTGTACCTCAGAACATCTGAAGTAGGGCTCGGATCGTCCGACTGGTGTTCGGTCCTTCCGAACTCTGCTCGGAACATCCGGGCGAGTCAAGCTAGCCTCGGGAGCTTCTGGGCTTCGGGTGAAGCTCGGAACATCCGAGGGGTCCTCTCGGACCGTCCGAAGGTTGAGGCTCGAACCGTCCGAAGGTTGACTCTCGGACCGTCCGAGAGTCGTCTTCCTCACTGTCTGCACCGGCAAATAATGACGGCAGACACTGTATGAAATACCAATCCGGAAACAGTGGGTTTCCCAGATTCGGTTTCCACATCTAGCCGGTCTGATGGACTCCTCTTTCCATAGGGAATGGTTTAAAGTTTCAAAACTGCTTAAGCCAACGGATTTTAAAACCGAAACCACACGGGTGCAAGAAAACCCATGGTTTTTCTTAAACTTCAAGCTGGTTTTTCTTATTCAAAATAAGGCCAAATTCAGTTTTTCTTGATTCTAAATGATTGGAATTAGAAGAGGAACACAGTGGTTACCTTCACTGGAGTTCCTTGTTTGAAAATTCGAATTTTGAAAATTTTCCTTCTTAAGCTTACGGTTGACAAAACAGGAAGAAAACAGAGAAGGGATCGGCTCGTGGTTTCCGCTAAGTCTGAGAGAGAATAGAAGATTTTGTGGGGAGTTAAACCAGCAGATTGAGGGCCATTTTATAGGAAATTTGGCTGAAGGGAGGGGGCCATTGGCCATTGCATGCAGCCGAAGCCGACGTCCTGAACAGTGTGACCACTGTTCGGGCGTTGGTTGGAGAACAGTCCCTCGAACTTTCCAATTTTGCAAAAAGGTCCTAGGTTTTAAAAAAACTCGATTTTTAACTAAAAACAAGATTTTAAAAACTCACAAATTTAATCCAACCTTGTTGATAAGTTGGGTTTTAAAAATTTTAGCTACCATAAGAATTTTAGGATTTAACTCTGACTAAAAACCATTGATTTAAATGAAAATCACAATTTAACACTATTTACTTAATTAAACAAATGTTAAGTAAAATAATTTAAAAACCTCAATTTGGGGTTTTAAAGAATAACTAGACCATACTTAAAATGGTCTAGCATAAAATACTTGTTTCCAAAATTATCTCATTTCAAAAACCATTTAAAATAATTATTACTCCATTTCGGGGTTTTGACGGGAGGTTTTAAATGCCATTTTCTGAAAATAAAGTTATTTTAAAATCAGAATTTCAAATCCTTGATTAAGGAGAATAATATCATCCAATAATAATCACATAATAACACAAATTATATAATAATGATAATAAGTGGTAAAATTACCATTTTGCCCCTCTAGCTGGACGAGTTGGATCACTGAGCTTTCGAGCTCAGATTGGGCCACACCTGGGCTTTTCTCAAAGCCCTAATCGTAATCTTCAAGATTAACCGGTTCAAGTAAGATTATTAAGCTAAAACACGCCTAATCTGCGTCTGGGTATTACAAAGATAATTATTGGTAAGTGTTGGACTACTTTGCTATCTAACATGGAATAGGATTGTTTCCTATTATAATTCCGCATCTATGATTATTCCGCATGTTAACTTGAGTAAGTGTGAACCATTTCAGTGGACTTGGTCTACTCACATGTATGGTTGGCCAGTTAAGGGTCGGGCTTTGGAAGCTCGGACTTAACTCGCGTCGTGGCGTCCCTCTCTTTCTCACTCTTCTATTCAAAAAAAAAAAAAATAGACTCTGATTTTCGGCGAGTGAAAATGGGCGGGGCTTTACATTGTGAACCTCTTTACCTTATCAAATTCAACCATATATATTAGTTTGATTTCCTCACCCTTCACATCCTACCAGATAAGCAGAGGCATCTGGAGGATAATCCAAAATAAAAACTTTCTAATTCATTTGACTGAATCAGGAATTCAGTCGACTGAAACATAACCAAATCCCATATGTGCTTTACCCGCACACTTTCAGTCGAATGAATCATAGATTCAATCGGCTGAAACACAACCATATACTATACATGTTTTGGCTAGTACACTTTCAGTCGGCTGAATCATAAGATTCAGTCGGCTGAAATACAATCATATACCTTACGTGTTTGGCCAGTAAACTTTCAGTCGACTGAATAATAAGATTCAGTCGGCTGAAACACAACCAGATCTCATATTTGCTGGGCCAGTATACTTTTAGTCAACTGAATCATAAAACTCAGTCGGCTGAAATACAACCAGATACTATTCATGCTTGGCTAGTTCACTTTCTGTTGACTGAGGGGTCGGCCAAGGGGTTTGAGCAGTCCTTTGGTTTGTGTTTTTAAAACTAAAACTCTTCCCTTCATCTTCTCATAATGGCTTGGTCTACCAAGGAGGCCATTGGCTTAACCAATGATTCCCTTGGCTTCCCAAGGGTGGCTTCAAGGCTCTTGAGATGAAGACCCTTGGGTTCCCAAGTGCCTAAGTACAATGTACTTAGACAAGCGACCCCATCTCATCCCTTCATATTCTGAACTCAAACAAAAAGAAAAACTTAATTCAAGACTTGAACTCACAAGTAGTTGACCATGTAACGCCCCGCCCTCTCCGAGAATTTCAGAGTCTAATTTTTTTTTTAAAGTAATAATAAAACATCGAAAGAGAGCGGGCAACGTCACGATACGAGTTAAGCTCAGACTACCCAAGTCTGAACCTTAACTGGCCACCCATGTTTACATGGAATAGACCATGATAGTGAATCACACATGGAACTAACATCAACATGCGGAATAATCTAGATTAATTGCGGAATAGAAAGATTAGATAGCAAGTAATAGTCTCAAACACTAATTAACATAAATCAACCATCCAAAGTTATTAACCTAATCAAACCATAGCAAGTAGTGAGTTATTACATGTTCAACAAAATATAGTTCGAATGACAGTAATATAAAGAAGTCCAATCCAACATTCAAGCGCTTAAGCTTGGCTCCCCTCCCGGTCACCGTTCGCAATCGTGCACCGTCACAGAGATCCGTCACCTTATTCACATAAATCATGGACCAACTTTAATCCCTTTCTTTATTTGATTCCCATTTTTAAGTCTAAGTCCACAAATACCAACTCATGGTTGTGACCTTATTTACAAACATGCCATTGCCACCAATACCTTGATTAAACTCTACAACCTTAACTGATCATGTGCATCCTACTTTGCTATGTTTGATATGTCCAATTATGATGACTGTACTTTACTTTGCTATCTTTCATTGTCATTCTAAGATTGATTATTCAGTTTGAGTCACTCGAAGTAAATTAATCTAGCCCCCAGTCAGCAGACTCTGAAGAGTCGGTCAGTTGGGATTCTTATCCATCAGTGAGACATGAAACCGTCTTAATCTTACTTCGATTATTCAACTTCCCGTTTCGCTCTGATACCAACTGTAACGCCCCGCCCTCTCCGTGAATTTCAGAGTCTAATTTTTTTTTTTAATAATAAAACATCGGAAGAGAGCGGGTGGCGTCACGACGCGAGTTAAGTTCAGACTACTCAAGCTGAACCTTAACTGGCCACCTATGTGTACATGGACTAGACCATGATAATGAATCACACATGGAACTAATAACAACATGCGGAATAACCTAGATTAACTGCGGAATAGAAAGACTAGATAGCAAGTAACAGTCTCAAACATTAATTAACATAAATCAACCATCCAAAGTTAATACCCTAATCAAACCATAGCAAGTAACGACTTATTACATGTCTAACAAAATATAGTACGAATGGCAGTAATATAAAGAAGTCCAATCCAACATTCAAGCTCTTAGGCTTGGCTCCCCTCCCGGTCCACGACCTTTCCTTTCCCTTTACTTGTACCTGCATTCTCCTCTGAGGATAGAATTAGGGCGTTAGATCAACGCGTCCAGTAGGTTCCCGAATCAGGGCTACCACATCATTAGCATATAAAACATGCATATATATCATAGTACATGATTAGTAAAAACAGGTAAAACAATGCTATGAAGTATGCACATACAATGAGCCTCCCCCATCATGTACATTCATAGCCATCACTTGACGTGCCTTGCACCGACAAGGTAAATCACAATACACTTACATCTCTTCAACACAATGCTATGAAGTATGCACATGCAATGAGCCACCCCCATCATGTACATTCATAGCCATCACTTGACGTGCCTTGCACCGACAAGGTAAATTACAACATACTTTCATCACTTCATCATTGACTGATTCATATCACGTATGAGTCCTCCTAGCGGGACTCTCATCGCCTAAGGAGACCATAGTGACTATGATCATCATGTTACTCTTCCTGGCGTGACTTGCACCCCCGAAGGAAGACGTAACCCATAACTTGCAACACTGTAGAACCTCATTCATAAATCCCATGTCTATGCATGAGATGCCAATGCCTGTATGCCATTTGTTAATGCATAATATATCATTTGAAACACATATAATAAAACAAGAGTCTCATAAGAAAACTGGGGTAAAACCGTGGTTACAAGTAGGTAGGAAACCTACTGAAGAATCATTTCAGCGTCCGTTCTTTCTTAGGCTTTAACTGGTCACGACTCGTTCGTCATTCAACTTTCGGTACCTTATTATGCAACAATAAGTAAATCATAATCTTATTTACATGTCCATTCACATATGAGACCTAAAACATCTTATAAGTCCTTTTGATCAATCTCTTCATTTGGCTTGTATTCACAGATTTGTCATTGGTCTGTCCAATCTTTAATCCACCAAACTTACTCCATGGGGTTCGGCCATACCTTTGGCCGAACCCAATGGTTCCCTTATCCATTACTACATGGTTCTCCATTAGGGTATTTTAAACCTTTTAAATCAACATAGAACCATTACCAACTACTACTCATAAGCTTAGGCTATTTAACCCATTCATTATGAATTAGCATAAAGTCCAATTCTCCTAATGATCTTTCATCATTTATCATACATCTTAGCCATAAAAACAGCAACTATAATTCTATTTAAAATCACATATGCATCCATAAAATGACCCATGAACAGTCCATGGGGTTCGGCCATACTCATGGCCGAACCCTTATGGTTCCTTTGCTCAATAACAATCTTTCTTAGGATGGTTTCCATGAATGGATTATACCCATAGGTGGGTTATTTCATGGATAGTTATTAATCATACATAAATGATACTCATGGACAGAGTGATACCAAGGATGGATGGTTTCCATGAATGGATTATACCCATAGGTGGGTTATTTCATGGATAGTTATTAATCATACATTAATAATACTCATGGACAGAGTGATACCAAGGATGGATGTTTTCCATGAATGGATTATACCCATAAGTGGGTTATATTCATGGATGATTATAAAACAGGGATAGATGATATTTACTGAAAGCGAAACACCAGGGATGGATGTATTTAACCATGGGTGATTATTCCCATGGTGGTTTGGATTGATGCCGGGAATTGGTATCGTGGAAGTTGGAACAAAATTTGTTAGTCACATAGAGACTTATGTACAAAGAAAGATGTGTTTAAATTTGGAGATGTACTCAAGGGAAAAGATAAGTGTCTGGTGAAACTTGAATGGGAAACTATGGACGACTGTCGAGTTAGACTGATCACCTGGCTCTGTAGTTAGCCAATGGAGTTCCAGGAGAGTGCAACTAGAAACCTAGTTAAAATGGAATCAGAAAAAGCTTTGAGCATAGGCTCTCATTGACAGACTACCTCACACAGAGAGTAGATGAAAGAACATATTGAGCAGGTACGTATGGAAAATACTATGAGAACAGGTAAAGTGAAATAGAGTAGATTGATCTATGTGAGATCACAAATGGCTCACGAGAAAAAGATATAATGTGAGACAGAACAAAGGGTGTTGCGAAACAGAGCAATTCAGTTCGTAAAAGTGGTATGGGACCGTCATGGTAATGAAGAAGCCACTTGGAAACTGGAAATCGGAAATGAGAATAGCACACTCTGAGATATTTATGTAATCGTTTAGAACCCTACTTCGCTCGTTTTTCGGGACGAAAATTTTAAAAAGAGGGTTATATTGTAACACCCCAATTTCTCAATGAAATGGATAATTACGAAAATGCCCCTGGATTTGGTGAATTTAATAATTATGATGTTAAATGAGAAAATGGTGGGGCCTATTGCTCAAATTAAGGTCATATGAACACATTAGGAATGTCAAGTTTGATTGGATGGACAATTTCTCAATGAAGTGGATAATTACGAAAATGCCCCTGATGTGTTAAATTAATTATTTTATGATGTTAAGTAAGGAAATGGTGGGGCCCATTGCTCAAATTAAGATCATATGAGCACATTATGAATGTCAAGTTTGATTGGATGGGTACCAATGGCATGTCTGTAAATAAACGTCACAACCATGAGTTGGTATATGTGGACTTAGACTAAAAAATGGGAATCAAATAAAGTAAGGGATTAAAAGTTGGTCCATGATTTATGTGAATAAGGTGAAGGATATCTGTGACGGTGCACGACTGCGAGCAGTGACCGGATAAAGCCCAAGAAAGAACAGACACTGAAGTGATCTTTCAGTAGGTTTCCTACCTACTTGTAACCACGGTTTTTACCCAGTTTGTCTTATGATACTCTTGTTTTAATATATGTGTTTCAAATGATATATTATGCATTAACAAATGGCATACAGGCATTGGCGTCTCATGCATAGTCATGGGATAATGAATGAAGTTCTACAGTGATGGCTACAAATGTACATGATGGGGGTTGCTCATTGCATGTACATAGAAGAGATGAAAGTGTGTTGTAATTTACCTTGCCGGTGCAAGGCACGTCAAGTTATGGCTATGAAAGTACATAATGGGGGATGTCCATTGCATGTGCATATTTCATAGCATTATTTTAACTGTTTTTAATGATCATGTATTATGATATATATGCATGTTTTATATGCTGACATGTGGTAGCCCTGATTCGGGAGCCTACTGGGCGCGTTGATCTAACGCCCTAATTCTATCCTCAGAGGAGATTGCAGGTACAAGCAAAGGGAAAGGAAAGGTCGTTGACCGGGAGGGGAGCCAAGCCTAAGTGCTGGAATGAAGGACTGAACTACTTTATATTACTGTATTTTGAATACTTTTGTGGGACATGTAATAATTCACTACTTGCTATGGTTTGATTAGGTTGATAACATTTGGATGGTTGATCTATGTTAAATAATGTTTAAGACTGTTACTTGCTATCTGGTCTTTCTATTCCGCAATTAATCTAGATTATTCCACATGTTGATGTTAGTTCCATGTGTGATTCACTATCATGGTCTATTCCATGTACACATGCGTGGCCAATTAAGGTTCAGACTTGGCTAGTCTGAACTTAACTCGCGTCGTGACGTCGCCCGCTCTCTTTCGATGTTTTATTATTACTTTAAAAAAAAAAATTAGACTCTGAAATTCTCGGAGAGGGCGGGGCGTTACAGACCAAGGCAACCCATGCCATGGTCGACCATGCATGTGGTGACTTGCTCACCACATGGCACTTGGATCCCACTTTGGCTATGTCACTTGATGAAGTGGTATCCTTGCTTAGTTGACTTCCATGTGATGAGATGTATGCCACATGGCAATGCCACATCACTCACATGCCACCTCACTTGATGAGGTGGACTTTAGTGCATTAAATGCACTAAATTATCTAGTTCAACTAATTTAACTAAACTTATCCAATTACTTTAAAATCAAGCTCACCCATGGCCCATTGGGTCTTAATTGGGTAATTGACCCATTTCCTTGCCCATCCAATGTCCATTTAAACTTTTTAACATCAAATTCAATTAAATTGCAATCCAAGTGGGCCAATCCAATAATTTTATAAGCTAAGGCAATCCGAGGTGTTACAACCTTAGACTTGAATGAAAAGTAAGGCTCCTCTTCCGGTTCTAAATTTTCATCACACTCTTAAAGTTAAGAGCCTTAGAAACCGAAATAGGAGTTCACCCAAGCTAAACTTTCATCACATCCGATTTTGTAATAGCATATTAAATTCAACCATAACATCCGATTTTTCCATGGTGTTTCTTTTCTTTCTCCTTTTCTCCTGCTATTGTCCACGCCTAGCCTTGAGTTCCAAAGTGCAAATTCAAATTTCACAAGTAGCCCTAGTGCTCTTATTTGTAGGGTTTAAATGGAGATGGATGGCTGAGATTTATCAGAATTTAGGATGGGTGAATGGAAGGCTAAGATTTAAACATTTTAACTAGGATTTTATCTAGGTAGGACGGCTAGGGTTGCTTGGAGAGGGGGTGTCTTGTGTGCCAAGGTGTGAGATGAGATTGGATTAAGTGGTGGTCAAATAGTAAATGAGGGATTAGGGTTTAACGTAATGCATGCAATGAGTGGTTGGGATTCAAAGTTAGTCTAAATTGATGGATGGATATGCATGGTGGAATGTGTGTGTGTTTGTTTAGGGTTTCAAAGTGATGTGGCCGAATGGATCTAGATGAGACTGTGGAATCTACATTTTTGGAATTTCTTACGATGCAAGTTCAGGGTTTTGCTTCATGTGAATTTTGGAGGCAAGGGTTTTGTGTTGTGTGAATCTGAGTAATGAAAGGGTGAGATCAAAGGATGGTCTAGATGTAACGCCCCGTACTGCAACGAGCGCATTATTTCCAAAATATCTCAAAACATCACAAAAGAACGAATTTTGGGTATATTATTTTTTTTTTTGAAGTGGGGTAACTACATAACATTCAACAAATCACAGATCGAAAGCTAAGAACACAACAAACAACCATAGACTGATTTAATATAGTTATACAGTCATCCAAACAAGCATATAATAAGAAGTTCATACAATTTAGAGTCCCTTAGATTTGAAACATAAGTATGGACATATATATCTAACTACTAGTGCTCCTCCCCATGTGCTTACTGAAGGGGCCCGCCCGGTCCCTCCGTGATCGGGGTACCTAAAAGGTAAGGGTTGAGCTATCCAACCCAGGGAAGAGATAATACAAATCACCTTCTGCAACATATATATATATATATATATATATATATATATATATATATGCATGAATGCAAGAATATCATAATAGAATGAATGTCTGTACAAGAGTGCTCAACTAAACTACTAACCAATGGTCACACCGACCAATCTGAGACATCATACTCATAACTCACAACTGTCCTCCAACAACTCCGGTCTCCCTACCAACACAAACAAGTGACTACATAATACACAACCACTTCAACTGTTGGAATGCAACATAAATCCGCATATCCCCATGAGGGTCTCGACCGTTGGATCATAACGGGGAAGCAAATCTCAATGGCAGGAACCTCAACCGCCAGAACGCAATGGGGAAACCCGTATCTCTCTATGGGGGTCTCGACCCCCGGAGCGTAAAGGGAAAGTCCTCCAAACAACCAAACTCATCACATTATCATAAACATACACACATGTAAATAACACCCCTATCTCAACACCCAATGGCACATTGTCTGTTGCAGGTTACCTCCCATGCATGTACATGATATCAAGGTCATGTCTAACAATACAATCATGCTCTCATATAATTAATCAAGACAAACAACACATGCATCGTGCGTGACAAAAGCATGTAATATGTTATCTAGACATATATCTCCATGCTCATCATGATCATGTTCACATGTTATAAATAAACACACAACATTTTATCAATAAACTTTCTAGTATCGTACTCAATATCCAACGGACATCTCATTTTCATTATAAATTCACATACACGTTATAATTGAACACGAAAATATTATCAACAATTTTCGAACATCATGTCCAATACCCAACACATAATTTACTCATTGTAAATTCGTCCCCATACAATAATTAAATAAACATATTACCAGCGAGTTTCTAAATCCAAATAATCATCCATCCGATTACAATTCTCCATTAATTGTATATAGTTGACATGAGTGCACCTGAACAGATCCCTTGCCACATGTTCATTTTAACAGTTCCCTTACTGAGTTGCTTAATAAACAAAGGGCCACATTCAAATCATTACATGTCAAAGGTTAAAGGTTAGATAAATGTGAATGCATACTAAAACAGTGATAAGTCCCCTCACCGTGTGTGTAGAGTCGAAAATTAGAAGCGAGCAAGTGGCTTGGGGGTCGAAGGGAGCTCAATTTGTTAAAAAGAAGGAATTAATAAGTAAACAAGGCAAAATGGGCTAAAAATAGGCAAACAGAACATGGGCCTAAAACTAGGTCGGACCTAAAAAGGGCCGGGCCAAAAAGGCTGGACCTGCCTGTAACGCCCCGCCCTTTTTCACTCGCGGAAAATCAGAGTCTATTTTTTTTTTTAATTAAAAGAGTGAGAGAGAGAGGAACGACACGACGCGAGCTAAGTCCGACCTTCCAAAGCCCGGCCCTTAACTGGCCAATCATACATGTGCACAGACTAAGTCCATTAAAACGGTTCACATGTAATACAGCTAAACATGCGGAATTAAACATAGTGCGGAATTATAATAGAGTTACTATCCTATCCAATTTTAAATAGTAAGGAAGTCCATCACTTAATAAAAATCATCTTAAGTTAAAATGTCCAAAATTAAAATCTAAACCATAGCAAATAGTCTAAGTTATTACAGCTCCAAATACTAATTACTCAAATTACACTGTCCATAATAAAAACTTAAATAAAATGAAACTAGGTTATCCAAGCTTCTAAGCTTGGCTCCGATCGCGTCCTTCACTCTTTCCATTCCCTGTGTCATCATTTAAGGTAGAAGCAGGGCGTTAGACAACGCGCCCAGTAAGTACTCCGAGTTGAGTCAACACATATAAGAAAAATCACATTGTTATATATATACATATATACATATACATATGTATACATATGTATCTATATACATATACATACATATGTATATACATACATATATGTATGTATATATGTATGTACATATATACATATATGTATATATGTATACATATGTATGTATATATACATATATACATATATACATATACATATATATACAGATATACATATACATACATATACATATATATACAGATATATACATATACATATGTATATATATATATATATATATACATATATACATATACATATATATACATATATACATATACATATATATACAGATATACATATACATATATATACATATATATACATACATATACATATATATATATATATATATATATATATATATATATACATATACATATACATACATATATATACATACATACATATACATATACATACATATACATACATACATACATATATATATATGTATATACATACATATATACATATATATACATACGTACATACGTACATATAGATATATATACATACGTACATATATATATATATACATACGTACATATATATATATATATAATGCCAGCCAAAACCATGCAAGTCAATGCCATACCATGGGTGTCATATGCCATGAATCCCACCCATCAACCATATCACAATCATCTAGTATTCCTCTTGATGAATAATTCACATCAAGGTATTGTCATGACTCCCCACGTATGCCTTATTGGTCTCACCGAAAGGAGCGTGGACTCCTCTTTTCATTTCAAACATCATATCAGGAATCAGTGCGGATTCCTCCCCACGTTTGTTTATCGGCTATCAGAATGGAGCGTGGACTCCCCTCATGTGATCCCTCCCATGCCATGCATGAGATGTAAGTGTACACATGCCATTTCATAATAGAAATCCCATTATTAAAACATGGCACTTTGATACCAAAATAAATCGTCAAAACATGAAGTAAAATCATCACATATACATATTCCATGGTTTTCAATAAGGTAGGAATCCTACCAACGTCCAAATATCGTGTCCTTGCGTTTGTGTCCAAAAATTGATCACCGATCGCGTCAAGCCAATGGTACGCCCGTTTGTGAAATCCCGTTACCTTATTACACATAAATAAATTAAATTGATGACGCATTTGGTTTCCATCATTCCATGTTCATTTACAATTATAGTCCTTAGCCCGGTTAAGACCCCCAAGGAGTTTCGGCCATGCCTTAGGGCTGAAAATACGTTAAGTCCACAAAAATGCATTAGTGGGGTTCGGCCATACTACATGGCCGAACCTCACTCACTTGGTTTTGGACCCCCCTTTCCTTTGGTCCTTGTTTCATTTTAACCAATGGGGGTCCAACATTATTCCACCTTTGATTTATTAAACCAATCACATAAGTTAATCATTTACTATGATAAACAACCTAGGTCGATGAAAAGTCCTTCATGGGGTTCGGCCATGGTTCCTTATTTTTATCATTTCCCATCTTAGCCACCATTCATTTTCATAGTTAATCACTTAACCCTTTTTCACATTCTTAGATCCTTACCCGATAGTTCATTAACATAAACATAGATCCATAATAAATCCCTCCATGGGGTTTGGCCATACAACATGGCCGAACCCATGGTCCATCATTTTAAAAATCCATTTTAAATCCATCGACATTTCTCCATGGGGTTCGGCCATACATCATGGCCGAATCCATGGTCCATTGTTTTCCATCCTCCTCCATTTTAAACATCATTCCTCTTCCTTTTTCTTCCATAACTAGGAAATCCATAGTTAATCACAAATATACCTAGGTTCATAAAAACTTCCTCCATTGGGTTCGGCCATACATCATGGCTGAACCCATGATACATTATTTTCCATTTATTTCTTAGCATGATAGGCATGGTTCATCATGTATTTAAATCCATAAATATTCTTCCATGGGGTTCGGCCATACAACATGGCCGAACCGTATGGTTCATCATTTTTCCTCCATGATCCATATATATAAAATTAGGGTTCGGCCATGCAAGGGTCGAACCATGATCCTTGATCATTCTCCATTCCTCATATTCAATCATAAGTCCATGTATACATATTGTCCTATACAACTTCATTTATATCACCTATCTTACCCATTAGGGTTATGTTCCATTTTTCCATCTCTAAAAACCATATTTCGGATTTTGCATCATGCTTCACTTTTATGTCCATGTCATTGACATTCCTTGGATGGATTTTAAATCCATGGCCTATAACCATTTGGCCAACTATTTTCAATCCAAAATGGAACCCCATGGTTTCGGCCATTCCATCGCCGAAACCATGGTTTCCTTAGCCTCTTTCTAATTAATAAATCTTGTTAAGCAATACATACCAATTCCGTGACTCCTCCATTTTCTTTCGTTCCGTCTTGCTCCTCCATTATGCTCCTTCCTTAGTCCTTGCTTCTTCCTCCTTGATCTTCGGCCAAAGAGTGTTGCTTGAGAGAGAGGGTTTGAGGTGAAAACCCTAAGAGAGGGTTCGGCCAAGGGGTGAAGGTTTGAGAGAGGGAGAGAGGGAGAGTTTGAGATGGGAGTTTTCTATCTCTTTCTCAAGGAGTGGTTCGGCCAAAGGAGGCTTGTTCTTTTGTAAGCCCGTTCCTATCTTGCCCTAGGGTTTTGGTGAGAGTGAGAGGAGTTGAGATGGAAAAAACCCTAAGTCTTTTCTTGTCTTGGAGAGGGTCGGCCAAAGAGTGAGAGGGAGAGAGTGAATGCGATGAGAGCCTTAGGGTTTTGGTTGAGGCTAACCCTAATCTCCCCAACCACCTCATCAAGATGGGGTCTTTCCCATGTGTCCCTTGGCTAACCAAGAGGACACATGTCTTACACGTGGCACACTCCCACTACCCAACGATTGTGTGGTCTAGGGTTTCCATGAGATGGAAACCCTCCACCTCCCCTTTGACTCACTTTAAGTCCTTTCATCTTCCATGTGACTCACCACCCATCCAACTCACTTAAATGAACATTCTCCTAACTCAAGCATTTGAATTCATTTCCATCTAACTTAGGTGATTTTAGTTAAATAATTTAACTCAACTCACTTCACTTGATCCTCTTGAATTCACCCATGAACTCACCCATGGTTGACTTGGTCAACCATGGTGGCCGGCCCCACATGTGCCTTAGTCCACACGCCACCTCACTTGATGAGGTGGACTTGGGTCCCACTTGACTATGCCACTTTGATGTCAACTCCTACACTTGCCACCTCACTTGTTGAGGTGGACCCCATGCCTTAGATCTTATTTGGGTCCATGACCCGATCAAGTCAATTCCTTACCCATTTACCCTAAACCTCAATTCATCTGGACCCATTGGGTCCCAATTGGGCATTTGACCCAATTAAATAGAATTAACCCTATCCATGATCCATTGGACCATACTTGGGCCATTGCCTCAATTCTTATCCATCTAATATCCACTCCATCTATAAATCTTAATTTTTTTACAATTAAAATAGATAATAGCCAATATAATTATTGCATTGAAAGTCTGGGCTATTACACCGCCAGAATGGGCTGGGTCAAGTCTGGGCCGGATTGGGCCTGGGTCTGGGCCTGGATTGGGTCTGTCTCTCAGCCTGGACTGGGTCTGAACTGGGTCAGGGTCTGGGCCTAGACTGGGTCAGGGTCTGGGCTTGGACTAGGCCAGGATCTGCTTGGATCGGACTTGAACTGGGTCGAGCTCACTCAAACCAAATCGAACCAGAGTTGGGCCCAACTACAGGTTGGGCTGCAAGTTGGGCTGGCTCAACACACAACTAAGTCGACTCATGATTTAACCGAGTCGACTCAGCCACAAGGTTGAATCAGGGAAGAGGAAAAAGGGAGAAAAATCAGAGAAAACCAAGAAAATCAAGGAAAAACACGAGAAAACGAGGAAAGTCAAGGAAAACAGCGGAAAAACTAGTAAAGAAAATCGGTGGAAAATCGAGGGAAAACACGGAAAAGGGGAGAGGGAAAAACAAATAGAAAGAGATAAAAAGAGAGAAGAAGAGGGTACCTAACAGAAGGCGAGAAGTGGAGGAAGATCCAGCAGTTGCGAGTGGAAAACTAAATTCTTGGACAGCGATAGCCGCTTGGGCAAAGCTACAGGGGACGGTGACGATCGGGTGAGGGCGACAACCGAGAGGGAAAAAGAACAGTGAGAGAAGAAGAGGCGAGAGAGAGAGAGAACAAGGGGAAGACGAAAAGATGAAAGAGAGTGAGAGAGAGAGATCGAGATGAGAGGATTTACCTGGGAAAGACGAGGGACGAGAGGTAAGGGGTGAGGCACCGGCACTGTAGTAGTTGCAACTACAGTGTTGAGTTAGGGAAGGAGGAGATTTCAAAGGGTTAGGGTTCGAGGAAATTAGGGTTTAGGGTTTAATTCTATCTCTTTTTTCCTTTTTTTTTTAAAATACTAAGGTTTTGAAAATAATTTCTTTTTAAAAGAAAACAAAATATAAAGAATTCGATAACCCGAAAATTCTCGAATAACAAACGTCAATCGGGAAAATGTTTGATTTTTCAATGATTTTTTTATGAGAATATACATAAAAATTAAGAAATTACCAAAATGCCCTTCAAGTTTTCAAGCTCGAAATCGAATAATTGGGGCCTACCATGGAGCCCACACTCTCCTCCTTCCTACTACGGTCCCGAAAACAAATTGGAGGTCCTAAAATCTCTCCAAAAATCGGGAAAACTCGGAACGGGTCTTTACAACACTACCCCCTATAAAGAAATTCGTCCTCGAATTTCAAACTGAACTCATATCTCTAGTCTCAAACAAGGCTGGAAACTGCTTCCTTAACGTTGCCTCATTCTCCTAAATAGAATTATTTCTTCCCCTGCACTACCACTAAAATGAAACTGATAGTCTTGCCACGAAGCATCTGCTCTCTAGAATCCTCGATCCGCACTGGTCTTTCTTCATAGGTAACATCCTCATTGAGCTCCACGTCTTCCCAGTTAATCACATTTCACGGATCCTGATGATACCTCCGAAGCATTGTAACATGGAAGACGTTGTGTACTCTGGCGAGACGAGGAGGGAGTGCAAGTGTATAAGTCACTTCCCTGATTCTCTCTAGTACGTCAAATGGACCAATATATAGAGGCGACAACTTCCCTCGATGCCCAAACATCTGAATCCCATGAAGGGGTGAGATCCGAAGGAAAACACGGTCTCCAACAGCAAACTCAAGTGCCCTCCTCTGACGGTCAACATATCACTTCTACAGGCTCTGGGCAGCCAACGATCTCTGTCTGATCAATCTCACCTACTTAGTAGTCTCCCTGGCCATGTCTGGTCCTGACATCATTGTATCACTGTTCTCAACCCACAAAAGGCTGATTTACACGGTCTCACCTACAAGGCCCATACAGAGCCATCTTGATACTAGCCTGGTATCTGTCGTTGTAAACGAACTCAACCAAGTGTAACTAACTCTCCAAACTACTACCACAATAAAAAAACACAAACTCAGAGTATATTCTCTAAGATCTGAACGATCAACTCCTACTGACTATCTGTCTATGCATGGAACACTATACTGAGACACAGCTGTGTGTGCAACTCTTTCTGCAAATTCCGTTGGAACTGAGAAAGTAGTTTTGGTTCCCGATCTGAAATAATCGACATATGTACACCATACAGTCTGACGATCTCTGCCAAATATAGCCGACTCAAAGCTCAAGAGAATCTGTCATCTTCATGCCAATAACCCAGGCCGACTTAGTCAATTGATCCACTATGACCCATACTGGTTCATGTCTTTGAGGTGACTTCAGCAACCCAGTCACGAAATCCATAATAATATGATCTCACTTCCACTCGGGCATCGAAAAGACTGCAATCTATCACCTGTTCCCAAATGCTCTATCTTGACCTGATGGCAAGTCTAAATAATGGGTCACAGACTCAGCCACTAACCTTTTTATGTCTCTCCACTAGACTATTGAAGCAAATCAAGACACATCCTTGTAAGCCCGGGACGCACAATAAATCTAGAGTGAGGGAAGTGCCGTAAAACCCTAAAAGGTCAAACCACCATCTTGTCTCACAATCCATCCAACAACACTAATTGTAATGACCCCCCCCTTTTCCAACCTTCCAAAAATCAGAGTCTATTTTTTTTTATAAATAAACAAGAGGAAGAGAGCAGGAAGCGTCACGTTGCGAGCTAAGTCCAGACTTCCAAAGTCCGACTCTGAACTGGCCAAACCTATGTGTGCATGGACCAAGTTCATGAAAACCAAAACACACATAGAACTAAGTAAAACTTGCGAAATAAATCAAATATGCGGAACTAAACTGCTTAGATAGCAAAGTACAAGTCATCTATCCAAAATTACTTAAATCAATTAACCATCATCCAAACTATTCACAAACCATAGCTATATTCCAAGTTATTACATATCCTTGCAAACATAAACAAAATATCCATATATATAAATTCCATTCAGATATCCAAACTTCTACGCGTGGCTTTCTTCGCGATCCTCGGCCTTTGCCTTTCCTTTTCCTGCGTCATCCACTAGGGTAGAAGTAGGGCGTTAGACAACGGGCCCAGTAGGTATTCCGATTAGGGCTAACACATGGGTTAGTATATAAAATCCAGATATAATATACCATATCATACTTATAAAACATCATATCCAAAATCATGTATGATAACAGAGATCCAATCATACAGTTAAAAACTAGTAAACTTGCATGATAATAAAGATCATATCATGCCGATTGAATGCTATGTCATGCTATCATATGTCTTATGCAATGAATCCCACCCATCACATACATATAATTTCTTGATAGTATTCTCATCTCTTGATAGTATACTCCTCATCAAATTACTCCTCACGACTTACGGACGCCCCTACGGAGCGTAGGTCTCCGGTTAAAGTATCTTCCTGGTGGGACTCTCACCACCTAAGGAGGCCCACAGTTGCATCACGGACATTTCGACGGAGTGTGGGCTCCGGTTGCATAACATTCCCCCATGCCATGCATGAGATGCAAATGCTAATCGTGCTACAGAATATTACAAAACATAGCATGAAAATCCCATAATTGCAACATATTGTTTGATACCAAAATAACTTATCAAACATGAAATAAAATCATCAAAAGTACATAATACATATCCATGGTTTCAATGATGTAGGAATCTTACCAAAAGACCGCTCAAGTGTCCTTTGCTTCTTAATCCGGCAACTGCTCAAGGTCTTGCACCGTTCAACTCCCGTTACCTTGTTTATATAAGAGCAAGTTAATAACATAACCTTTTGATTTCCTATTAGGTTTAAATCCCAAAAACCATCTTGTGGGGTTCAGCCATACCCCATGGCCGAACCTCACCCACTTTGGATTTAATCTTCCTTTTCATTTGATCAATACCATCCATATAACTTACATAAACACCTTATACTAAATAATATACCTCGGTAGGGTTCGGCCATGCTGCCACTTTAGTTTGACCCCTCTTTCAAGTCCTTTAATCCTTCTTCATCCATTTTTACATTATTACTTGTATTTACAGTTTTGCCACTAGACTTAACCCATATTTAATTTTGCTTAATAACCAAGATCCATAAAATCCACCTTAGTGGGGTTCGGCCATACAACATGGCCGAACCTCACCATCTCAAGTTTGGTCTTTTAATTAAATCTAAATGCCACAATCATCCCCCATGGGATTCTTCATTTTTGGCTATATTTACATCCTTGCCGCTCATTCTTCCCATGGTTAATCACCTTTCATATATTTATGTTCATAACGCTAACTGATCCATAAACATGGATCCATCCATGCCTCATCAATCATGATATGGAAACACATTATAAATCAGCCATTACCTTAACTTAAAAACCCATTCATTTAAACATGCCTAGATTCATACTTAACCTATGAAATGACCCGTAACATAGGTCATGGGATTCGGCCATACACCATGATTGAAGCCATGATGTTATTTCCCTCATTTTTCTTGGATCTTTTACAACCATTTTGATCCACAGCAAGGTCTAAAACCGTTTATAATTTCCAAGCATGTTTTTAACTCTAAACATCCCATCAAATGGTCCATGGGGTTCGGTCATACACATGGCCGAACCCTATGGTTCGCTTGATGCAAATCTCCCAATAATTATACTTAGTTTATCCACTGCATCTTAGCCATAAAAACAGTAGGGTTCAGCCATCCCATAGCCGACCCAAAATAATAACTTAACTCCATTTTGCAACCCTTTAAAAACCTTCATACATGGTATGGTTTTTATCTCTCAAAAACCATACAATTTATCAAATTACTTTCATGGGGTTCGGCCATCCAAAGTGGCCAAACCCTATGATCTATGATTTGAACCCTTTTTAAACACCAAAATCCATGGTTTAACCTTTGATAGATTCGGCCATACCATGGCCAAATCATGTTCCCTTTAAACAACTTATTAAACAAAATTCCATGGAGTACTTACCAATCCTCTAAGCCTCTCTTCCTGCCTTTGATCCTTGCTTCCTTCCTTCTTGCTCCCTTAATCCTTTATCCGATTATGTGCTTGATCAATGGTGAAAACACCAAGGGCTGGTTCGACCAAAGAGATAGGTTTTGAGAGAGGGAGAGAGAGATGAAATTCTATGCTTTCTTTGAGATGGAATTCGGCCAAGTGGTGATGTGTATCCCTTTTGCTAATCAGCCATCATAACTTCTCATTAACTGTAACACCCTGGAATTTCAAAGTTATCAGTTTATGTGAAAATATTCATATTTACGGAATTGCCATTGTGATAAAAATTGATTGGAATTTAAATGGGTCAATGGCTCAATCGAGACCCAAAGGATGATAGTTGGTTTACAAAACAAATAAATGGGTAAGATAAATTTAAACGGGTCAAGAATCATATTTGGGTCAGATTTTGATAAATGGGTCAAAATGGCTAGATGGGACCCAATGGGTCGTGTGAATGGCATGATTAACTATGGATTGAGTTCAAGCTTATTTAATTTAAGTCTATTAATTATTTGAGTTTGGTTGAGTTGAAATGAATGGTTGGTTAAGTTGAGTTGAATTTATTAGTTAAGTTAAATTAAATGAATGAGTTAGGATGGGTGAGTTGATTAAATGAGTTGAATGAATATCTATTTTTAAATGAGTAAGATGTAGAGATAGAAGGATTGTAGGCTGATTCAAATTCAAACACTAAAAACGTTGGCTGCATGGGAAACTTATGTGCATGTAACTCCCACCCAAGTTAAGAATGGAAATGACGTTACATGGAGTTACATGGGTGAGAATTGAGTTTTCAAATCATTGTGCACATTGAAGATGGTATAGGGTTTATGCCTTGCTTGGGTCTCCAAAATACAGCCAATGCATGGATTAATGGTTCATGCATGTAACTCCAAGGTTGGAGAATAAAATGGGTAGCTTATTGGAGGAGTTACACACAATAGATTATGGCATTCTATGGCATTCCAAATTCAAATTAGATACTAAACCAATGGGGGTTACAAAGTGTGTTCACACTTGGAGGAGGGGAGTTTTATTCCCATGATAGAACTCCCACATGGGACGTTGATGAGGGCTGAATGGAGCTGCTGTTTGTGGAGTTACACATAGGAATGATGGCTGTTACATAGGCCAAAACATAGAGGCAAACAATGGAGAATGGTGCAGCACATGGGAGTTACATTTCAATATGAAACTCCCATGTGAGAACCTAAGAAAAGGGGGGGGTTACACTAGTCCAACTGCAAGGGACGTTGGCTGCTTGGGGTGTTTCATTTCATAGATGAAACCCCCAAGTAACATAAAGAACCTTGATTAAAGAGAGGGAGTTACACAAGGATTAACCTTGGGGCTGTTTTTTGGTCAAGCAAAGGATTGTCATTGTTACTCTCTCTATCTCTCTATCCCTCTATCACTCATAGACGTCCTCTATCTTTCTAAACCAAGAGCAGCAGCTGGTTGTTTATTTTTCAATTAGTTTTGGGTAATACTTTCATCTAGACAAAAATCAGCAAAAGGATTTTGGCAACAAGGATAGCAATTTTATTCAAGACCAAAGTTCCCTTTCTCTCTTTCTCTCCCTTTTAAGTCCTTGTCACCTGGCTGAATTATCTCAAGGAGCTTGCATCAAGATCAGTCTCAGCCCAAAGAACAGTAAGAGAGAAGGAGAAGTCAAGGAGATAAAGGGTCAAAGAAGGAGTCAAAAGAACCGAAGGAGACGCGGTATTAGTAAGTGCATTTTGAACCCTTGTTTAAAAGATTGGATAAGAAAATGAGATTTGGCCATTGTATGGCCAGATCCATCAATGGTTCAGATTTAGAATTATGATGTTTAAAATGATAAAATATGGACCATAGGGTTCGGCTCCATTGGATGGCCGAACCCCATGGAAAAACTTGGTGGATTCTATGGTATTTGAAAGTCAAAATCCATATTTTGGAGTGAGGATTTTAAAAGATTTTTATATGGATTTAAGCTTGCTGTTTTGGAGTGGATATGACACGACTGAACCATGTTTATCTTATGTTAATTTGCTGATTAATTTCATAGATAAATATGGGTGGATTTCCATTAAGAGAACCATAGGGTTCGGCCATGTGTATGGCCGAACCCCATGGACTGTTTTTTTAGATGATTTTAAGTGTGTATTTTAAAAAGGTAAAAACATAAATAAGGAAGTTATTTTGGACATAGATGAATGATTAAGAAACTCAAAACCAAAGGACATAGGGTTCGGCCATCATGGAGGGCCGAACCCCATGCAAATAATGGTATGGTTGTGATGTATTTGAAACATATAAGCCATGAAGTATGTGGACTGTTTTGGGTTATTATTTAAGATTCAAATACATGCTTTGAAAAGGGTTAAAAGCATGGATCTGTATGACAAAGGACTGAAGTTAATATGGTTTAAAACAGTGGTCCAAAACTGATGAAATGGATCATTTGGATCGACCATTTTGGATTGCCGAATTTCATGAATTAATATGGTCATTTGGGACAAGTAGATGAACTGATTTAGATGGTGTTTAAGAGGTATAATGGCAGCAATAGTATATTGATATTGTATGTTTTAATAACACCAAAAACATGTTTTAGAAGAACAAAACATGGACATAGGGTTCGGCCACCTTGGATGGCCGAACCCCATGTAAGTATTTGGTTGTTTGGATTGGCTTTCAAAAAGATGGAAATCACATCAATTATGGATTTGGTATTAAGATGATGGAAAATAGGATTAAAATCTTTAGGGTGAGGCTCGGCCATGTTATGTGGCCGAACCCCACCAATTGTCATGTAATGGACTTTGTTGTCTAAATTAGGCTAAGGATAGCATAATGGCATTATTGTAAATAAGGATGAAAAGATGAAATGATCAAAAGAATGGATTTATGAGCCAAAACCTAAGGCGGTAAGATTCGGCCATGTAGTATGGCCGAACCCTACCAAGTGTCATTTGGAAAGTTTGGGATAATTAGATGGTATTAAGTAAATAAAAGATTTATCAAAGTTTAAATGGGTGAGGTTCGGCCATGGGGTATGGCCGAACCCCACAAAGTGGATTTTTGGGATTTAAATCAAATTAGAATCATATGGTCAAATGATTAACTTGCTGCCATGTATATAGGGTATTCGGATTTCTAGAACGGTGTACAAAGTCGTGATCGAAAGACGGTCCAAAGGAAGGGTCGAACAAAGTAAAATATTGTAGGTTTCCTACCTTGTTGTAACCACACCACTTATTCGCTGTTTTATGTTTATTTGAATAAGTTATTTGAATCAAATGTTATATTTACAAATGACATGTTGCATAGACATCTCATGCATAGCATGGGATGATGGGGAAGTAACCGGAGGCCACACTCCGTCGGGGCGTCCGAAAGACCATTGTGGGGTACCCTGATGATGAGAATCCCATCAGGAGGAATCCGGAGGCCACACTCCGTCGGGGCGTCCGAAAGACCACTGTGGGTTACCTTGACGATGAGAATCCCGTCAAGTGATGGCTATGTTGAATGGTGATGGGTGGGACTCATTACATGTTCATTTCATACATAGCATATTTTTATAGAATTTGTCACACATGTATAACTATTATCCTATTTGCATGATTTTGACTAACCATGTGGTAGCCCTATTCGGAAACACTACTGGGCGCGTTGATCTAACGCCCTATCTATATCTTTAGTGGATGATGCAGGGAAAGGAAAGAACGTGATTGGAGAAGAGGACCAAGTACGAAAACTTGGGCGGTTTGAATGATTGCAATGGACTATGAATGGATTATTTATGGATGATTTATTTGGAACAATGTAATTTGTTAAATTAGATGTTGGCATGTAATAATGTAGTTAATTAGATGCTATGGTTTGTTTTACGTTGGATGTTTGGATTAAACGATTAGTTAAGATCGGTTAGTGATTTTGGAAAATAAATAAGGTACTTTGCTATCTAAAAATGGAAATTGGATTAATCATAGGTTTTATTATAACCTCAGTTAGATCTAGACTAAGTTAACTCCGCTAGATATATATGTACCATGTGCGGATCAGTTTTATGGACTTAGTTCATACGCACATGGGCTTGGCCAGTTAAGGGTCGGATTTAGAGATCCGAACTTAACTCGCGTCGTGACATTCCGCCCCGATCACTTATTAATTATTATTATTTAAAAATAAAAAAAATAAACTCTGAAAATTTAGAGTGAAAAGGGCGGGGTGTTACAGTTGGTATCAGAGCGAAACGGGAAGTTGAATCTTCCGAAGTAAGATTAAGACGGTTTCATGTCTCACTGACGGATAAGAATCCCAACTGACCGACTCCTCGTAGTCCGCTGACTGGGGGCCGGATTAATTTACTTCGTGGACTCAGACTGAACAAATCAATCTGAGAACAACAGTGAAAGATAGCAAAAGTACATTATTATAAATCATCTATCAAACGTAGCAAAATAGGATATACATTCCCCAATACTCCCCAAATGAGAAAAACAAGCATAGGAAATTTAGAGACTCTCCCCTCAAAAACAAATAGAAAATCAAGTATGCTTATTTGGAAATCTCCCCAACATTGTGAAAAAATACAAACTATATGAGGAAACTAAATCAATAATGTTTTATGATTTAGGGAAATGGCTCCAAAGAAAAAGATCCCTCAGAATCAGAAAGGGAAGGAAAAGGTGTTGCAAATCATGCAACATGAGAAAGTGTTATCACAACACGAAAAATCTGTACATGAGAAGGAGCCATCCGTACATGAGAAAGAGGTAACCCAACCTGATGGGGAGCGATCTGTTCATGAAAAGTCTCACAATGCGGAAGAATCACAGCACTCATGGAGGGAAGAAAAGGAGAGTGAGGAAGCATCACAGAAAGAGGGAGAAGGAAACAGTGGTGTACATATACCACATGTGCCGCCTGAGCTTCAGGGATTAGTCCAAGCAGTGGTAACCTCAGTACTCCAGCAACATATGAATGGGAGTGAAAGTTCCAGGGATGCCAGTGACCGTAGTATGGCACGAGAATTTCAACAACAGCGTCCTCCCTACTTCAAAGGGAAGGAAGGGGCTGTCGGAGCCGAGCACTGGCTGAAGAAGATCACTCAGATCTTAAAATTACTTAAGATCTCAAGTCATGCTGACAGGATTTTACTGGCTACTTCACAATTGATAGAAGATGCCGGTAAATGGTGGGAGGTGGTGGAGAAGCAGAGGGAACTCATACCAGTTAGGGAGAGGACGGCCATGACATGGAATGAGTTTTCAGCAACCTTTCTGGAACATTACTTTCCGGAGGAGGAGAAGGAGCGACAGACGGAACTTTTTCTGTCCTTGGTACAGGGCTCTATGACGGTGGCAGAGTATCACCGTGAATTTCTCAGTTTATCCATTTATGCATTCTATATGGTGGACACAGAACTTCGCAAGGCAAGAAAGTTTGAGAGGGGTCTACGGCCAAACATCAGGGCCAAAGTGACCATATTTAAGTGCACCACATTGGCTGAGGTGGTCAGCAAGGCCACAATAGCAGAAAAGGAGTTGAATGCAATAGTACGGTTTGACAATCGTCGAGCTCCAAGTGGGAGGGGTGGGTTTCAGCCCAACAAGAGGTTCCGTCCGAACTTCAGTAGACCCTCACCATCCACTGGGTCCGCGGGGAGCTTTCGTCCCAACCAGCCCTCCCCATCTGCATCAGTCACCCAGTCATTCAAAGGGGTGAACAACTGTTTCCACTGTAATCAGCCGGGTCACTTCAAGAGAGACTGTCCAAAGCTCAATAGGCTCTCATATTCCAGAGGATCTTTCCGTCCACCAGCTAGGCCAGCTAACTCCCGAGGAGGCAGGACATATAATCAGGCGGGACGGGCGCCTACTCCTACCGGATCTGGACGACTATTTGCTCTGGAACCTCCTGAGGATGTGGATCATTCTGTGATTCAAGGTATGGCCGTTGTCAATAGTTCATATGCTTATGCATTGTTTGATTCTGGAGCATCGCACTCTTTTATATCTGCATCCTTTATAACTGCTACTGGAACACTAGTTCAAAAGCTGTCCACCACACTCACAGTAGTATCCCCTGTCGGAGACACGTCTTTGGGACTCATATGCACGGCCATAAATACAGAACTCGCTGGACTCAGATTTGAGTTCAATTATTTGGTACTCGACATGACTGAGTACGATATTATATTTGGCATGGACTGGTTGGCTAGCTATGAAGCCAATATTGATTGTTATCGCCGAAGAGTGACATTTTGGTCACCCGAGGGAAAGCAGTATATAGTTCGTGCCGACAAGCAAAGCAGATTGCAGGAAGGGTTGCATCACTTGGTGTTGAACAATATTGTCATCAACAAAGCACCAGTCACTGAACTTCCAGCAATTGTGAAAGAATTTGTTGATGTCTTTCCAAAAGAACTTCCTGGTATACCGCCTATGAGGGAGCTCAATTTTGAGATCAAGCTATATCCTGGTACCTCACCAGTGTCTCTACCCCATTATCGGATGGCACCGGCAGAAATGTCCGAGTTGAAGAAGCAGCTTGATGAATTACTCAGACTGGGTTGCATTCGGAACAGCACATCGTCATGGGGAGCTCCAGTGTTGTTCGTGAAAAAGAAGGATGGTTCACTCAGAATGTGTGTGGACTACCGGAAGTTGAATCAGCTAACTGTCCGGAACAAGTATCCTCTACCCAGGATCGATGATTTATTCGATCAGTTGAGGGGATCCAGTCATTTTTCCAAGATTGATCTGATGTCCGGTTATCATCAAATCCGGGTCAAAGAGGAAGACATCGAGAAAACGGCTTTCAGAACACGGTATGGACTATTTGAATTTGTAGTCATGCCATTTGGGCTTACCAACGCACCGGCTGTGTTCATGGACTTAATGAACAGAATATTCCGTCCATATTTGGATCGGTTTGTTATAGTGTTCATTGACGATATCCTGATCTATTCCAAGAGTCAGGAGGATCATGCTGAGCATCTTCGAATAGTATTGAACACCTTGAGACAGAACCAGCTGTATGCCAAAGCAAGCAAATGCGAATTTTGGCTACCTGAGGTCAAATTCTTAGGCCATGTTATAACAGCAGATGGTATAGCCGTTGATCCGGCTAAGGTGGCAGCAGTAAGTGAGTGGAAAGCGCCAAAGAATGTCACCAAAATCCGTAGTTTTCTGGGTTTGGCTGGATATTATAGGAAGTTTATCATGGACTTCTCCAAAATTGCATCCCCATTGACTCGACTCACGCAGAAAGGAGTCAAATATGAATGGTCAGAGCTGTGCAATCAGAGATTTGAGGAGTTGAAAGAGAGACTTACAACTGCTCCTATTCTAGTTTTGCCGGAAAGGGGCAAAGGTTATGAAGTACAATGTGATGCATCAGGAGAGGGACTGGGATGTTCACTCATGCAACGTAATCGGGTGGTGGCATATGGTTCAAGACAACTAAAGATACATGAACGCCTCTACTCCACACATGATCTGGAATTAGCTGCGGTGGTCTTCGCTCTCAAAAGCTGGAGACACTATCTATATGGGGAGAAGTTTGAAGTATTTTCAGATCACAAGAGCTTGAAGTATTTATTTGATCAGAAAGAGCTCAACCTGAGGCAGCGCAGATGGATGGAATATCTGGCGGACTATGAATTTGCGCTCCGATATCATCCGGGAAAGGCCAACAAAGTGGCGGATGCTCTCAGCCGCATGTCTCATGCATCAGTGGCATGTTTGATCAGGACTGAATGGGAGATGTTGAATTCCATTCGTGAGTTTAATCTATACATCACAAACCATGGGAGTATGTACAATTTGATCATACGATCCAACATGGTTACAAAGATTGAACAGGAGCAACGAACAGATCCGGAAATGGCAGAGACATGGGCCAAGATGTCTAATGGCGAGGTTGTACCGGATTGGGAATTACGACCAGGACAGGGTCTTATGTTCCGAGGTAGAATTTATGTGCCAAGAAGCTGCAGAAAAGAATTATTGATAGAGGCACATCAGAGCAAGTTGTCCATTCATCCGGGTAGCACAAAGATGTATCATGGCTTAAAAAGACATTATTGGTGGCATGGACTCAAGAAGGATGTTGCAGATTATGTGGCGCATTGTTTAACTTGTCAGCAGGTTAAGACGGAACATCAGAAGCCACCAGGGTTACTCAAGCCCTTAGCAGTGCCGGAATGGAAATGGGAGCACATTTCCATGGACTTTGTGACGGGGTTGCCGAGGTCCTCGAAGGGCAATGACGCTATATGGGTTGTGGTAGACCGATTGACCAAGTCCGCGCATTTTATTCCTATCAAGATGACAGATTCATCAGAGACATTGGGTCGTAGATATATCAAAGATATCATCAGATTACATGGTATTCCACAGACTATAGTGTCTGATAGAGATGGCCGATTTACCGGCAGGGTATGGCAGAGCATGCAGTCGGCCATGGGAACCGATCTACTTATTAGCACAGCATTCCATCCACAGACCGATGGACAATCGGAAAGAACAATACAAACGTTGGAGGACATGTTGAGGGCGTGCATGCTAGACTTCAAAGGTGGATGGGAGGATCATTTGCCATTGGTGGAATTTTCTTATAACAATAGCTACCAGGCAAGCCTCCAGATGGCACCATTCGAAGCTTTGTATGGTAGACCATGCAGGTCACCAGTGTGTTGGACCGAGGTCGGCGAACCTGCACTGATAGGACCTGAGTTGGTTGCAGAAACTACTGCACAGATCCAGTTAATACGTCAACATTTGTTGACCGCACAGAGTCGGCAAAAGAGTTATGCGGATAAAAGGAGGAGGTTTCTCGAATTTGAAGTGGGAGACATGGTATTCTTGAAGGTCTCGCCACGAAAAGGGCACATGAGATTTGGGAAGAAAGGAAAATTGTCGCCAAGATATGTGGGACCATTTTCAATTATCAGAAGGATGGGAGATGTAGCCTATCAGTTGGCACTTCCTTCGCAATTGGCGTCTCTACATGATGTGTTCCATGTGTCGATGCTGAGGAAGTACAACCCTGATCCATCTCATGTTTTGAATGTGCAAGATATAGACGTGCAAAGCGACGTCACTTATGTCGAGAAGCCGGTCGGAATATTGGAGAGTGAGCAAAGGGTGTTGCGTAACCGAGCGATTCAGTTCGTCAAGGTGGTTTGGGATCGACATGGTGTTGAGGAAGCCACTTGGGAATTAGAATCGGAGATGAGAACATCTCACCCTGAATTGTTTGTATGAATTACTTTGAAATCCTACTTCGTTCGATTTTCGGGACGAAAATTATAAAAAGATTATTGTATTGTAACACCCTGGAATTTCAAAGTTATCAGTTTATGTGAAAATATTCATATTTACGGAATTGCCATTGTGATAAAAATTGATTGGAATTTAAATGGGTCAATGGCTCAATCGAGACCCAAAGGATGATAGTTGGTTTACAAAACAAATAAATGGGTAAGATAAATTTAAACGGGTCAAGAATCATATTTGGGTCAGATTTTGATAAATGGGTCAAAATGGCTAGATGGGACCCAATGGGTCGTGTGAATGGCATGATTAACTATGGATTGAGTTCAAGCTTATTTAATTTAAGTCTATTAATTATTTGAGTTTGGTTGAGTTGAAATGAATGGTTGGTTAAGTTGAGTTGAATTTATTAGTTAAGTTAAATTAAATGAATGAGTTAGGATGGGTGAGTTGATTAAATGAGTTGAATGAATATGTATTTTTAAATGAGTAAGATGTAGAGATAGAAGGATTGTAGGCTGATTCAAATTCAAACACTAAAAACGTTGGCTGCATGGGAAACTTATGTGCATGTAACTCCCACCCAAGTTAAGAATGGAAATGACGTTACATGGAGTTACATGGGTGAGAATTGAGTTTTCAAATCATTGTGCACATTGAAGATGGTATAGGGTTTATGCCTTGCTTGGGTCTCCAAAAGACAGCCAATGCATGGATTAATGGTTCATGCATGTAACTCCAAGGTTGGAGAATAAAATGGGTAGCTTATTGGAGGAGTTACACACAATAGATTATGGCATTCTATGGCATTCCAAATTCAAATTAGATACTAAACCAATGGGGGTTACAAAGTGTGTTCACACTTGGAGGAGGGGAGTTTTATTCCCATGATAGAACTCCCACATGGGACGTTGATGAGGGCTGAATGGAGCTGCTGTTTGTGGAGTTACACATAGGAATGATGGCTGTTACATAGGCCAAAACATAGAGGCAAACAATGGAGAATGGTGCAGCACATGGGAGTTACATTTCAATATGAAACTCCCATGTGAGAACCTAAGAAAAGGGGGGGGTTACACTAGTCCAACTGCAAGGGACGTTGGCTGCTTGGGGTGTTTCATTTCATAGATGAAACCCCCAAGTAACATAAAGAACCTTGATTAAAGAGAGGGAGTTACACAAGGATTAACCTTGGGGCTGTTTTTTGGTCAAGCAAAGGATTGTCATTGTTACTCTCTCTATCTCTCTATCCCTCTATCACTCATAGACGTCCTCTATCTTTCTAAACCAAGAGCAGCAGCTGGTTGTTTATTTTTCAATTAGTTTTGGGTAATACTTTCATCTAGACAAAAATCAGCAAAAGGATTTTGGCAACAAGGATAGCAATTTTATTCAAGACCAAAGTTCCCTTTCTCTCTTTCTCTCCCTTTTAAGTCCTTGTCACCTGGCTGAATTATCTCAAGGAGCTTGCATCAAGATCAGTCTCAGCCCAAAGAACAGTAAGAGAGAAGGAGAAGTCAAGGAGATAAAGGGTCAAAGAAGGAGTCAAAAGAACCGAAGGAGACGCGGTATTAGTAAGTGCATTTTGAACCCTTGTTTAAAAGATTGGATAAGAAAATGAGATTTGGCCATTGTATGGCCAGATCCATCAATGGTTCAGATTTAGAATTATGATGTTTAAAATGATAAAATATGGACCATAGGGTTCGGCTCCATTGGATGGCCGAACCCCATGGAAAAACTTGGTGGATTCTATGGTATTTGAAAGTCAAAATCCATATTTTGGAGTGAGGATTTTAAAAGATTTTTATATGGATTTAAGCTTGCTGTTTTGGAGTGGATATGACACGACTGAACCATGTTTATCTTATGTTAATTTGCTGATTAATTTCATAGATAAATATGGGTGGATTTCCATTAAGAGAACCACATGGCCGAACCCCATGGACTGTTTTTTTAGATGATTTTAAGTGTGAATTTTAAAAAGGTAAAAACATAAATAAGGAAGTTATTTTGGACATAGATGAATGATTAAGAAACTCAAAACCAAAGGACATAGGGTTCGGCCATCATGGAGGGCCGAACCCCATGCAAATAATGGTATGGTTGTGATGTATTTGAAACATATAAGCCATGAAGTATGTGGACTGTTTTGGGTTATTATTTAAGATTCAAATACATGCTTTGAAAAGGGTTAAAAGCATGGATCTGTATGACAAAGGACTGAAGTTAATATGGTTTAAAACAGTGGTCCAAAACTGATGAAATGGATCATTTGGATCGACCATTTTGGATTGCCGAATTTCATGAATTAATATGGTCATTTGGGACAAGTAGATGAACTGATTTAGATGGTGTTTAAGAGGTATAATGGCAGCAATAGTATATTGATATTGTATGTTTTAATAACACCAAAAACATGTTTTAGAAGAACAAAACATGGACATAGGGTTCGGCCACCTTGGATGGCCGAACCCCATGTAAGTATTTGGTTGTTTGGATTGGCTTTCAAAAAGATGGAAATCACATCAATTATGGATTTGGTATTAAGATGATGGAAAATAGGATTAAAATCTTTAGGGTGAGGCTCGGCCATGTTATGTGGCCGAACCCCACCAATTGTCATGTAATGGACTTTGTTGTCTAAATTAGGCTAAGGATAGCATAATGGCATTATTGTAAATAAGGATGAAAAGATGAAATGATCAAAAGAATGGATTTATGAGCCAAAACCTAAGGCGGTAAGATTCGGCCATGTAGTATGGCCGAACCCTACCAAGTGTCATTTGGAAAGTTTGGGATAATTAGATGGTATTAAGTAAATAAAAGATTTATCAAAGTTTAAATGGGTGAGGTTCGGCCATGGGGTATGGCCGAACCCCACAAAGTGGATTTTTGGGATTTAAATCAAATTAGAATCATATGGTCAAATGATTAACTTGCTGCCATGTATATAGGGTATTCGGATTTCTAGAACGGTGTACAAAGTCGTGATCGAAAGACGGTCCAAAGGAAGGGTCGAACAAAGTAAAATATTGTAGGTTTCCTACCTTGTTGTAACCACACCACTTATTCGCTGTTTTATGTTTATTTGAATAAGTTATTTGAATCAAATGTTATATTTACAAATGACATGTTGCATAGACATCTCATGCATAGCATGGGATGATGGGGAAGTAACCGGAGGCCACACTCCGTCGGGGCGTCCGAAAGACCATTGTGGGGTACCCTGATGATGAGAATCCCATCAGGAGGAATCCGGAGGCCACACTCCGTCGGGGCGTCCGAAAGACCACTGTGGGTTACCTTGACGATGAGAATCCCGTCAAGTGATGGCTATGTTGAATGGTGATGGGTGGGACTCATTACATGTTCATTTCATACATAGCATATTTTTATAGAATTTGTCACACATGTATAACTATTATCCTATTTGCATGATTTTGACTAACCATGTGGTAGCCCTATTCGGAAACACTACTGGGCGCGTTGATCTAACGCCCTATCTATATCTTTAGTGGATGATGCAGGGAAAGGAAAGAACGTGATTGGAGAAGAGGACCAAGTACGAAAACTTGGGCGGTTTGAATGATTGCAATGGACTATGAATGGATTATTTATGGATGATTTATTTGGAACAATGTAATTTGTTAAATTAGATGTTGGCATGTAATAATGTAGTTAATTAGATGCTATGGTTTGTTTTACGTTGGATGTTTGGATTAAACGATTAGTTAAGATCGGTTAGTGATTTTGGAAAATAAATAAGGTACTTTGCTATCTAAAAATGGAAATTGGATTAATCATAGGTTTTATTATAACCTCAGTTAGATCTAGACTAAGTTAACTCCGCTAGATATATATGTACCATGTGCGGATCAGTTTTATGGACTTAGTTCATACGCACATGGGCTTGGCCAGTTAAGGGTCGGATTTAGAGATCCGAACTTAACTCGCGTCGTGACATTCCGCCCCGATCACTTATTAATTATTATTATTTAAAAAAAAAAAAATAAACTCTGAAAATTTAGAGTGAAAAGGGCGGGGTGTTACATTAACCCTCATGAATTCTTGATCTAACCAAGGAGTCTTTTGATACTAACCAAGGCATCCCTTGGCACTCCCAACGTTGGGTTTTGGGTTTCCATCATGAGATGGAAACCCTCCAAATTCCCCATGTGATTCTTATCCCATTCCATTAAATCTTATGCATGGGAAACCACTCCATGCCACCAACGTGTGGGAGTTTGCCTTTGTGGTGTTTGAGATCAAGGCAACTCCTCACCTCCCCATTTGACTCACTTGAATTACAAGGTCCTTTTGGTTTCCATTTTAACTCACCCAACTCATTAGCTCAACTCACCCCATTTAATACCACTCATTTAATGCACTTGAGTCAACTCCATTGTTTGATTCAAATCCAGCTCACTTCAGCCCCAACTCAACCTGATTTGACTCACCCTTTGAGCTCACTTGAGGGTCCACACGGTCAACATGGTCAATATGGTCAACTTGACCCATTGGGTCCCAACTTAGCTTATTGATCCAATTTGGCGCCTTGACCCATTTATGGGTGGTTTACCCATTTAAATGTGGTTTACATATTTGCATCCAGCCTACCTATTTATCCTTCATTTAATTCCAAATCAATTCAGCCTAACCCAATTAAAATTTGGCTCACCCAATGGTCAAATAAGTCCATCATGACCCATTGGGTCCCAATTGGGTCCTTTGACCCAAATAACCATCTTGACCCAATTAGATGTACATTACCCATCTAATTTAATTTGATTCTTATAATATGCACATTGGGTCTTAATTTGAACAATGGGCCCCACCATTTTCTCATCTACAATTATAACCTTCTAATTTACCATTCCAATGGCATTTTGTAAATATTCATATCGTTGAAAAATCGGGGTGTTATACTCATCAATGCAATGCACCTCTCATTTGTCTACTTAGCTCTCAAAACTCTATCATAACACTCTATCTGGACAATCGTGCTGCAAAAAAATCTAAATGCTCTAACCTCCGATCAGACTTGACAATGCTCTTCTCACCATGCGACTCAAGGTGTCTGCAACTACGTTCGTCTTACCGGAGTGATAAGACAACACAAAGTCATAGTCACGAAGGTACTCCATCCACCATCTCTGCCTCATGTTCACCTTTTTCTTGAGTACAATACCACAGTCACTAACTCCAGGTGATAATTAGGATAGTTCGGCTCTTGGGTCTTAAAATGTCTCAAACCATAAATTATCTCTCTCCATCCTACATCAGTAAATAGCTCAAACCATTACTTGAAGTATCGTAGGAAACAGCAAAGCCGTGGCCTCTTCCTGGAACAATGCACACTGAAGCGGAAGTCAGATTGAAGTGGAAGTCAGACTCTCCTTCAGCCTCCGGAAGATTGTCTCACAAGCTTCTCCCCAAACGAAAGGCACATTCTCGTAGGTCAAATTTGACATGGGTATGGCGATATTGGAGAAATACTTGACAAACTGCTGGTAGTAACCTGCAAGACCCAAAAGGTTGCTAATTTCAAGCACACTCCATGGTCGCTCCCAACTCAGAATAGCTTCAACCTTCGCTAGATCCACGGCCACACCGCCAGCTAACATCGAGTGCGCAAGAAACTAAACCTCTAGCAACCAAAATTCACACTTGTTGTACTTCGCACAAAGTTTGTGATCCCTCAAGATATGAAGTATGGTTCTCAGATGTTGCTCATGATCCTTTTTTGATGTTGAACATATCAAGATGTTGTCTATGAATACCACTACAACCGGTCCAGGCATATCCTTTTTTAATCAGGTCCATGAATGTCGCCGGGGCATTAGTTACCCCAAACGACATTACCTCTAACTCAAAGAGTCCAAAACACCCGCACCCTCACCTGATGGTAACCCGAAAGAAGATCTATTTTGGTGAAGTACTCGGATCCTCTCAACTTGTCAAACAGATCATCAATCCTTGGTAATGGACGCTTGTTCTTCACTGTAATCATGTTCAACAGTCGATAGTCGATGCACAGACTCATGGAGTCATCTTTCTTCTTAGCAGACAATGCTGGTGCACCACAAGATGAAATGCTAGGCTGAATGAAGTCAAAGGTTTTTAACTCCCTGAGCTGTTTCTCCAACTCCAAAGTCTCTGCCGGTAATCAAAGCACAAACTCATAGAGCCATCCCCCTCTTGGTCAACAAGGTGGTGTGCTCTAAAGAGTGCGCTGGGTCAATTGTAGCCAAGAGAATCCAACTCCCCGAACTAACTCTTGAGCTCCAATACTCCTATTGGCACCACTCAATTTTGAGTAATCGAAAAAAGCTCCACACCGAGAGAGCAGATCCATAACAAAACCTATCTCACGACGTGATGACAATCCAAGGGTTTCTTCAGAAGGACATCCGGGAACCGTAGGACCATGCGGGGCCTCTCAACATCCGCTAACCCCGAACTCTCCTCCAATGTAAGCTAGCCACCAAACTATACAACTCCTCCACGTCCGGACTATGAGCTGTAAACTGCTTGAAGAAAGCATCACCGCAAGGACTGAATCGTCACTCGCAACGGTAACAGTTCAAGGTAACCTGATGGGAAAACAATCAATCCGTCCCCAGATGACGTAGAACTCTGATATCTTCAAAACTCGCAAGCCGACCTCCAATGCTAAATCGAAAGGTCAAAACACATGATCCACAAATCTGGTCCACAACCAGAGAAACTCAAGGTAGAAAAATAGAGGGAGCACACTGGAAACAGGCAATACGCCGGTCAAGAGCTAACAAAAACTCACGTGCCCTGTTCAAGGCGCCGAGCTCCCAACTCACTCATACATCGAAATTGGACCGTACGCCAGGTCCACCTTAGTCTCAATGATCAACCCTACCAGTCTGACCTAAACAATCCCTTAGCAAAGCCACAACTACCTCTAGCCACAACACTTGACCCACGGGAATCCTAGACCCAGAAGTACAATCACTAGCTCGGCCCCTAGGCAATCCCCATAGTCCTAAGCCCAAAATGGACCATACCGACAACTCAAACACACTAAGACCATTAACCTCTCATGGAATTCCATCGCCATTTATAGAGTTCTGTATCCCACAGCTCCCGAGACCACACCATGGTGCTCCACCCACTCAAACGAGTGATCTATCTCACCATTGACGCACCCACGAATCAAACGCTGGGGGAGTCTCACAGACCGAGAATCCACTACAAGTCACGTCTCAATCATGGTAACTGAACGATAACGCATCAAACACACCACACAAACCTAGGGTGCATACGCACCACCACATAACCTGGTTTAATCTACCCTATCACACAGGGGGTGAACCTAATCTCTAGTTACCATCACATCCATCACTGTCCCGTGCACAATCTGAGAGTTGAACCGTGCTCTGATACCAACTATAGCGACCCGTACCGCTACGAGCGCGTTATGTCAAAATATCTCAAAACATCATAAAAGAATGGATTTCAGGTATATTTTTTTTTTGAAGCGGCGTAACTACCTCCCGTTCAATAGACCACACGTCCAAAGCTAATAACACAACAACCAACCATAAACTAATTGAATATAGCTATACAGTCATCCAAACAAGCATATGATAAGGATTTCATACAATCTAGAGTCTCTCAAATTTGAAACATAAGTATGGACATATATATATCTAACTACTAGTGACTCTCCTCATGTGCTTGATCAAAGGGCCCGCTCGGCCCCTCTGCGATCAAGGTACTTGAAAGGTAAGGCATGAGCAATCTAGCGCAATGAAGAGATAATGCATATCACCTGTCCGTAACATATATATATCAGATATATGCATGAATGCAAAAATATCATAATAGAATGAATGTTTGTACAAGAGTGTTCAACAATACTACTAGCCAATGGTCCCACCAAACAATCCGAGATATCATACTCATAACTCACAACTGTCCTCCAACAACTCCGATCTCCCTACCAATACAAACGAGTGACTACACAATACACAACCACCTAAACCGTCGGAATGCAAAGGGGAAACACTCATCTTCTTATGAGGGTCTTGACTGCCGGAGCATAACGGGGAAGCCAATCTCAAGGGCAAGCACCTCAATCACCGCAATGCAACGGGGAAACTTGCATCTCTCTATGAGGGCCTCGACTGCTGGAGCGTAACAGGGAAGTCCTCCCAACAATCAAACTCATCGTTTCATCATAAATATATACACATGTAAAAAACTCCCCCATCTCAACTCCCTATGGCACATTGTCCATTGTGAGTTACCTTTTATGCATGTACATGATATCAAGGTCATGTCTAACAATACAGTCATGCTCCGATATAATTAATCAAGACCAACACATGGATCGTGCATGACAAAAGCATGTAACATGTTATCTAGACAGATATCTCCATGCTCATCATGATCATGTTCACATGTTATAAATAAACACACAACATTTTATCAATAAACTTTTAAGTATCGTACTCAATATCCAATGCACATCTCATTTTCATCATAAATTCACATACATGTTAAAATTGAACACGAACATATTATCAACAATATTCGAACATCATGTCCAATACCAAACACATACTTTACTCATTGTAAGTTCATTCCCATACAATAATTAAATAAACATATTACCAACGAGTTTCGAAATCCAAATAATCATCCATCCGATTAAAATTATCCATTAATTATATATAGTTGACATGAGTGCACCTGAACAGATCCCTTGCCACATGTTCATTTTAACAGTTTACCGAGTTGCTTAATAAACAAAGGGCCCCATTCAAGTCATTACATGTCAAAGGTTAAAGGTTAAATAAATGTGAATGGATGCTAAAACAGTGATAAGTCCCATCACCGTGTGTGTAGAGTCGAAAATTCGAAGCGACCAAGTGGCTTGGGGGTCGAAGGGAGCTCAATCTGTTAAAAGGAAGGAACGAATAAGTAAATATTGCAAAACGGGCTAATAAGAGGCCGGACAAAACATGGGCCTAAAACTCGGCTAGGCCCAAAACTGGCAAAAATGGGCCGGGCCAAAAGGGCGGGACCCACTAGAAATGGGTCTGGGGGTCTGGGCCTTGACTGGGTCTGGGTCTGGGCCTTGACTGGGTCTGGGATTGGGCCTGAACTGGGTCAGGTCTGAGCCTGGACTGGGTTTGTGTCTGTGCATGGATCTGGGCCTGGCTTGGTTCAGGGTCTAGGCCTGGACTGGGTCAGGGTTTGAGCTGGGACTGGGTCTTGGCCTGGACTTGGACTAGGTCTGGGTCTGGATGGGTCAGACTTGAACTGGGCCGAGCTGGGTCATACCAAATCGGACCAGAGCTGGGTGCAACTACAGGTTGGGTTGCAGGTTCGGTTGGCTCAACACACAACTGAGTCGACTCATGATTTAACCGAGTTGATTCAGCCACAAGGTTGGATTAGGGAACAAGAAAAAGGGAGGAAAATCAGAGAAAACCAGGAAAATCAAGGAAAAACCCGAGAAAAAGAAGAAAGTCGAGGAAAACCGCGGAAAAACTAATAAGGAAAATCCGTGGAAAATCGTGGGAAAACACAGAAAAATGAAGAGGAAAAAACAGATAGAAGGAGAGGAAAATAAAGAAGAAGAGGGTACCTTTTTGTTTTTTTAAATACTAAGGTTTTAAAAATAATTTCTTTTCAAAAGAAAATAAAATACAAAGAATTCGCGAACTCGAAAAATATCGAATAACAAATGTTGATCGGGAAAACATGTGATTTTTCAACGAATTTTTTCATGACAATTTACATAAAAATTATGAAATTACCAAAATTCCCTTCTACTTTTCAAACTCGAAATCAGATAACTGGGGCCCGCCACAGAGCCCACACTCTCGTTACCGCTACTACGGTCCAGAAAATAACTCGGAGGTCCAAAAATCGGGAAAACTTGGAACGGGTTGTTACTCTAGATGAATGGTTCGATGAGTGGTCTAGGGTGGCATAGCATAGTCGAATGGATGTATATGTAATAAAATTCAAATGGAGGCTCTAGGGTTTGTGTATGTTGTGTGCATGAAATGGAGGGATTGGATTAAAAGATAATGGATTGGATGGTTAGATGATATATGAATGACATGGTTGAAATAGATAAGAGAGGGGGACATGTGCAGGACTTAGGGTTTTAGGTGATTTTCAAATGGAATGTTTTGGATGAAGAGTGTGGGTCGCATGGAGTTAAGGTCTAGAGCAGTTGGGCTTCCAGTGGGTTTTGGGCTAGCCTGCGGAGTTGGACTCTCTACTTGATCGACTCTGGCTTGTGAGTTGTGGCCTGGCCTACTTATAAAATGTGCATGGATCATTGAGCCTATCCCAGTGTGTGGCGTGGAGCTCAGTGTGGTGGGTTTCTGGCTCATGGACTTCAAATTTCAATCTTTTGATCTTCATTGACCTCTTGATTTTCAGGTTTTCTATCCAAAATTTAAAATAATTAATTCACCACTTAGATCTAAAATTATTGAAATAATCCAGACTCTCGTAATTGAATCTAGATTATTCAATTTACAATTAAATTCCTAAAAGTGACAAAAAAATTATTAAAAATTCCAGGTCTTCCATTTTATTATAGAACTTTGCAATTATTTGCAACTTTTAGTTGATTTTTTGTACATTCCATTTTTATCTACAGAACTAGTAAACAATATTAAATGTGTCTAATATATACACAAATGAGACCTAATTGGTCGAGAAATTAGGGGTAAAATAGTCATTTTTAGTACTCGACGATTCACCTATGTGAAGTGCATAGATAGAGGTTGGGCGAGGTTGGGATCTATGGGAATGCCTTAGGATTTTCCTATGTGAAGGGTTCCAAGGTGTCCAAATTATTTCTCCAAAATCCAAAGTTTAAATAAGCTTCCACAAATTTCACAACGGCCAGATCGGCAATGGGTCGTGGCACCTTAAATTGTTTTTCAACAATATGATTGTTGTGCATTTAATGCAGTCCAAGCGGCACAATAACGGTCACCCACGATGGCTCGTCATCAACGATGGGTCGTCAATCCCAATGCCGATGTGTCGCCTACTGACGATAGTATTGTCCTGAGACCAGTTTGATTTTACAGAGTTGTTCCAATCTAGAACTCTAAAAATCCCAGCTGACAGGTCGTGTACCACGATGGGTCGTCCTTGTCACTCACGGTGGGTGGTACCCACATGATGGTCTCGGCCTGGGAGTAGATCAACTTGACAGTATTTTTTCAAATTAGAACCCTTGTAATTCCTGACGATGGGTCGGCAATCACAATGTATCATCTTGACAGACTACGAAAATTTTCAAGTTTGAAATCATTAGTTTTGTTGGTTGTCAATGGTCCATTAGACTTGATTAGATTTACCATTTTGTTTCCTAAGTTTAGTCTAGGTCCTTGTATGTGTGTTAGGTCCACCCTATAGTCATCTATGGACATTTTACCTTTGTGTGATTGCCATACACTTGGTGATCTTGAATCTTGCACTTGATCTTCCAATGCTTTTATCTTGATTCAGTCTTCATCACACTTGAAAGTCTTTGTCAATTTTGTGACAACAACCTAGAAGTCAATGAATACAGACTCGATGACATAGAAACCCGTTACAACTCATTTGAATACAATAGATACAACAATTATAAGTATATATTCAATGACAAATCCTAGATCTCTATGCTTCAGATGCTTTCTTCATCTTGCTCTTCCTCAAAGTGTACCTGCAATGATATACATCTATACAAACAACAAAGCATAAGGTGGAAGCATAAGATCTCCCCCTCAAATATTAGTCCCATAATTATTAATACAAACAATATTACTCCCCCTGAGCCCTCATTTCATTAAACTTCTCTCCTTCAAAGATCTTTAATCAATCTCTCCCTTGAGTATAATATTAGATCTTTTCAAAATCTCCTTCGAATCTTACTCTAAGCTTCTAAATTTCTCCCCTTAATGTCATAAATTGACAAAGGGTACTAAGCATGAATACACCAAGTTCAGTGTGCTTTAAAAAATCCCAACAGTTGGACTGGATGAAGAGGAGGAAACATAGCCTAAACTCATGTGATCTTCAAATATGCCAATATGAAACCAACGTATGCATGCTCTGAAGAGGGAATCACTCATACAAGAATTTACCATTAACGAGCTTATGACTGAACAAATTATCAGATATCCAACAAGATCTGGAAAACAATATGAACTATACAAATATAACAATAAAGCATATAGTTCAAGAATGATGCATAAATATTTATCAATACAAGTACAAATGCATCAAACAACACTACTAGTTTATTCAACAAAACATACATCAATGAATGAACTAACATCTTATCCTTGGAAATTCATTAAGCATTTGAAGATGGAGGTTTATTTCTTCCATAAAACTTTCCAAGGTATGCTTTCCTTTGCTCAACATTTTGAGAGCACAATTCACGAAGTCCATGGAATTTGGACCACTTAACCATGTTGGCTTTCACTACCAATATCCTTTTGGCATTAAGAATTACCTTTGATTGTTCTTGAAAGCCACAACACAGGTGCATTACCAAGGTTGCATTCAAACCTTATGTGATCCATTTTTCAATAATAGTATTTGAAGGCTCAATGAGTGAATGCAAACCAAATACAGTTTTAGAGAATTGATAATTTTCCTTATTTGAACATTTCTCCAACTACAATTTCAATCTCTGACATATTTTCGATTATAGAACTACACAAAAACATTGGAAAGATATAAATAGATCGCTATAAGATTAACCAATTGAGGGATGAAAGTGAGTGCTTGTGATGCATGTAAGTTCACAAGACATCAAGTTTTGCAAATCCACCTTTGAATGCAAGATATGGCAAAATTCATACATTTGATTGCACATATTCATTTCTTATTAAGATACCGCCATATAAGGTCTTAGAAATAGCCAACTCATGCCATAACCTTCACACAAATTTGTGCAATTTGAAGATTCCATAATACATGCCCAAATCCTTGGATTCTCAGATTTTAGCCAAACATGGTTCTTGTGAACTGACAAACATCCCTCATAACATATACCAATGTTGAAAACAGGGATGAGAACCAAAAGCACACATGTCATACGTTCATTCCACAAGATATATACCAATCAAATGCATGGAAAAAAGTATGAGAGAATATGGCATTCAAAAACATGGGTGTCATGCATCAATGATGTGCCCACCCATTTCCAAACATCATATCATAACAAATTACTTCAATTAATGATTCTCAATAACTGGCCACTTATGTCAACAGCATTTGAGGCGGCAATCACCAGGGTGCTATTACCCATCCACAAATTAACCGAGACTATCGGTGGAGTGTGGTCCCCTCCCTCTAGCAAGCTTTCGGGACCTTCCTAGGAGTTCTTTGGCCCAATTAAGCCGTAACATTCATATCAAGGGACGGGGCCAAAGTCTAATATTTTTCTAAACATTTTAAATGAGTCCAACAGAGGTCCGAACATTTCCTTCTTGGCTCAGTACCATCAACTTTCCCATGCAACCATCCATGAGGTAATGTTTGAAAATATGATAATAAAATCATAAATCCAATAATTTCTCATCAAAATCATTTCCATGTACATAATAAAATCATAATTCCATAAATCCATATTTATAATTTTAAAAGACATAATATATCATAAAATCATTCAACACGTTATGCTTTAATAAAGTAGGAACTCCTACCTGACCGAAAGTGATCAACCAAGAATATTCACCCGTTTAATCGAACGGCGTTGGAATTACCTCTATTCCTTTTGTCCATGTACATGATTCAAATCACTTATTCATTATCCGTATTCTTTTGTTCTTTAGATTCGTACTTACATAGTTTCTAAACACCCCAATGTTATTATCTTACTTAAAAACACTATAGATCTACCTACCTCGAAGGATTCGTAAGTGTGCTCGAATGGATGAAATCTGATGTCCCTTGTCTCCTTGCTCTCCACCCTCCATGCTAACTTGATTTATCCTTCCCATTGCTTGGTCCTCTCCTTTCTTTTCCGGAACAGAGGAAGCCCGTGAGGAGGTGAAGAGGTTCTTGGTCGAGTTGGGGCTGAGATGTGAGTGATAAGGTGTACTCGGATGAGTAAGAGGGGTAGTTAGGCACTCTGGTTCTTCTTTCATTTTCACAATTTTTTTCCTCTCCTTTTTCTTTCCTTATTTTCTTCTCTTTCCCTTTGTTTTCTCTTATTTTTATCTTCCTCTTTTGATTTCCCTAGACTCTCAATTGAGTCCTTGAAAATGGAAGAGGCATTGTGAATGCCCATGCATGGAGAAATGAAAGGTTTCAGACGGTGATAGACAGAGCGTCTGCTGAAGACGTTCAGTCTACTTGAGCCGATGTGTCGACCCATTCGATTGTCTTTTCACTGGTACATTGTCCACGTCGATGTATCCTTCTATCACTTATACCTCGGTTTAGATCTCAGTTCTCCCTGACACATCGATCCAGTCGATGCATAGTCTGCAAACGTTGAGTTTTGCCGATACATCGACCAAGTCGATGTATCGTCTGAGGGGAATTTAGTTTCCCTCATTTCCTTAATTGATATTTATATTATTTGGACAAAAATCATATATTTTATTTATATGATAAATAAATTACATAAAATGAGGATTTAAAATTTCAGGTCCTCCCCGATTAAGGTGATTTAGTCTTAGCCTTTTACTCAACATCTAAACTAAGATTAATTCCTAGCCATCCATTCTAACCTGAGGCTATAAATAGAAGACTAAGGCACAGTAAATTTTGAACTGGGCCAGGAGCTGGAGAACATTAGTGGGTAGGAAAACAAAGAAGGGCAAAATTCAAAAATTGCAAAAGTAAGATCTTTTTATTCTGTAATTTTTTCTTTAATCTCTGTTTTTGATGTATTCTTCCAAAGAGTTGTAATATTTCCATTTAGTAAATTTGAGATAAGGTTTTAGAATCCTAGAAAATCCAATTTTCAAGTTTCTTTTATGATTGTGAGATTTAATTTTTTTTATTATTCTTTGTTTAATTAATTGGACATAATGAAATAGTTAGAACTTAGATTTCGTTAGATTCAGATCTAAAGTTCCGTTGGGACATAATGAAATAGTTATATCTTGAATTTAATTGTTTAAATCTAAGGATCTAAGTTTTACTTAATTAATTTAAGGAATATGGATTTTAATTTTAATAAAAGATTTAAAATGAAATTTTGAGTTTTATGCGAATTCCATGGTCTAGATCTCTTGTTTGTTAATATTATTGTGTATGATATCGATGGCAATGATAGATCTAATCCAATTGTAAAATATGTTATGTTATGTTATGTTATTTATTTTATTTGATTAATTTTATTTGTTCAATTTATTTTACTTTTTATTTGTTTTCCTTGTTGTTTGTTCATTTTATTCATGTTGTTCATTATATTCTATGCAATCTTTATATGTAATCCATTCTTTCATGATTTGTTAATTGGGTTGGACATGTAATATTTAATCTTAATCTTATGATTTTAAATCGTGATGAGACTATTTAAATTATTGTTTCTCCATTTTAATAAAAAAATGTTAGATTCGATTTGATTAAAATGGATCTAATTCAGACTTTGTTAAATTAAAAAAGTTAGATACATGTTTTAAAATTTTGTTTCCTTCAGATCTAAGTTATTCTAAATTCCATGTATTAGAATTATTTGTTGTGGGTGTTCTTTTTATTGTTGTTTTCTCCTAACCCAGGATGTGGGTGCTTTAGGTTGGATGGACCAATTATTTCTCTACTTCTGCCTTGCAGGCTTGCTCTTGATTGCTTATGTTCGGGCCCCCTCTTTCCCTTTGAAGGTTTAAATTTCTTACCATTCATTCAAAAAAAAAAAATTCTTTTTCAAATTTTAGAATTAATTCTATTTCATAGATCATATCCTTTTAAATAGTGCAAATTTAATTTTTAAAACATATATTTTGTGATTTCCTTTGGGTTCGACCTCGCACACACACTGCCATATTATACATAGTTCGTATGTTTGCGAGTAATAAATGTAAAACATGATGAAAGATACAACAACGATCAATCGTGTTTATTGACCGATGGAAAATCAAAGGTTCTGGTTGGACTATACAATTGTGGCCACAATCGATCATCTGGTACCTTGACGAGTCAATCGTGTAGGAGATCTATCGATGATACAGGGCATAGGCTGAACTTAAACAAACCCTAGAAATCTTGATCACATAAGATCAATTTGGTATGCGATCGATCATGTGCAGGCCTTGGAACACATCGGCATCACGATTAGTCGCCCTAGGTCTGCATAAGACTTGACACTGAAAAATACACTTAGACTCAGGCCGATTCATTTGCTAACCCGCGAGCTGTCTCTAGGAAACACGAACGATCGGTCGTGCGGCACGATCAATCATAGGTTACCGTTCTCTGCTGTTACTGTACATTAAATGTACAACGGCGGGTTGGTGAAAGCTTATTTGAACACGGATGATTGATTGCTAGGACACGATCGATCGTGTGTTCCACTGATTCGAAATTTTTATGTTTGCCTATAAATATGATCATTGTTTGGAGAGTTAAAAACGCACCTCTTGAGGATTAAAGAGCCTCCTCTACTAGTGCAAACTCTCAAGAACCAAAGGCAAATCTTGTGGCTTACTTTCTCTTGGAAATTCACTTGCAAACCATTCAAGTATCCAATCAATTTTGATTTAGATTAAGATAGAAGGATTAAGTCCACTTCTAGGATAGAAATTGTGACCTCAATTTTCTAGAAGCCCTCCCAAGGATTGTGGTTGCACTGCACGGCGGATCATCGGGATTGTATGAGCTCAAATTGGGAGTGATTCAAGGAGCACATCTACATTTGCAAGGTTCTTCAAAGGTAAGTGCTTTTTAGTTAGATTTTTACTTTAAAAATCATTGTATCATGGTGAAGTGGATTAAAGAGATTGTTTTTCTCTTGAACCACTATAAAAAGTAGTGGCATATGAATTGGGTGAAAGTCTCAATCAATTAGATACGTGGAAGTTCTATTCTATTGTGTTAGTGTAATTCCAATGCTTAGTAAATTGCAGATAGCACAAAGTTAGGTGTGTAACCCCCTGTCCCACTGTAGGTGTGTTATCTCCAAAACATCTCATTAAATACCCAAAAAACAGATATCGGGTCTATTTTTTTTCGAACTAACAATAATAACATTAATGGGGAGCAATATAAGTACCACAATACCAACCAATATAGTAGTGGGATTTAACAATTATTACAATTATTATAAAGCCAAATGACAATTGAAACAAATATACAAGGTTCTCTCAAAACAATAGAGAATTTTTAACAATCTACGTCAACAACAATTGCCACTGCCTAGGTCTGATCACCTAACACACATCATACACTACATACCCACTACTATGAGGTATCAAGAATGTCTACATGCATGGTCACACATAACACACGCACGACCCACCCTGCGAAGTATCCAACACGTACACGACATAACCCACAACCACCCTACCTCTAGGGCCACCACCTCCACAAAGGTCCACATCCACACCCTACAGATCGATACCACGAGTTGTGAATAACCACAGGAGCTGTCCTCCACCATGCAACCACGAGAGTTGTCCTCCACCGTGCTAGTGGGAGCTGTCCCCTAACACTGTAAAGAACCACGGGAGATATCCTCCGCCATGCTAATAACCACGGGAGCTCTCCTCCACCGTGTCAGCGGGAGCTGTCCTCAACGGTACCATCCCTCGACCAATGGGTGGGTGAATACACCCCCACCCCACTCAACTATCCAGAGATCATAAACCATACCAGCGGGAGCTGTCTTCAACCGTACCATCCCTCGACCAATGGGTGGACGAATACACCTTCACCCCACTCGACTATCTGGGGATCATAAACCATACCAGCGGGAGCTGTCCTCAATTGCACCATCCCTCGATCGATGGGTGGGCGAATACACCCACACCCACTCGGTTATCCGGGAATCATAAACCACCATCCCACCCTCTGATCTTCATGCAAGCGAACCACTCAACCCATTAGACCACTGGGGACTCCTCATCCACCACGCACTCATGTACCATGACTGTAGGGGCCTCTAAGGCTGTCTTGGGTGTACCAATACTCAACCCAATGGCCTCCTTGAGGCTACCATATCTACCTCTCAACTTGTCCCTTCTAGGATTCCTGGGCACCACACCCACCCAACTGGACCACGCCTCACCCATGGGCATGTCTAAAGAATACAAGACAGACCTAACAGTATAAACCATACTACCTGTCCCTCTTGGGACTCCCGGGTACCCCGCCTTGCAAGCCGGACTACACCTCTCCCATAGGCATGTCCTGATACCACAAGGGTAGAGCTGGCAGTCTAACCTACACTAGGGAATACATCAACCCATATCCAACCATCGGGTAACCCATAGTCCGACTATGCTTCCGTTGCGCGGTCCGTACATAACATCCCAACTCTAACTACCTAATAAGTTAGGGGCAGTCTTTAGATCCTGATATGGCCTAGTACCCATGCCCCACCGTTATTCCATGTACACAAGCTACATGCATGCACAACTATCAATAAGCATGTTATCAATACAGCAATGACAAATCATAATCAGATATATGCATTATCATCTATCACATATTAACATATCACACTCCAACATATTACCAACCAAAACATGTTCAATCAAGCATAATACGCAACACCATCTACTGTCTACCGCATGCAAATCTACGTCATTTTAAGTAAACTATCAATCACATGCATAACAGTTTTATCACACATTCCAACCAAACATGCTATCACACCACCAATCAATCATAATATTAGATAAATGATTCATACATGCCTCCACGAGCACTGGGTACGAATACAACTGGATGGGGATACCCGCCACATAATGGTATCAACAGTTCCCTTGCCAAGTGGCTAATAACTTCAGGGGACCCACGTTCGCCGCATTCTATACTCTCACATTAAATACAGATGTAATGCGTGTAGTGCATGCAAAAGTCGGTGATAGTTTCCCTCAACTGTATGCATTTTTAAAATCCACGCGATAAAAACCAGTCGAAGGATTGAAGGAAGTGATGCACGGTCTACCGAGTACGAGAATTTGGGACGCGCCTAAAAACCTGGGAAGGCCCGTCAAAAGTGGAACGATCCCACAAATCTGAGTGGAAACGAGCTTGTAAACGGTCCAGAAAATGATCCAAAGCTCTCTAGAAAAGTCCTCAAAGTGGGATAGAGACAAGCCTAAAACAGGCCCTAAGCGGGCCTGAAATGGGCCTGGGTCGGGTCCTAAACAGGTTGTGTCGGGCCTTAAACGGGTTGTGTCGGGCCGAGTCTGAAACTGGATCGGTCGCTAGATGGGCCGAGCCTAAATCTAAACTGGACTGGACTTGCACGAGTTGGGTTTGAAGGCAAGTTGGCTCAACTGGGCTTGGAACAAACTGGGCCAAGTTTGGGCTTGGAGAACTGGCTGGATCAGTTGGTTTGAGGCGGCCCTAGGGATTTAGGACTTTGATGAGGGTTTTCAGCAAGGGGGAAAGAGAAGGAAAAAGGAGCGGTAGCAAAAGGAGCAAGGGTTAGGGTTTTCAAAAATAGAAAGAGGAGAGATAGAGGAGGTTGGGGAGGGAGAGAAGAGAAAAAGAGAGGAGGAAAGGGAAAGAACTGAAGAAAGGAAGAGAACGGAGAAAGAGAGAGAAAGAAAAAGTGCAGTGGCAAGGGGAGTCTCCAACCATGGAGTGCGACGGCTCACTCTAAGGTTAGGGTTAGGGCAAGGAGGAGGAAAGAACGGAGAATAGAGGGGGGCATGGGGTGGCGGTGTCAGCTTGAGGAGAGGAGGGAAGAGCTTAGGGTTAGGAAAAAGGGGGAAAGAGAGAAAAAGAGGGGGCTAGAGTTTGCAAGGGGTGAGGAAGAGAGAAAGAGAGCTTAAGTATGAGATGGCTGGGGTTTGGGCTATTTTTCTTTTTTAACAAAATTGAACTTTAATGTTTTCAAAACTCAGGGAAAACAACATTTTTAATAAAAACAAGTAAAATGTGTTTTTCAATAATTTGTGCATGAAAAATATTCAAATAAACTAAAATTATCGAAATGCCCTCCGAGCTCCCAAGCTCGAAACAGGGCAACTTAGGGCCCACCATGGACCCCACACTATCTCCACTACTACCAAAACACCAAAAACGATACACAGATCCATAAATCTCTCTAAAACTGGAGAAAAGCAGATCGGGTCGTTACGGGGTGAATCTCAATACTGGATGTAGGTTGTTTAACCTAATCATTTTACATCTTGTGAATTCATTAAGATCAATCAAGATTCAACGAATCAAGGTAAATTGGCCATAGAACACTCTAGGTGGACCCCACACCTTAGGATGACCTTGCCTAGACTTAGAGATCATATTTGGAGAAGTTAAGGAACCTATTGGTTGATTGACCCATAAACCAGAACATGAGCTTAATATGGAAAAACATTGATTTTACTGTCGTACTGACACATCGTGTTTGGTGATCAATCATCTTTGACAGTGACAATCTATTGTGGTCATACGACCAATCATCCTGGAAAACAAAGGTTCTGGTTGGAAATGGTCTGTAAAACACCTAAGGTCTCAGGACGATACATTCGTGCAGGCGATGCATTACTAGGATAGGGCCAATCCAATTGTGCAGTACGATCTATCAGCAAAACTTAGGATGAAATCTGGACTATCATTCACAATCATGTCTCAAGATGACCAAACTTGCAGACGATACTACGTCTGGGTACAGGGCCGACTAATCACCCTCGCAATCAATTGCCTGGAGCCTGGGTTGAACACCCTTTGGAAAATTATAGTCAGGCTCAGGATGATGCATTCGTCTGGCGGCGACCTTTCGTGTGGCATAGAGCACGATCAGTCGGTAGCACGATCTATCGGCGAGATCTGGCAGAAACACATCGGTCCCACGACCAATAGCCCTAGGTCTAGTTAAGACTTGACTCCGGAAACATAGTCAGTCATAGGCCGATACATTTGCCATGCCACGATCAGTCACGTGTAAACACGGACTATCAATCGTGTGGCTTGATCAATCCAACGTGAACTTTTTCTATCCTATGGAAGAACATTTAATCTGCAATGCTCATTTTACAAGAGTAAAATTTGAATACACAATCGATCGTGTAGGACTATTGTTAGTGCCGGCTTGTCGTGTCACCTATTTTTCAATTCCATGAGTTAATTGAAGCTTTGCCTCGGAAGATTGAAGCAATGAACAAGACTCAAGGTGTGATGAGGTATAGAATCAAGAGCTCCAATGATGGAAGATCAAGAGAAGATTCAACATCACCATGTGTACGGCAATGTAATTGGCCATAAATGACTTTAGGTGGAACCAACACCTTAAGATGACCCTTCCTAGGCTTTTAGATCTCACATCTGGATAATCTAAGTAAGCCTAGTGCTTGTCTGACACCAAAATCAGAACATGGACTTAGTATTGAAAAACATAGATTTTACTGTCAGGACGGCACATCGTGTTAATGATCCATCGCCATTGACAGTGGACGATAAATCGTGGTTCAATGATGCATCGTCCCAGAAATCGAAGGTTCTGGTTGGAATGGTCTGTCAAACATAAGTTGTCTCAGGACACAATCAATCGTACAATACGATCAATCGTTGAGACAGGGGTCGACCCATCGGTCATGCGGTCAATCGCCTGAAGCCTGGGTTGAACACACTATAAAATACAGTCAGACTTAGGACGATACATTCGTCTGGCGGCGATCCATCACGAGGAACCATCACGACCAATTGTCGCATGATCAATTGCCAGAGACAAAGCACTATCAAAACAGGAAAGCATCAAGCCGATACGATCGCCACCCCACGATCATTCGTCTATGAATTCTCACGATCAATCGTTCGTGACCATTTTTCTATCTGTTGGAAAACATTTAATGCACAACGGTCACATTACAACGGCTATATTTGAGCACATGATCAATCGTGGTTGCACGATTAATCACCCTTTGTAACTTCACTATTTTTTGTTTTACCTATTTAAACACCAGACCATGTTGTGTTTTGGTTGGACCTCCACTTGGAAAATCACAAGGTAAAACTAGAGCTCCCCGCTCCTCTCTAAGCACTACACTAAGTGAATCATTTACAATCCAATGATCGTGATTGAGATTAAGAGAGAGAAAAAACCATTTAGGATAACTGTGGTGTAACGACTTGACCTGACTTTTCAGGATTTTAGGGTCTTACTAATAGTGGGGTGAGTGTGGGCTCCATGGTGGGCCCCGATTTGTCCAATTTCGAGTTCAAAGACTCGAAATGTATGTTGGAAATTTGAATTATTTAATGTATTGTCATGCCAAAACATTTAAAAAAAAAAAATCACACATTTTTCTCCCTCAACGTTTAATATTCAAATTTTATCAGGCTTCAAATTATTTTAAAGGCTTGAGATTTGATTTTGTTTACTTTGAAAAAAAAAATGCCCCAAACCCCTCACAAAACCCTAACCCTAAACCCCCTTTTAAAACCTCCGTTTGCACCGCATTGTAGCACATCGCTACAGTGCCGCGTCTGCTGTGGTTTCCCCTTTCTTTCCTTCATTTCTTCTCTCCCTGGCTCTCATCTCTCTCCCTCTCGCCGCCACGTCCTCCCTCTCTCGTTCTCCTTCCTCTCACTGCTGGTTCCTTCGCCTCTCCACCGTATCGGACACCCCCCTCCCCTATCTTCTCCTCCATCTTCACTCGCCCTTGTTCCAGTCCCTTCACCGCCGCTGCAAAATCGCCATCCATCAAGATCCAGGTATTCCTTTCTCTTCTCTTCTCTGGTTCTCTTATCTTTTCTCCTTTCTTTTTTCCTCCCATTTCCTTGTTTTCTTTCCCTTTTCCCGAATTTTACTTGGTTTTCCCTCCTTTTTCCTTCATTTTCCTCTCCTTTCCTTCTATTGGGTTGCTTAGTCAACTCAGCTGAACAACCGAGTCGACTCAGCTGGGTCTGAGAACTAGGCTCAACTAGACTCAATTTTTTTGGGCCCTATCCTCAGCCCAATTAGGCACAGTTTGGGTCTGGCCCACTTCAGCCTTAGGTTTGGCCCTGTAATAGCCCGGATTTTCAATGCAATAAATATATTGGCTATTATTTATTTTAATTGTTAAAAATAAAGATTCATAGATGGAATGGATGTTTAGTGAATAAGAATTGGGGCAATGGCCCAACTATGGTCCAATGGATCATGGATAGGATTAATTCTATTTAATTGGGTAAATGTGGTCAATTGGGTCAAATGCCCAATTGGGACCCAATGGGTCAAGATGGATTGATGATTAGAGTAAAAGGGTAAGGAATGGATTTAATCGGGTCATGGACCCAATTAAGATCAAAGGCCTGGGGTCCACCTCAGCAAGTGAGGTGGCAAGTGTATGAGGAATTATCAAAGTGGCATCGCCAAGTGGGACCCAAGTCCACCTCATCAAGTAAGGTGGCGTGTGGACTAAGGCACATGTGGGGCCGGCCACCATGGTTGACTTGGTCAACCATGGGTGAGTTCAAAGGTGAATCCAAAAGGATTAAGTAAGGTGAGTGGAGTTAAGGAATTAATTAATTTAGAAGAAATCCAAGTGCTTGAGTTAGGAGTTGAGTTTCATTTAAATGAAGTTGGTTGAATGGGTGGTGAGTCACATGGAAGATGAAAAGATGGAGTGAGTCAAAGGGGAGGTGGAGGGTTTCCATCTCATGGAAACCACTAGCCACCAAAACCGTTGGAGAGTGTGTGTGCCATGTGTGAGGCATGCATCCACTTAGTGAGTCAAAGAGGAGGTGGAGGGTTCCATCTCATGGAAACCACTAGCCACCAAATTCGTTGGAGAGGGTGTGTGTGCCATGTGGAAGGCATGCACCCCCTTGGTTAGTCAAAGGACTCATGGAGAAGACTCCACATTGATGAGGGTGGTTGGAGGTGGAGTCTTACCCAAGGAACCCTAAGACAAGATGGAAAGCTAACTCTTCATCTCATTCACTCTCTCCCTCTCTCTAGCTCTCCCTTGGCCGACCCTCTCATTAGACAAGAAAAGACAGAGTTTTTTATCTCAACTTCTCTCCCTCTCACCAAAAACCCTAGGGCCGACCTCTCTCCAAGACAAGAAAACACTTAAAGAGTTTTCTCCCATTCTCTCATCCTCTCCCTCTCTCAAACCTGCATTCTTTAGCCGAACCCTCTCTTAGGGTTTTCATCTCAAACCCTCTCCCTCTCAAGCATCACTCTTGGCCGAAGATCAAGGAGGAAGAAGAAAAGATTAAGGAAGGAGAAGAACGGAGGATCAGGGAGGAACGAAAGAAAGCAGAGGAGTTGCAGAATCGGTAAGTATTACTTGACAAGATTTATAAATTAAAAGGAGGTTAAGGGAACCATGGTTTTGGCTATGGAATGGCCGAAACCATGGGGTTCCATTTCGGATTGGAAAGTAGGCCAAAATGTTATGAGCCATGGATTTAAAATCCATCCAAGGAATGAGATGGAAAAATGGAGAAAACCCTAATGGGTAAGATAGGTTATGTAAATGAAGATTATTAAGGATAATATGTATCTATATGGCTTACGACAACATGCATGACTAAACATGAGGAATGGTCAAAGAACATGGTTCGGCCTTTGCATGGCCGAACACTAATCTTGTTATGCATAAGGACCTCAGCGTGTTTAATATAAGGAAGGGAGAATGATCAAAGATCGCAATGGCCAAACCCTAGATTTTAGGTAAGGACTATTAAGGACAAAAAGGATTGGATGAGGTTCGGCCATGATGTATGGCCGAACCCCATCAAATGATCTAATCATGGGGATGTGATTTTTAAGAGGAAAAGATGAACATGGCCGAACCCCATGGAAGTGTGTTAATGATTTTAATGGGATTAAATGATGAAAATAATGGAAGGATGTTTATGGATTTTAATACATTTTTTCATGATGAACCATGGCTAATAAGCTAAGAAATGAATGGAGATGAAGGACCATGGGTTCGGCCATGTTGTATGGCCGAACCCCATGGATCATGTTTGTGGGATCTAAGTATGTGTAAGTGACCTAAGTGTATGATTAAACCCCATGGAGGGATTTTGTTTATTGATCTAATATTTGTAAATGAGTTAAGAAAGGAAGGATGAAAATGAGACACCATGGGTTCGGCCATGTTGTATGGCCGAACCCCATGAATCATTTTGATGGGTCATTTTGTAGATCTATGCATGTTTAAGTGATTGAATGATCAAGCTAAGAAATGAGGGTTAAAATGGAAAGAAGATGGTAAAAAAGAACCATGGGTTTGGCCATGTTGTATGGCCGAACCCCATGGATAATATTTTATGGACTTAGGTGGGCTTTATTAATGTAAAATGATTAACTAATGTGATGGGATCAATAAATCAAAAGATGGAATGATCTTGGACCCACATTGATTAAAATGATTTAAGAACTAAAAAGAGGACCCCAAAACCAAGAGAGTGAGGTTCGGCCATGTTGTATGGCTGAACCCCACTAAGGCATGTTTGTGGACTTAAAACATGGTTCAGCCCCAATGTACTTTGGAAACCTCTTCGGGGACTTAACCGGCTAAAAGACTATGATGGTAAAGGGAGATGAGCCTAGGTTGATGTAGGGGTTGATGGAATTAAATGGATCACCAAATTGATGTATGTATATGTGTTAAATGTAATAAGGTAACGGGATTTCACAAACGGTGTACGACCGGCTTGACGCGTTCGGTGGTCCGTTTTTGGACGGAAACACAAGGACCCGATAATTGGACATTGGTAGGATTCCTACCTTATTGAAAACCATGGAATATGTATATGTGATGTTTTTACTTCTATGTTAATTTTGGTATCCAAGTACTATGTTTCAACTATGGGATTTTAATGCTATGATGTTATTATTATATAGCATGGTTGCACTTGCATCTCATGCATAGCATGGGAGGGATCAAATGAGGGGAATCCACGCTCCATTCGGATTTCCGATAAACAATCGTGGGGAGGAATCCACTCTGATTCCAATGGATGTATGATTGAATTGTAACCGGAGTCCACGCTCCGTTCGGTACCGCCGATAAGGCATTCATGGCCAGATCTATACTGTGTTTGAAATGAAACCGGAGTCCACGGTCAGTTCGGTAGGGCCGATAAGGCATTCGTGGGGAGTCATGACAATACCTTGATGTGGATTATCCATCAAGAGGAATACCATGTGATTGTGATCTGGATGATGGGTGGGATTCATGGCATATGACACCTATGGCAAGGCATTGACTTGCATGGTTTTGATATTTTATATATCTATGTGATTTTTATATTAACCCATGTGTTTGACCCTACTCGGAGTACCTACTGGGCGTGTTGTCTAACTCCCTACTTCTACCTTAGATGATAACACAGGAAATGGACGGAACGAAGGACATGATCGGAGCCAAGCTTAGGAGCTTGGATGAGCTAGATCTATTTTATTTAAGTTTATTTATGGACAATGTAATTTGAATAATTAGTTTGTTGGGAATGTAATAACATAGACTATTTGCTATGGTTTGGACTTGTATTTGGACATTTTAACTTAGGTGATTATTATTAAGTGATGGACTTCCTTGCTATTTAAAAATTGGATAGGATAGAACTATATTATAATTCCGCATTAAGTTTAATTTCGCAAGCTTAACCTTATTATGTGTGAACATTTTGGTGGACTTAGTCCACGCACATGCATGGTTGACCTGTTAAGGGCAGTGTTTGGAAGCTCGACCTTAACTCGCGTCGTGACATCCCGCTCTCTCTCACTCTTTTATTTCAAAAAAAAAAAATTAAACTCTGATTTTCTACGAGTGAAAAAGGGCGGGGCGTTATAGTTGGTATCAGAGCGAAACCGGAAGAATAAATCTTTCGAAGTAAGATTAAGACGGTATCATGTCTCACTGACAAGATAAGAATCCCAACTGACTGACTTTTCGGAGTCCGCTACACGAGGGCCAGATTAATTTACTTCGTTAAACTCAGACTGAAGCATTCAATCTGAGAGCAACATTTGACGAAAAGGGAATGATAGCAAGGGAAGGACAGTCACTATAAATTAGATTTATGAAACATAGCAAGATAGGACATATTTCCCCAAAAATGAGAAACATCAATGATTTTTCCCCAAACTGAGGAACAACACTTGATATGTAGGAAAAAATCCCCGAAAATGAGAAATATTCGGATTTTTCCCCAAATTGAGAAATAGTTGTGGATTATCAAACATAGCAAAGTAGGGGACATTTCCCCGATTTCCCCAAATTGAGAAACAACACTTGATACTTAAGAAGTTTCCCCAAAAATAAGGGTGCTTATTTGGCAATTTCCCCAAAATATGAAAACACAAACTTTACGAAGAAGATAAGTCAACGATGTTTTCAATGACTTGGGAAAATGCCTCCGAGAAAAAGAACCCGACAAAACCCGCATGTGGATGAAGAGGTGCAGCAACCCCAACAAGAGGAAGGGTAGAATAGCATGAACATTCCTGTGGTGCCTCCCGAGCTACAAAACTTGGTACAAGCGATGGTCACTTCTGTTCTTCAACAACATATGAACGGGACCAGAAATGCGACCACCAATGAGGCAAATGAGCCGAGGATGGTTAGAGACTTTCAACAGCAGCGTCCCCCTTACTTCAAAGGGAAAGAATGACTTGCCAGAGCGGAGAACTGGCTGAGGAAAATTACCCAGATCTTGACACTACTAAGGATCTCCGGCAATGAAGATAGGATATTGTTGGCTACCTCACAATTGATTGATGATGCCGGCAAATGGTCGGAAGTGATAGAGCGACCGTGGGCACTAATTCCGGAAGGAGAAAGGACTACGATGACATGGGAACAGTTCTCGGCTATGTTTCTAGATCACTACTTTCTAGAGGAGGAGAAGGAGCGCCACACCCAAGCGTTCCTATCTTTGGTGCAAGGCACCATGACTGTGGCGGAGTACCATCAGGAGTTCCTCCGCCTATCTTGTTATGTCTTATATATGGTGGACACGGAGTACAGAAGGGCTCGTAAGTTTGAACGAGGCCTTCGACCGAGCATCAGGGCCAAGGTGATTATCTTCAAGGCACCTACACAAGCGGAGGTGGTCAGTAGAGCCACCATAGCGGAGCAGGAGATGATAGAGACAGTGCAGTTTGTGGACAATTGCCGAGGCCCTCACTTTCCACTGAGTCAACTGGGGGCTTTAGTCCCAATCAGCCCTCCCCATCAGTATCAGCCTCTTAGGTCCCCTGAGGTGTGAGCACTTGTTTCTAGTGTGGCCAGCAGGGCCATTTCAATAGGGAATGTCCACAGAACAGCGGACCCTCTCACTCCAGGGGTTCCTTTCGCCCTCGAGCCAGATCAGCTCATTCACGAGGAACCAAAGCATACAACCAGACGGGATGGGCACCTAACCCGATAGGATCTGGATGGTTGTATACCTTAGCTCCTCCCCTAGAGGCGGTAGATCACTTCGTGATTCAAGGTATGGCAGTAGTCGGTAGTTCCTACGCTTTCGTATTATTTGATTTTGGAGCATCCCACTCATTTGTATCTACTACATTCATATTTGCTACTGGCACCTTAGTAAAAAAATTGTCCACATCACTTACTATTGTATCCCCCGTCGAAGACACATCATTGGGACTCATATGCACAGCGGTAAACACTGAACTTGCTGGATTCAAATTTGAGTTCAACTATCTGGTACTCCATATGATTGAGTACGACATCATCTTTGGCATGGACTGGTTGGCTAACTTTCAGGCCAACATTAACTGCCATCTCCGCAGGGTGATATTTTGGTCACCCGAGGGAAAGCGATACGTGGTACATGCTGACAAACAGAGCATCCCTATGACCAGAAGATTGCATGAAGAATTGAACCACTTTGTATTGAACACCATCAGATTAGACAAGGCACCGGTGGCTGAACTTCAGGTGGTAGTGAAAGACTATTCGGAGGTATTCTCGACAGAGCTCCCTGGCTTGCCACCCAAGAGGGAGATTGATTTTGTAACACCGCGAATTTTCAAGATATCAATTTACATGAATTTTGTCCATTTAAATTATGAATTAATAGAAATGGGCCTTAGATGGGTAAGGTGTTGGGCAATGACCCAATTAAGACCAACGGTTATGGAATGAGTGTTTAATGTAGGGTACACGGGTAAGTTACATTTATTTGGGTCATGGTGACTATTTGGGTCTAAAGGTCCAATTGGGACCCAATGGGTCGTGGTTGACTAGGTTGAGCACCAAGTGAGCTCAAGCTTGATTAGGTTGGGGCTGAATTGAGTTGCAAACGGAATCAAATAATTGAGTTGATTCAAGTGAATTAAATGAGTAGAATTTAAATGAGTGAGTTGAGCTAAAATGATAAGTTGAGTTGAATAAGTTGGATTGGAAGTTATGGAGACCTTCATCTCAAGTGACTGGAGTGGGAAGATGAGGGGTTGTAGTTGTTTCAAAGACTCAAGTAAAGGCACACACGTTGGATGCTTGGAATTTTATCTCATGCATGAAACTCCAAATGGGAATTAATGGGAGGTGGGCCATTTGGTGGGGGTTACACAAACCACATCAAGCTAGCTCACGTTGGGAAGCTTGGAGGGTTTCTATCTCAAGATGGAAACCCAAGAGCCACACGTTGAGAGTGTTTCATCTCAAGAATGAAACCTCCAAAAGAAACTTAAAGGAGGGAGGTGAAAGGACATGAGAGTTACCAAGGGGTGTCAACAAAGGACACCACCTTTGGCAACCCTCATTAACCAAGAGAAGGGTTTTATCTTAAAGTCACACTCTTCCTCTCCCTCTTGGCCGTTCCCACCTCTCAAAGACAAGAAACACTTGGTGTTTTTCTCATCGCACTCTCTCCCTCTCTCACACAAAGCCGACCACTCATCAAGACAAAAGGATTTAGAAAAGTGTTTGATCTCAAACTATATGCAAGGCTGAATTCTATCTCTCTTTCAAACCTATACCCCTCTTGGCCGAATCACTTTTGGAGGGGTTATATTGATCAAGCTCACACTCGGCCAAAGGATCAAGAAAAGAAGGAGAGACTAAGGAAGGAAAGGATCGGAAGAACAAGTAGGAGGGAAAGAACCGGAGGAGTCGCGGAATTAGTAAGTGCTCAATAAACTCTTTTTAAATAAGAAAATGGTTAAGGACATGTTCGACCATTGCTTGGCCAAACCCTAAATTTTATGATGGATGAAAGAACCAAAGATGAACCATAGGGTTCGGCCATGTGCATGGCCGAACCCCATGGAAAGAGTCAAGGAAGTTTTATGGTTTAAAATGTTGTTTAAAAGGGAAGAACATGGACCATAGGGTTCGGCCATTTTGTATGGCCGAACCCCATGAAAAGACATTGGATTATTTTATTGGATTTGAAGGAAGGAAATCACAAGTGTATGTGTTTGATTTTGTTAAAGTCTTAAAAGGATTTAAATGGATGGAGGTATGAGAACCAATCATAGATGTATGATAATTTTTTATGGAAATAAGGAACCATAGGGTTCGGCCATGTGCATGGCCGAACCCCATGGAAAGGCAATGATGGATAGTGTGTCGTGTTTAATTAATTTTGAAGATGATTAATAATTTAGAAAGGTGTTGGGTTGATTGGATCAAAAATGGAAAAGAGGAGCACCAAAACCCAAGGGTGAGGTTCGGCCATGGTGTATGGCAGAACCCCACCAAGTACTCTTTATGGATTTAGATATCATAGGGTTCGGCTATGTGTATGGCCGAACCCCATGAACCATTTGGTGGATCAATTTTGGGACTTGGTTATAAGTAAATAAACCAATTAATCAGCCATGGGCGGATAATGGCACAGAATGTAATTAAGGGTGAAAAGAATGAACCATGGATTCGGCTATGGTGTATGGCCGAAACCCATGGAAAATATTTGGTGGATTTAAATGGTGATCAATTATAAACATTTGTGGTACAAGTGATTAGATGTAGAGGTCATGATCTTGTATCTAACTTGAAGATCAAAGGATTGAAAAATGAGCATAAAGTCAAGGGAGTGAGGTTCGACCATGGTGTATGGCCGAACCCCACTAAGGAATTTTTATGGACTTATGTTGTTATGTGTTAGATGCTTAATGTGTGAATGATTAGATTGACGATTGGACTTAATTAAAAAGGACTAAATGACTTCAAAGAGGGACCAAAATTAAGATGGTGAGGTTCGGCCATGTTGAATGGCCGAACCCCACTAAGGTGGATTTTGGTGGTCTAAGGGTTAAGTACCTTGTTTAGTGATGATTGACTAATAAATAAAAGAAGGGCAAAAATTAAAGTAAGTGAGGTTCGGCCATGGTGTATTGCCGAACCCCACAAAGGTGTGTTTATGAAGTTAAGACCAAATGGAAAATCAAGTGGAACATGGATTGACTGGTTGATGTGTAACAAGGTAACGGGACCACACAGACGGGGCACGATCGTGATCGGTTGCCGGTTTAAAGCTCAACGACAACTTAGCTGTCTTGGGTAGGATTCTACCTTATTTGAAACCGTGGTTATGTATGTTGGTTTTATCTTATTTTAATGAGTTATGTTTTAAAATATTATGTTGCAAATATGAGGATTTAATGCTAGATTTATCATATAAAATAGCATGGAATTCATTAGCATCTCTGTAACACCCCAATTTCTCAATGAAGTGGAAAATTACGAAAATGCCCTTGAGTTGTTAAATTAATTGTTTTGTGATGTCAAATAAGGAAATGGTGGAGCCCATTGCTCAAATTAAGGTCATATGAGCACATTATAAATATCAAATTTGATTGGTTGGGTAATGAACATCAATTGGGTCGAAAATGGTTAAATGGGTCAAATGGCTCAATTGGACCCAATGGGTCAAATTGGATGATTTGACCATTGTGTAAGCTCAAATTAAATGAGGTCAAGCTGAACTGATAGGAAATCAGTTATAGCAAAAATGGGTAGGCTTGATCCATTTGTAAAAACCAATTACAAATGACCAAAATACCCATAATTGGGTCATGGAGTCAAAAACGGGTCAAAGAGCTAAAAGTGGACCCAATGGGTCGAGTTGACTATGGTTGACAGTGTGGGCCCTCAAGGGAGCTAAAACATGAGTTAAATCAATTTGAGTGGGACTGAAGTGAGTTAGAATTAAATCAAGTGGTGAGTTAACTCATGTGCATTAAATGAAATGCATTAAGTATGGTGAGTTTGGTGAGTTGAAATGGAAATCAAAAGGACCCTGAGTTCAAGTGAGTCAAAATGGAAATCAAAGGGGCTGAAAATCAGTGAGTTGAAGGGAATATAAAGTGGTGGCTTGGTCTCAAACCAACCAAAACAAGTCCCACACGTTGGGGACTTGTTTTGGTGATTTTCATGTTAAGTTTAAATGCAAAATGAATGGGATTGAGATGAGATGCATGGAAAGCTGAATGGCTGCATGGGTAGGTGCCAAGGGGTGCCTTGAATAGCACCCAAGACCCATCGTTTTAAGCAAATATTGATGAGGATTGGATGAGAGATATGAGGCTGCTTAATCAAAAACAAAACACCACTCTTGGCCGATTGTCACTCTTGGAGATCTCAAGTATTCATCTCTCTCTCTCTCTCTCTCCAATTCGTTTTCTTAAGTGGAATAGCAGAGGTGTTTGCACCATTAGATCAAGCACAAAACAGTAAAAGAAAGGAAGGAACAAGAGGGAAGAAGGCAAGGAGCAAGAGGCAAAGGAAATTGGTAAGAATTCCTTACAATGTTATTTAATAAGTTAGATTAAGTGGAACATGAATTGGCCATGGAATGGCCGATTTTATCAAGGACCTAAGCCTTGGTTAAAGGTGGTCTTAAGTGGTAAACAAATATCATTGGGTTCGGCCACTTTGGATGGCCGAACCCCATGAGATTTGTTTGGGTATTTTGATGGTTTTTGGAGGCTAAAAACCATGCAAAAATGATGAACAATTGTATGTGTTTAAGAAGCAAGATAAAGGATTTTAAATCTTGGATTTGGATGGCATAATTCGGCATTGGAATAGCCAAATGATCAAGGGTCTAAACCTTGGGCAAAGGTGATACAAATTGATAAAATAGATCCTTGGGTTCGGCCACCTTACATGGCCGAACCCCATGAAATTGTGTTGGTTTTTGGATGGTTTTTGAAAGGTAAAACCCGATAATATTATGCTGATTTTTATATGATTTAATGGACTTATGATGTAAGTTAAAAAGGGTCCAAAACATGGGCATAGGGTTTGGCCACATTGGATGGCCGAACCCCATAAAAGTGTTTGATAAGTTGGTATGGTTTTTGGAGAGATAAAACCATACCGATGGTGGAGATTTTTATGTGATAAGGTTACTGTTTTGGTTTGGCCATAGGATGGCTGAACCATGTGGTTAACATGGCTAAAGGGTAGCGTTCAATTGGTATATAAAATAAGGGAATCATCGAGCAAAAGAACCATAAGGGTTCGGCCATATGTATGGCCAAACCCCATGGACTGTTTTATGGTTATATGGAGTAAGAACATAGTGGAGATTTTGAATGAATCCATGCCTTTGATTCAAGAATTATGTATGTATACTATGTACTTAATATCAGTAAATAACCAAGCATGATAGATAAGGGAATATCAGATGAAAATACATAGGGTGAGGTTCGGCCATGTAGTATGGCCGAACCCCACCAGAGATTATTTGATGGACTTTGTACTAATTCATAATGAATGGGAGATGTATGTATGAATGATGTAAATGAACCAAGTAATTTGAATGGTCATGGAATGTGATTGGAATGGATTAAGAGATCCAAATGGGAAAGGTGAGGTTCGGCCAATTAGTATGGCCGAACACCACCAAGGTAGTTTTGTTATGAACCATGGTTTATCAAGGAAAATTAAACAAGGCTTGGCCTAGTGGCAAAGCTGTAAATACAAGTGATTAGGGTAATTATGAATAAAAGAACAAAGGACTTAAAAAAGGAGGTTCAAGCCAATATGGTGAGGTTCGGCCATGCTGTATGGCCGAAACCCACCAAGTAATATTTAGTGGTTTGAAGTGTTAATAAATCATTTGGATGGTGTTAATCCAAAACCAAAGAGATCAAGTTAAAGTAGGTAAGGTTCGGCCATGGGTATGGCCGAACCCCACAAGATGTTTGGGTCTTATATGAGAATGGATATTTAAATATTAGTATGATTTACTTATTGTTACATCACAAGGTAACGGAACTTGAACGGCGCACGAGTCGTGACTGGGTGAAGCTCAAAAAGGAACGGACACTTAAGCAAAGTTTCGGTAGGTTTCCTACCTACTTGTAACCACAGTTTTACCCCAGTTTTCTTATGAGACTCTTGTTTTATTTTATGTGTTTCAAATGATATATTATGCATTAACAAATGGTATACAGGCATTGGCATCTCATGCATAGACATGGGATTATGAATGAGGTTCTACAGTGTTGTAATTTACGAGTTACGTCCTCTTTCGGAGGTGCAAGTCACGCCAGGAGGAGTAACATGATGGTCATAGTCACATTGGCCTCCTTAGGCGATGAGAGTCCCGCCAGGAGGACTAATACGTGATATGAACCAAGTCAATGATGAAGAGATGTAAGTGTATTGTGATTTACCTTGTCGGTGTAAGGCACGTCAAGTGATGGCTATGAATGTACATGATGGGGGAGGCTCATTGCATGTGCATACTTCATAGCATTGTTTTACCTGTTTTTGATGATCATGTAATATGATATATAGGCATGTTTTATATACTAACATGTGGTAGCCCTGATTCGGGAACCTACTGGGCGCGTTGATCTAACGCCCTAATTCTATCCTCAGAGGAGAATGCAGGCACAAGAAAAGGGAAAGAGAAGGTCGTTGACCGGGAGGGGAGCCAAGCCTAAGCGCTTGAATGTTGGACTGGACTTCTTTTTATTACTGTCATTTGAACTATATTTGTTGGACATGTAATAAATCATTACTTGCTATGGTTTGATTAGGTTAATAACTTTGGATGGTTGATTTATGTTAATTAATGTTTGAGATTGTTACTTGTTATCTAGTCTTTCTATTCCGCAGTTAATCTAGGTTATTCCGCATGATGATGTTAGTTCCATGTGTAATTCATTATCATGGTCTAGTCCATGTACACATGGGTGGCCAGTTAAGGTTCAGACTTGAGTAGTCTGAACTTAACTCGCGCCGTGACGCTGCCCGCTCTCTTCCGATGTTTTATTATAATTTAAAAAAAAAATTAGACTCTGATTTCTCGGAGAGGGCTGGGCGTTACAGTTGGTATCAGAGCGAAACGGGAAGTTGAATCATCGAAGTAAGATTAAGACGGTTTCATGCCTCACTGGCGGATAAGAATCCCAACTGACCGACTTTTCGGAGTCCGCTGACTGGGGGCCAGATTAATTTACTTCGAGTGACTCAGACTGAACAATCAATCTGAGAACGACAATGAAAGATAGCAAAGTAAAGTACAATCATCATAATTGGACATATCAAACATAATAAAGTAGGATGTACTCCCCTGAAACTCCCACACTGAAAAACAAACAACAGGAATTTAGAGATTTCCCCAGAAACAAAAGAAAACAAAGAGTGTTGATTTGGCAATCTTCCCAAACAAAGTACATAATATTATGCATGATCAAATTCCCTGAAAACCAAGAGTGGTTAATTTAGAATTATTGTTGACTAAGGAAGGAAAACCCTCTCTCAAACCTACACTCTTTAGCCGAACCTTCTCCTTGGGTTTTCATCTCAAGACCTCTCAAGCTCACTCTCGGCCAAGGATCAAGGAGGAAGAAAGAAGAAAGACTAAGGAAGGAAAAGAACGGAGGAGCAAGTCGGAACGAAGGAAGCAAGAGGAGTCGTGGAATCGGTAAGTACTTGATGAGATTTTAATAAGTAAGAAAAGAATGGTCAAGGATCATGGTTCGGCCTTTGCATGGCCGAACCTTAATTGTTATGTATGTATGGAAAAGATCTCATGCATGTCTAAGATAAGGTATTATGATCAAAGATCATGGGTTGGCCTTGCATGGCCAAACCCTAAGGTTGATATGCATGGACCATTAAAGACAAAGGAAGGGTTAGATGAGGTTCGGCCATGATGTATGGCTGAACCCCATCAAAGGATATATAAACATGGTTATATGATTTGAAGAGAAGATGATGAACCATAGGGTTTGGCCATGTTGTATGGCCGAACCCCATGGAGGTTTATTAATGATTTTTAATGGGTTTAAAATATGAAAATCATAGATGTATGTTAGTGATTTTAAAAGGGTTTCTAAGGGTGAGAATGATGGAAGAATATTAGCAATGTAAATGGTCTCAAATGTTGTAAAGGGTGGAAAAACCATGGACCATGGGTTCGGCCATGGTGTATGGCTGAACCCCATGCAGAAAAATTAATGGATTTATTATGGATCTTTGGGTTTTAATTGATGAATCTAAGTGTATGATTAAACCCCTACATGGAGGGACTTGGGTTATGGATCTAATATTGTAAATGACTTAAGAAAGAGGATGAAAAATGATATCATGGGTTCGGCCATGTTGTATGGCCGAACCCCATGAACCATTTTATGGACATTATGGATCTATGCATGCATGTTTAAATGAATGGATGATTAATCTAGGAAATGGAGGATTTAATTATAGATCTATGTTTATGGATCAGTTATGGACTTAGGTATGTGTAAATAAAAGGAGTGATTACCTATGGAAGGAAAGAATGGCCAAATCATGAAATTAAAGGACCACCATGGCCGAACCCCATGGATCATGTTCTTGGATCTAGGTATGTATAAGTGACCTAAGTGTATGATTGAACCATGGAGAATGTTTTTTTGCGGATTTAGGGCTGTCATTAATGTAAAACTAATGGAATGATCTTAGACTTAATTAAAAGATCAAAGGATCAAAAAGAGGGACCCAAAACCAAGTGAGTGAGGTTCAGCCATGTTGTATGGCCGAACCCCACTAAGGTGTTTTGTGGACTTAAGTATGATTGGAAATTAAATGGAACGTTGGTTTGACTTATTGATATGTAATAAGGTAACGAGACCTCACAAACGGTGTACGATCGGTGAGCTGTTTTCAGACGAAAACGCAAAGACACTTTAGTTGGTCATTGGTAGGATTCCCACCTCAATGAAAACCATGGAGTATATGTATATGTGAATGCTTTACTTGAATTATTTTGGTATCAAATGTATGTCTTAAATGATGGGATTTTTATGCTATGATTGTATTATTACATAGCATGTTGGCATGTGCATCTCATGCACGTCATGGGAGGGATGAAATGTAACCTGAAGACCTACGCTCCACCGGGGTGTCCGTAAGGCATTCGTGAGGGTATGATGTATGATTGATTTGTAACCGGAGATCCACGCTCCGTCGGGGGGTCCGTAAGGCATTCATAGGGGATACCTTGATGAGGAGTTTCCATCAAGAGGATGTATGTGATTGTGATATGGCTGATGGGTGGAACTCATGGCATGGCATTGACTTGCATGTTTTTGATATTATCTATATCTATGTGATTTCTATACTAACCATGTGTTGACCCTACTTGAAGTACCTACTGGGCACGTTGTCTAACGCCCTACTTCTACCTTAGTTGATGACACAGGAAATGGACAAAGCGAAGGACGTGATCGGAGCCAAGCTTAGGAGCTTGGATGTTTAGTTTCGTTTTACTTAAATTATTCATGGGCAATGCAATTTGAGTAGCTAGCATTCGGATTGTAATAACGTAGATTATTTGCTATGTTTTGGAATATTAATTTTGGATATTTTAACTTAAGTTAATTATTATTAAGTGATGGACCTCCTTGCTATCTAAAATGGAATAGAATGGTTATTCAATTATATTTTCCACATCTACGAATTATTCCGCATGTTTAACTTGAGTATGTGTGAACCGTTTTAGTGGACTTGGTCCACGCACACGTATGGTTGGCCAGTTAAGGGTCAGGCTTTGGAAGCTCAGACTTGGCTCGCATCGTGACGTCCCCGCTCTCTCTCACTCTTTTATTCAAAAAAAAAAAAAATAGACTCTGATTTTCGACTAGTGAAAAAGGGCGGGGCGTTACAGGGTCAATGTGGTCAATTGGATCAAATGCCCAATTGGGACCCAATGGGTCAAGATGGATTGATGATTAGGCTAAAAGGGTAAGGAATGGATTTAATCGGGTCATGGACCCAATTAAGAGCAAAGGCATGGGGTCCACCTCATGAAGTGAGGTGGAAGTGTATGCGGAATTATCAAAGTGGCATAGCCAAGTGGGACCCAAGTCCACCTCATCAAGTGAGGTGGCAAGTGTATGCGGAATTATCAAAGTGGCATAGCCAAGTGGGACCCAAGTCCACCTCATCAAGTGAGGTGGCGTGTGGACTAAGGTACATGTGGGGCCGGCCACCACGGTTGACTTGGTCAACCATGGGTGAGTTCAAAGGTGAGTCCAAAAGGATTAAGTAAGGTGAGTGCATTTAAGGAATTAATTAATTTAGAAGAAATCCAAGTGCTTGAGTTAGGAGTTGAGTTTCATTTAAATGAAGTGAGTTTAATGGGTGGTGAGTCACATGGAAGATGAAAAGATGGAGTGACTCAAAGGGGAAGTGGAGGGTTTCCATCTCATGGAAACCGCTAGCCACCAAAATCGTTGGAGAGTGTGCGTGTGCCATGTGTGAGGCATGCATCCACTTAGTGAATCAAAGGGGAGGTGGAGGGTTCCATCTCATGGAAACCACTAGCCACCAAATTCGTTGGAAAGGGTGTGTGTGCCATGTGGAAGGCATGCACCCCCTTGGTTAGTCAAAGGACTCATGGGGAAGACTCCACATTGATGAGGGTGGTTGGAGGTGGAGTCTTACCCAAGGAACCCTAAGACAAGATGGAAAGCTAACTCTTCATCTCACTCACTCTCTCCCTCTCTTTAGCTCTCCCTTGGCCGACCCCCTCATTAGACAAGAAAAGACTTAGAGATTTTATCTCAACTTCTCTCCCTCTCACCAAAAACCCTAGGGTCGACCTCTCTCCAAGACAAGAAAACACTTAGAGTTTTCTCCCATTCTCTCCTCCTCTCCCTCTCTCAAACCTACACTCTTTGGCCGAACCCTCTCTTAGGATTTTCATCTCAAACCCTCTCCCTCTCAAGCAACGCTCTTGGCCGAAGATCAAGGAGGAAGAAGAAAAGATTAAGGAAGGAGAAGAACGGAGGAGCAAGGCTGTAACGCCCGCCCCATGTTCACCAAAATCAGAGTCTACTTTTTTTTTTGAATTAAATAAAAGTGACAACGGGCGCGGACGTCACGACGCGAGTTAAATCCAAGCTTCTAAAGGCCGGCCCTTAACTGGCCAACCCCACGCGTGCGCGGAACGAAGTCCACGAGTACGATTCACGCGTCGGAAGTAAGCTCGCGGAATGTAATTACATGCGGAACATTATAATAGATACTATCCTACCGGTTTTAGATAGAAGGGAAGATACATCATTAAACTACTAAGATACCTCAATGTTCATAATTACGTCTCAAAATGATAACGTACAGAGTATAATCCAGACCATAGCAAGAAATCCAAAATTATTACAATTCGACAAGCTAAGCTACTTAAGTTACAACTTTTCCAAAATAAAACTTTGATAAACCAAGTAGCCGCTTTCCCAAGCTCCTAAGCTTGACTCCCGTCGCGTCCACCATTTCCTCCGTCTCCTGCATCATCAGCTAGGGTAGAAGTAGGGCGTTAGACAACGCGCCCAGTAGGACTCCAGGTAGGGCTAGCACATGGATTAGTGATAACAAGCCTACTGATAACAATATAATAAAACCATATGATGAATGCTATGCCATGGGTGTCTATGTCATGTGTCCCACCCATCATCTATATCATCATAAAATGTCACATCCCGCTTGATGGCAAAACCTCGTCAAGGTGTCCCCATGTTTGCTTCTCGGTCTCCCCGACGGAGCATGGACTCCGGTTATAGCCTATCAGACTATCCCCATGTCTATTCTCGGTAGCCCCGACGGAGCATGGACTCCAGTTATAGCGCATCAGGCTATCCCCATGTTTGCTTCTCGGTCGCCCTGACGGAGCATGGACTCCGGTTCCTTTATTTTCCCGCCCATGCCATGCATGAGATGTAAGTGCATTATGCTATGTAGTATATATATGATTCATATCACTAATATAAAATCCATAGCATTGGAATATAATCCATAGCCTTAAAAATATCATCCATAGCATTAAAATATAATCCATAGCATTTAAAATATCATCCATAAAATAAACCATATAATTACCGAAATAAAATACGGAAACCATCACATACACATAATCCACGGCTTACAAAAAGGTAGGAATCCTACCGAATACCGATAATGTCCCTTTCCATTTTCGTCCGATAATTCCGGTCGCCGATCGCATACCGTTTGCAATGTCTCGATACCTTATTATACATTTTTCCAAGTTAGTCTATATCTTATCCATGATTAAGTCTCTAACTGATCATAAACCTAGGTTCATTAATGCTCTTTAACCATGTTGCAAGATTATCATAAATCAGCCCTTAACTTAGCCGCTTTTTCCATTGATTAAAACGCATACATAACTCAATCCATAACTGATCCATACACTTAGGTCCATTAATGACTTACCAATCATGTCGTAGGATCATTAAAATCAGTCCCTTTAATTTAAACATAACCCCCATTTATCCTACCGGATTAACAGTGACCTCTGAAAATACTCCAAACTGTACATTTCAATTCAGTCGACTGAATTAGGAGTTCAATCGACTGAATCAGGAGTTCAGTCAACTGAATCACAGATTCAGTCGGCTGACTTTGAATCAGATTGTCTGTTTGTCTTGCCAGTTCAGTTTCAGTCGACTGAAATACACATTCAGTCGGCTGAAACATGGTTCGTACCCCTTTCAGTCGACTGAATCACAGATTCAGTCGGCTGACTTTGTATCAGGTTATCTGTTTGTTCTGTCAGTTTATTTTCAGTCGACTGAATCGGCTGAACTATAAACCATCCATTTACGTGTTTAATAAGCATCCCTTCAGTCGACTGAATCATATATTCAGTCAGCTGAAACTTCCAGAACCCTTTTCTTATCCGACACGTTTGTGTTCAGTCGACTGAATCTGATGATTCAGTCGGCTGAAACTCCCAGAAACTCTTTCTATTATCAGCCACCATTAGTTCAGTCGACTGAATCACTTATTCAGTAGGCTAAAACTCCCAGAAACTCCTTTTATTATCTGCCACCATTATTTCCGTCTACTGAAATCCTTATTCAGTCTGCTGAAACTCCCAGAAACTCGTTTCTGATTCGTCCATTATCAGTTCAGTCGACTGACTGTTTTGTCAGTCTTCTCCATTGCATATTTTGTACACCCTTCCTTCATGGTTTCCTTAAAAAAAATTGCATTTCCATGCTTAATAAATCTCAAATACATAATGTCTTTAATTTATTAATTTTCTTAATCTATCTCTCCTCTTTTCCTTCATTTCTCCTCTCATCACTTGATAGATCTTGGATCTAAGGCCCACAACATTTGTGGCCATCATTCATTCTAAGAAATGGATTCCATTTTTAAACCACTAAAAACTTAATCTCTTGTTTAGAGATACTTACAATCCGTGGTTCTCCCGGTTGTCTCTTGCTCCTCTTGTTCCTTAGCCTTTCTCCTTCTTCTTTCTCCTTGATACTCGGCCAATGGTGATCTTGATCAAGGTAAGGTCACCAAGGTTTGGGTTCGGCTAATGGTAGGGTTAGATTTTGAGGGGGAGAGAGAGAGAAGGAGGGGATGGAGAAAATATCTCAAGCTTGGGTCTTGGGTGGTCGGCCAACACTTAGTTTCTTCTTCCCTTTCTTCTAAGTTTCTTCTTCTTCTTTCTTCCTTGGATGGGGTCGGTGGTGAGAGGGAGGAGGAGAGAAAGAGAGTGAGATGAGTGGTAAGGTGAAAGCCATTCCATTCCTTGATGCTTTAGCCCACACACTTCCATGATGGCCTTCACCCACCAAACATGGGCTCCTTGTCCTTGGTGGTGGTGGTTGAGACCAAACCACCACCAAGCCAACTGTTTGGGGGTTTAAGGTGGGAGTGGTTTGGTCTACCTCCCATTAACCATTTGACCTTATGATGAGAGGCATGGGTCTTCATACCTTGAGTGGTGGTGGTTGAAATGAAACCACCACCCCAAGTCCATGGTTTCCTTGGGTGGTTTCAATGGGATGAAACCACTATTTGACTTGCCCCTTTGACTTACTCACTTGACTCTACTTTGACCAACCTAATTAATTAAATTAAATCCTCACTTAGGTTAATTAATTCCTATTTAATTTTAATTCCATTAAATTCCTTAATTCTTCTCCATGAATCCACCCATGGTTGACCAAGTCAACCATGGTGGTCGGCCCCACCAATTCTTAGTCAACCCGCCACCTCACTTGATGAGGTGGAGGTGGGTCCCACTCGATCATGTCCCTTTGTCTAATCAAGATTAAACTTAGGTGATTTACATTAATTAAATCAACTTTATTTACTTGGGTCCTCCTTAATTCCCTTTGACCCATCCATGGTTGACCAAGTCAACCATGATGGTAGGCCCCACCTTTTCCTTGGTCCACACGCCACCTCACTTGGTGAGGTGGAGGTGGGCCCCACTTGGTTAGGCCATCTTAATCATCTCATCATTAACTTAGGTGGGTTTAATTTCAATTCTACCCTTTCCATCAATCGGTTCATCGTTGGGCCCATGGCCCAATTAATTTAATTTCTATCTTTTACCTTAAAGTTTGAATCATTTTGATCCATTGGGTCCCACATGGTTATCGGGTCCACTTTGACCATTATTGACTCTTTAAATGGGTTCCATGCAATCCATGGTCCATTGGACCATACTTGGGCCTTTGCCCCAAAATTTGATCCATTTAACACCCATAATATCAAAATTCCAATTTTTCCATTATTAAAATAAATAAATGCCATACATATATTGATTTAAAAATTCGGGCTATTACAAAGGCGGAACAAAAGAAAGTGGAGGAGTCGCGGAATCGGTAAGTATTACTTGACAAGATTTATAAATTAAAAGGAGGTTAAGGGAACCATGGTTTTGGGTATGGAATGGCCGAAACGATGGGGTTCCATTTCGGATTGGAAAGTTGGCCAAAATGTTATGGGCCATGGATTTAAAATCCATCCAAGGAATGAGATGGAAAAATGGACAAAACCCTAATGGGTAAGATAGGTTATGTAAATGAAGATTATTAAGGACAATATGTATCTATATGGCTTATGACAACATACATGGATAAACATGAGGGATGGTCAAAGAACATGGTTAGGCCCTTGCATGGCCGAACCCTAATCTTGTTATGCATAAGGACCTCATGCATGTTTAATATAAGGAAGAAGAATGATCAAAGATCATGGTTTGGCCCTTGCGTGGCCAAACCCTAGATTTTAGGTAAGGACCATTAATGACAAAAGGGATTGGATGAGGTTCGGCCATGATGTATGGCCGAACCCCCATCAAATGATCTAATCATGGGGATGTGATTTTTAAGAGGAAAAGATGAACCATAGGGTTCGGCCATGTCGTATGGCCGAACCCCATGGAAGTGTGTTCGTGATTTTAATCGGTTTAAATGATGAAAATAATGGAAGGATGTTTATGGATTTTAATACAATTTTTCATGATGAACCATGGCTAATAAGCTAAGAAATGACAGGAGATGAAGGACCATGGGTTCGGCCATGTTGTATGGCTGAACCCCATGGATCATGTTTGTGGGATCTAAGTATGTGTAAGTGACGTAATGTATGATTAAACCGCATGGAGGGATTTTGTTTATGGATCTATTATTTGTAAATGAGTTAAGAAAGGAAGGATGAAAATGAGACACCATGGGTTCTGCCATGTTGTATGGCCGAACCCCATCAATCATTTTAATGGGTCATTTTGTAGATCTATGCATGTTTAAGTTATTGAATGATCAAGCTAATTAATGTGGGTTAAAATGCAAAGAAGATGGAATGAAAGGACCATGGGTTCGGCCATGTTGTATGGCCGAACACCATGGATAATATTTTATGGACTTAGGTGGGTTTTATTCATGTAAAATGATTAACTAATGTGATGGGATCAATAAATCAAAAGATGGAATGATCTTGGACCCACATTGATTAAAATGATCAAGGACTAAAAAGAGGAGCCCAAAACCAAGAGAGTGAGGTTCAGCCATGTTGTATGGCCGAACCCCACTAGGCATGTTTGTGGACTTAAAACATGGTTTAGCCCCAATGTATGTTAGAAACCTCTTAGGGGACTTGACCGGATAAAAGACTATGATGGTAAAGGGAGATGAACCTAGGTTGATGTAGGGGTTGATGGAATTAAATCGATCACCAAATTGATGTATGTATGTGTTAAATGTAATAAGGTAACGGGATTTCACAAACTGTGTACGATTAGCTGGACGCGATCGGTGATCGATTTTTGGACGGAAACACAAGGACCCGATATTTGGACTTTGGTAGGATTCCTACCTTATTGAAAACCATGGAATATGTATATGTGATGTTTTTACTTCTATGTTAATTTTGGTATCAAAGTACTATGTTTCAACTATGGGATTTTAATGCTATGATGTTATTATTACATAGCATGGTTTCACTTGCATCTCATGCATGGCATGGGAGGGATCAAATGAGAGGAGTCCATACTCCATTCGGATTTCCGATAAACAATCATGGGGAGGAATCCACACTAATTCCAATGGATGTATGAGTGAATTGTAACTGGAGTCCACGCTCCGTTCGGTACAGCCGATAAAGCATTCGTGCGGAGGTCTATACTGTGTTTGAAATGTAACCGGAGTCCATGGTCCGTTCGGTGGGAACGATAAGGCATTCATGGGGAGTCATGACAATACCTTGATGTGGATTATCCATCAAGAGGAATACTATGTGATTGTGATTTGGATGATGGGTGGGATTCATGGCATATGACACCCATGGCATGGCATTGACTTGCATTGGTTTAATATTTTATATATCTATGTGATTTTTATACTAACCCATGTGTTTGACCCTACTCAGAGTACCTACTGGGCGTGTTGTCTAACGCCCTACTTCTACCTTAGATTATGACACAGGAAATGGACAGAATGAAGGACGCGATCGGAGCCAAGCTTAGGAGCTTGGATGAGGTAGATCTATTTTATTTAAGTTTATTTGTGGACAATGTAATTTGAATAATTAGTTTGTTGGAACTGTAATAACTTAGACTATTTGCTATGGTTTAGACTTTTATTTGGACATTTTAACATAGGTGATTATTATTAAGTGATGGACTTCCTTGCTATTTAAAAATTGGATAGGGTAGAACTCTATTATAATTCCGCAAGCTTAACCTTATCGTGTGTGAACCGTTTTGGTGGACTTAGTCCACGCACATGCATGGTTGGCCAGTTAAGGGCCGGGCTTTAGAAACTCGGACTTAGCTTCAAGTCGTGACGTCCCGTTCTCTTCTCACTCTTTATTTAAAAAAAAAATAGACTCTGATTTTCCATGGTTGGCCAGTACAACATGCTATGTAATAATAGTACACATCATAACATTAAAATCCCATCAGTGAAACATATCATTTGATACCAAAATAAATCATCAAAACATGAAGTAAAATCATCACATATACATATTCCATGGTTTTCAATAAGGTAGGATTCCTCCCAACGTCCAAATCGCAGGTCTTTGTGTTTCCGTCTAAAAATCGATCACCGATCGCGTCAAGCCAATTGCACATCGCTTGTGAAATCCCGTTACCTTCTTACATATAAATAAATCAAACGAATGATCCATTTGATTTCCAAACATCGCTACATCATCCTTTGTCCTTTCCATTTACAACCATAGTTTTTATTTTAAGCAAAGTGGGTCCAACATCATTCCATTAGTTAGTCATTTAAATTAATGAAAACCCTAAGTCCACAAAGCATTCTCCATGGGGTTCGGCCATACACCATGGCCGAACCCATGGTCCTTTATTTTCACCATATTTCCATCTCACCCATTATTCTTTCCATAGCTAATCACTTAGCTTATTTACACATGACTTAGGTCCATAAATCATTCATTAACATAACATAGGTCCATAACAAATCCATCCATTTCTTAGCTTGATCATTCCATCTCTTAAACTTAATTTCTTCAACATGCATGCATCCATAATGTCCATAAAATGGATCATGGGGTTCGGCCATACAACATGGCCGAACCCATGGTGTCTCATTTTCATCCTCCCTTTAAATCATTTACAAACATTAGGGCTATAAACAAAATCCCTAAATGTGTGTGTGTGTGTGTGGGGGGGGGGGGGGGGGGTGTGTTAGTCATACACTTAGGTCCATCATTTTACAACCCAAAAACCATCAACATGTCTTCCATCATGTTCATCGTCCAAATACATCTAAGTCCATCAATATCTCTCCATGGGGTTCGGCCATACAACATGGCCAAACCCATGGTCCATGGTTCTTCATCATCCGCTCTTCATTTAACACATTTAAAACTATTTAAAATCATTAACACACTTCCATGGTTTTTATCTTTTAGACCCATTTGGATCACCAACATACTTCCATGGGGTTCGGCCATCCAACATGGCCGAACCCTATGGTTCATCATTTACCGTTAAAAATATCCCCTGATGGGGTTCGGCCATACATCTTGGCCGAACCTCATCCAATCCCTTTTTAGTTCTCCATGATCCATATACATAACATCTAGGGTTTGGCCATGTAAGGCCCAAAACATGATCTTTGATCATTCTCCATCCTTTACATTAAACATGCATGAGGCCCTTTTGCATAACAATATTAGGGTTCGGCCCTGCAATGGCTGAACCATGTTCCTTGACCATGTTTTTCATGCTTAATCCATATATACATAGTGTCCTTAGTAATCCATCATTTATATAACCTATCTTACCCCTTAGGAAGATTAGGGTTTTGTCCATTTTTTTTTCCATCTTATTCCTTGGATGGATTTTAAATCCATGGCCCATAATATTTTGGCCAACTCTCCAATCCCAAATGGAATCCCATGGTTTCCTTAACCTCCTTTTAATCTATAAACCATATCAAGAAATACTTACCGATTCCGCGAATCGTCCTCTTTCTTTCGCTCCGTCTTGCTCCTCCGCTTTTCTCCTTCCTTAGTCTTTTCTTTCTTTCTCCTTGATCTTCGGCCAAAGTGTGTGTTGCTTACGAGGGAGAGGGTTTAAGATGAATACCCCAAAGAGATGGTTCGGCCTTGGTGAAGGTTTGAGAGAGGGAGAGGAGCTAAGATAGAAAACTTCTGAGTCTTTTTCTTTGTCTAATGAGAGAGGTTGGTCAAGCTTGAGAGAGGGAGAAAGTGAGATAGAAAACTCTAAGTGTTCCTTGTCTTAGTGTGAGGGTCGACTAAGGGTGAGAGGGAGAGAGTGAGAGAGTGAATGAGTGGAAAGCCTTCTTTCCATCTTGTCTAGGGTTTCCTTGGATAAGACTCCACCCTCATCAATGTGGAGTCTTCCCCATGAGTCCTTTGACCAAACAAGGGAATGCATGCCCTCCACATGTAATAGCTCGAATTTTTGAAGCAATATATATTGGACATTTAATTATTTTAATTTGGAATTTGATGTAATGAAAATGCCAAATGGATCAACTTTGGGACAAGGGTCCAAGAATGGCCCAATTGGGCCACAAATTGGATGAAATTCATTCAATGGGTCAATGAGAAGTAATTGGGTCAAAGATAGTCAATTTGAGTCAAAGTGGGCCCGATCACCATGTGGGACCCAATGGATCAAAATTGGTCCAAACCCTAAGGTAAAGGGGTAGAAAATAATCGGTTGGGCCGTGGGCCCAATGGTGGGCCAATTAATTTAAAAAGGGTGATTTGGAATTAAAACACCTAAGTTAGTAATGAAATGAAATGATATGACCAAATGGGGCCCACCTCCACCTCACCAATTGAGGTGGCGTGTGGACCAAGGAAAAAGTGGGACCAACCATCATGGTTGACTTGGTCAACCATGGATAAATTTAAGAAGACTAAGGTGGATTAAGGTAAATTAAATTGATTAAAATTATTGTAAAATTATCTAAGTTAAAATCAATGGAATTAAAATAACATGGCCAAGTGGGGCCCACCTCCACCTCATCAAGTGAGGTGGCGGGTGGGGTAGGTATAGGTGGGGGCCGTCCACCATGGTTGACTTGGTCAACCATGGGTGGATTTATTAGATAGATAATTTAATGGAATTAATTTGGATGGAAATTAATTAACCTAAGTGAGGGCTTAACTTAATTAATTAGGTTGATTAATTAGGGTCAACATAAACAAGTCAAAGAGGACATGGGAGCCATGCTTGGTGGTTGGGTCTCAACCACCACCACCAAAGTCAAGCTAGCCCATGCTTGGTGGGTGGGGAAATTAATGTTGAGTAAAGGCCACTCCAATCATCTCCATCTCATTTCAAACTACCCATTTCACTCTAGCCCTCCACACACACAAGAAAAATCGTCCCCCACCTTACAAAGGAAAAGAGAAGAAAAACTTAGAAAGAAAGAAGAAGAAAAGAGAAGGAAAGGATAAGTCTTGGGCCACCCCAAGATCAAGATCCTTGAAGATTTCTCCCTCATCTCCATACTCTTTCCCTCTCAACCAAACACTATCTTAGCCGATCCAAGCATGTCCCACCATTGATCAAGCTCATCTAGCCGATCAAACAAGGAGAGGAAGAAGAAAGGAGGCCAAGGAAGTCGACGGGAGCGACAAACACCGAAGGAGTCGTCGGATCGTAAGTATGTTCTAAACAAGAAATTTAATTTTTAGGGTTTTAAGTTTTGGAATCCATTTCCTTGGATTGGATGGTGGCCAAACCATCATAGGCTTTGAATTTAAAAATCCATCCAATGGTAGGATAAGAAATGGATAAAAAAATGGAGGAATGGATTAAGAAAGTGATGAAGTGGAAGAATGGAATTTTTCTTAAGTCTTTATTAAGCATAGGAAAATGGGATTTTTATGGTTTAATGGGCCATAGGGTTCGGCCATGTAGCATGGCCGAACCCCATGGTAAATGTGGATGATTTTTAATTAAGGTTTGAAGGTTTAAAATGGTGGAGAGTGCTTTATGATAATTAGTTTTCAAGTGATTTAAATAGTTGATTTTAAATAGGATTTAAAGGCATAGAATGGAATGGATGGATGACCATAGGGTTCGGCCATGCCATGGTGAATAATGGGAAATTTGTTAAGATTATAAGGTCTAAAAATAATGGAGAAAAATGGTAGATTTAAATGGAATTATTGAGTGTAAAATGTGATGTTTAAATGGGGTGAAAATGGTGATGTAAATGGATGATTTAATTCAAATGGAGGTATGATGTTTTAAAAGAAATCATGGACTATAGGGTTCGGCCATACAAGGTGGCTGAACCCCATGGTTAGTGATTGTGAATTTTAGAGTTTTTATAAGAATGGAAGTATGGAGAATGGTTAATGAAAATTAGGTTTCAAATGGGAAAAAAATGGGTGATTTTAAAGGATTGTTAAGATGAGAAAATCATGGGAAATGCACATGATTATTATGGCTTCTAAAAGAGCATGGAGGAGATAAACCATGAACCATGGGTTCGGCCATGGTACATGGCCGAACCCTATGGTGTTGATTAATTATTTTAATGAGAGTGAAGAGATAGAAGATGATGGAGAAAATGATAGTTTTAAATGGAGTACAAAGTGTATGATATAAGTTTTTAAAGGGCCAAAATGAATGAAGGTTAGTGATTTTAAAATGGATTATTTTTGAGATAAAACATGAGTCTTTGAGAATAGCATCCATAAAGGTGAACCCTAGGGTGGTGATTGGTGGTTTTAATAAATGGAAAATGATGTAGAAGAATGCTAGATTTTAATGGATTTATAAAAATGATATGTGATGTTTTAAATAGGATGAAAATGGGGACTTGAATGGATAATTTAAATTCATTGGAGATTGGATTAAAGGGAGTAAAATGGACCCATGACCCCTTTGTGGGCCACCTTTAGGGCCAAATGTGAAAGGACATATGGGATTAAATGTTTTTCAAAAATTAAATAATAGGTGGCTGATTTTATGATACTAGGTCATGATTAAATGGATCTAAGTATGAATAAGTTGTTGGACTTAGAACGTACATAAATGGATGGATGACTGAACCATGGGAGAGGAATGGCAAAACGGTAAATAAGTGCCACTTTGAAGAACCATGGGTTCGGCCATGGTACATGGTCGAACCCTATGTGGATTAGACATGAAAATCGAATACATTATGAATGATTAAATGAAGCGGATAGTTGCTACGTTTTAGGCTCGTAAATTGGCCAAAAATGGGATTTATCTATGTGTTTTAACAATGGATAATGGGCTAAGATAAGGGTTGATTTGTGATAAAATTGTAACATAATTAATGGCCATTAATGGGTCTAATTAGATGGATCAATTATGAACTTAATCATGGATAACGTATGGACTAATTCGGTAAATGTAATAAGGTATCGGACGTCGCAAACGGTACGCGATCGGCGACCGTATTATCGAGCGAAAAACGTAATTCATACCTTTTTGTAAGCGATGGATATGTGATGGTATTTTAGATTATTTTGATTTGTCTTATGATGGATTTATGATTATGATTTATCTTATGATGAGTTTTAAGTTATGAATCATATGGATTATATTTTAACATTATGCATTATATGGCTATGTATGGTATATCAAAATTATGGTTTATCTATATACTACATATAGCATAATGCACTACATCTCATGCATGGCATGGGCGGAAAAAATAAACAAACCGGAGTCCATGCTCCGTCGGGGCGACCGAGAAGGAAACATGGGGATAGCTAAGGGGCCATAACCGGAGTCCATGCTCCGTCAGGGAGACCGAGAATCAGACATGGGGATAGCCTAAGGGCTATAACCGGAGTCCATGCTCCGTCGGGGCAGCCTGAGAAGCAAACATGGGAACAATACATTGTATGATCATACGGGTGATGGGTGGGACACCTGACATTGGCACCCATGGCATAGCACTCATTACATGCTTATTTTGTTATATTTTATTGTATCGGTATGCATGTTATCGCTAATCCATATGCTAGCCCTACTCGGAGTCCTATTGGGCGCGTTGACTAACGCCCTACTTCTACCCTAGTTGATGACGCAGGGGATGGCGGAAGCGGTGGATATGATAGGAGCCAAGCTTAGGAGCTTGGGAAAGCGGCTACTTAGTCTTATTTAAGTTTTATTTTGGAAATGTAATTAAGTAGCTTAGCTTGTCGGATTGTAATAATTACTGTTTCTTGCTATGGTTTGAACTATACTATGGACGATATCATTTTGAGATACAATTATGAACATAGGGGTATTTTAGTAATTTAATGATGTATCTTCCCTTCTATCTAAAAATCGGTAGGATAGACTCTATTATCATGTTCCGCAATGATTATAACCCGCGACCTTACTTCCTACGCGTGAACCATTCTTGTGGACTTAGTTCCGCGCACGCGTGGGGTTGGCCAGTTAAGGGTCGGGCTTTAGAAGCTCGGACTTAACTCGCATCGTGGCATCCGCGCCCTCTCTCACTCTTCTATTTCAAAAAAAAAAAATAGACTCTGATTTCGGTGAAAATGGGGCGGGCGTTACACCACATGGCACACACCACCCTCATCCAATGATTTTGGCTTGTGGTTTCCTTTGGTGGCTAGTAGTTTGCATGAGACGGAACCACCACCTCTCCGTTGACCAACCATGATCTTGCATGCCTCCACATGGGTTCTTTGTCTAGCCAAGAGGGTGCATGCCCTCCACATGGCACACACCACCCTCATCCGATGGTTTTGGGGTTGGCTTGTGGTTTCCATGAGATGGAAACCACCCTCCTCTCCTTTGACTCACTCCATCTTATCTTCCATGTGACTCACCCCCACTTGACTCACTCCATTTAAATACAACTCAACTCCTAATTCAAGCATTGATTTTATTTCCATCTAACTTAGGTGATCTAATTAAATAATTTAATTCAACTTACTTCACTTGATCATCTTTAATTCACCCATGATCTCACCCATGGTTTACCAAGTCAACCATGGTGGTCGGCCCCACTTGTGCCATAGTCCACACGCCACCTCACTTGATGAGGTGGAGTGGGACCCAACTTGGTTATGCCAATTGGATATTACCTCATACCTTTGCCACCTCACTTGATGAGGTGGACCCCATGCCTTTGATCTTGATTGGGTCCATGACTCGATTAAATCCACTCCTTACCCATTTGCCCTAATCAACAATCCATCTTGACCCATTGGGTCTCGATTGGGCATTTGACCCAATTGACCATCATTGAACCATTCAAATAGAATTAATCCTATCCATGGTCCATTGGACCATACTTGGGCCATTGCCCCAACTTTGATCCATCTAACATCCATTCCACTATAAATCTTATTTTTTAACAATTAATAATAAATAATAGCCAATAAATTTATTGCATTAAAATCTGGCTATTACAATATTACCCTATTTTGAAATTTTCATTCCAAAAATCGAGCGAAGTAGGGTTTCAAACAACTCATACAAAAAGTTCAGGGTGAGCTGCTCTCATTTTTGATTCGAGTTCCCAGGTGGCTTCCTCATTACCATGTCGATCCCATACCACCTTGACTAACTGAATGGCGTGGTTCCGTAGTACTCTTTGTTCCTTCCCGATCATTCTGACCGGTTTCTCCACATAGGTCACGTCGTTTTGTACATCAACATCTTGTACGTTCAACACGTGTGAAGGATCAGGGTTGTATTTCCTCAACATGGATACATGGAACACATCGTGCAAAGATGACAACTGTGGAGGAAGGGCCAATTGATAAGCCACTTCCCCCACCCTCTTTAGGATTGGAATATGCCCCACAAATCTAGGCGACAGTTTCCCTTTCTTCTCAAATCGTATGTGTCCCTGTAACACCCCGGATTTTCAAGTTATGAATATATATGGAAATTATCCATTTAATTTGTGAATTAATGGAGATGGATCTTAGATGGGTAAGGAGTTGGATCAATTGCCCAATAAAGACCCAACGGATTATGGATAAGGTTCAATTGAAATAAATGGGTAAATTTATTTAATTGGGTCAAAGTTGTAATTGGGTCAAATGCCAATGGGACCCAATGGGTCATGGTTGACTTGGCCGACCACCATATGAATTCAAATGTGATTAAGGTGTGGCTGAATTTAAGTGGATTAAGTTCAATTGAGTTAATGAATGAGTACAAGTTTTGAGTTTAAAAGAATTAAAAATAATTGAATTATGGTGAGTTGGATGGGAAGTTAATGAGACTTCCTTCTTAAGTGAGTGGAGTGGGAAGATGAAGAGTTTTGTTGTTTCAAAAGACACCTTCAAGGGTAACACGTTGGAATGGTGGGAGTTTCATCTCATGGGATGAAACTCCAAAAGGAAGCTTTAATGAGGGAGGTGAAGAGCCATGGTGGTTACAAAGGGGTATCACCAAAGGACACCACCCTTGGCCGACCCTCATTGATCAAGACAAGGAAGTTGGAGGATTTTGATGTTACACAACACATTCCCATGCATACACGTTGGAACATGGAAGCCCAAGAGGCAAATGGTTGGGAGTTTCATCTCATGGGATGAAACCCCCAAAGTAAGTATCAATGGGGAGATGAAGAGGCATGGGAGTTACCAAAGGGCATCAACCGAAGGAATTATCAATGAGGAGGTGAAGAGTCATGGGAGTTACAAAAGGGCATCAACCAAAGGACACCACCCTTAGCTGAATTATATGGGACAAACAAAGAGGATTCTTTGCTTCATCTCACTCTCAAGCTCTCACACAAGGCCGACCCTCTCTCATTGACAAAAGACAAAGGACTTAGAGTATTTTCTATCCCAAGCTTCTCTCTCTCTCTCAAACCTACACTCTCTTGGCCGAACCCTCTCTTTGGGTTTTCATCTCAAGACCTCTCAAGCTCACTCTTGGCCAAGGATCAAGGAGGAAGAAGAAGCTAAGGAAGAAGAAGATTGGAGGAGCAAGAAGGAGTGAAAGAAACCGGAGGAGTAGCGGAATCGGTAAGTACTTGACAAGATTTTATTAATTGGAAAGAGGTTAAGGGAACATTTCATTTTGGATTGGGAAGTTGACCAAAAATGTTATGGGCCATGGATGTAAAAATCCATCCAAGAAATGAGATGGAAAAGATGGTCAAGGAACATGGTTTGGCCATTGCATGGCCAAACCCTAAGCTATATGTATGAGAACCATCAAGGACAACAAAAAGGGGTGGATGAGATTCGGCCATGATATATGGCCGAACCCCATCAAAGAATATGATCATGGTTATTTGATTTATGAGAGAAAGTGATGAACCATAGGGTTCGGCCATGGTGTATGGCCGAACCCCATTTGGCAGAACCCCATGGAAGATTATTAACGATTGTAGAAGATTTAAATGAAGTCATGTTGATGGACTTTGAGTGGTAGATAATGACCTAAGGATATGACCACTTTGAGTGGTAAATAATGACCTAAGGATATGATTAAACCACCAACCCCCCCCCCCCCCCCCCCCCACCCACCCAATGGAGGGACTTGTTTATGAACTTAAGATGGAAAATTATTTAAAGAAGAAGATGGAGATAAGACATCATGGGTTCGGCCATGGTGTATGGCCGAACCCCATGAACCATTTCATGAACCATTTGATGAACCATTTGATGGACCATTTTTAAAGGGTCATTTAGAGTTTTATGCATGTTTAAATGAATGGATGATTAAGCTAGGAAATGAGGGATTTAATTATATATCTATGTTCATGGATCTATGTTATGGACTTGAGTATGGGTGAGTAAATTAGGTGATTAACTATGGAAGGAAATAAATGGCCAAATGGTAAAATTGAAGGCCCATGGGTTCGGCCATGGTGTATGGCCGAACCCCATGGATTATGTTATTGGATATGGATTTGTATAAGTGGCTTAGAAGTATGATTGAATCATGGAAATGAAGGACCATTCGGCCATGGTGTATGGCCGAACCCCATGGGGAATGTTTGTGGACTTAAGTTGTTATCATTGTTAAATAATTATTGTATGAGTGGTTAGATTTATGAATCAAAGATGGCATGATCTTGGATTTAATCTAAAGATCAAAGGACTAAAAAGAAGGGCACAAAACTAAGGGAGTGAGGTTCGGCCATGTTGTATGGCCGAACCCCACAAAGGAATATTTGTGGACTTAAGGTTTCTTAGATAGTTAAACTTATGTGGATTGGTTAATAAATAAAAAGAGCGACCCAAATTCAAGTGGGTGAGGTTCAGCCATGTTGTATGGCCGAACCCCACAAAGATGTGTTTATGGACTTAGACATAATTGTAAATCAAATGGAACGTGGGTTTGATTGATTGATATGTAAAAAGGTAACAGGACCTCACAAGCGGTGTACGATCGGTGATCGGTTTTCAGACAAAAACGCAAGGACACGTTAGTGGTCATTGGTAGGATTCTACCTCATTGATACCATGGGATATGTATGATGGTTTTAATTCCTATTTTGATAAGTTATTTTGGTATCAAACAATATGTTGCAGTTATGGGATTTTTATGCTATATTTTGTAATATTCCATAGCATGTTGGCATTTGCATCTCATGCATGGCATGGGAGGGATGGAAGGTAACCGGAGACCCACGCTCCGTCGGGGTGTCCATAAGTCGTGAGGGGTACCTTGATGTGCATTATCCCATCAAGAGGTAACCGAAGACCACACTCCGTCGGGGCGTCCGTAAGACAACTGTGGGGATACCTTGATGAAGAGTTTTCCATCAAGAGGATACTATGTTTTCTGAGGATACCTTGATGAGTTGTTTTCCATCAAGAGGATGTTTTGTGATTGTGTTATGGCTGATGGGTGGGACTCATGGCATATGGCACCCATGGCATGGCATTACATAAGCATGATTATGATCTCTATTATCATGCATTGTTGCTGGTTTTTATCTGTATGATTGGATCTCTATTATCGTACACTTTTTTGGATACGATGTTTCACAGATACGACATGATGTATTATATCTGGATTTTTATACTAACCCATGTGTTTGACCCTAATTGGAATACCTACTGGGTGCGTTGTCTAACTCCCTACTTCTACCCTAGTTGATGATACAGGGAATGGACTGAACGAGGACGTGATCGGAGCCAAGCTTAGGAGCTTGGATGATTAAGTTTCATTTTGTTTAAGTTACTCGTGGATAATTTATTTGAGTAATTAGTTCGTGGGACTGTAATAAAGTAGATTATTTGCTATGGTTTGGAAGGGTAATTTTGGATATTTTAAGTTAAGATAATTATTGGTAAGTGTTGGACTACTTTGCTATCTAAAATGGAATAGGATTGTTTCCTATTATAATTCTGCATCTATGATTTTTTCACATGTTAACTTGAGTACATGTGAACCATTTCAGTGGACTTGGTCCACTCACACGTATGGTTGGCCAGTTAAGGGTTGGGCTTTGGAAGCTCGGACTTAGCTCGCGTCGTGGCGTCGTGCTCTCTCTCACCCTTTTATTCAAAAAAAAAATGGCTCTGATTTTCGGCATAGAGAAAAGGGCGGGGTGTTACAGTTCCGTTCGTGGTGAGACTTTTAAGAACACTAAGCCTCCCACCTCAAACTCAAGGAACCTTCTCCTCTTATCAGCGTAGCTCTTTTGACGACTCTTTGCAGTAAGTAGGTGTTGTCGTATCAACTTAATCTGCGCCATAGTCTCTGCAACTAGCTCGGGTCCAATAAGTGCAAACACATCGGCCTTTATCTGACACACGAGTGATCTACATGGTTTACCATACAACGCCTCAAATGGAGCCATCTAGAGGCTTGCCTGGTAACTATTGTTGTAAGAGAACTCCACTAGCGGCAAGTGATCCTCCCATCCACCCTTGAAGTCTAGCATACATGCTCTCAGCATATCCTCCAATGTTTGTATCGTCCTCTCCAACTGTCCATCAGTCTGTGGATGGAATGCTGTGCTAGTTAACAGATCTGTCCCCATAGCGGACTGCATGCTCTGCTACACTCTGCCGGTGAATCGGCCATCTCTGTCGGACACAATAGTCCGGGGAATACCATGTAGTCTGATAATATCCCTGATGTATCGTCGACCCAAAGTCTCAGATGAATCTGTCATCTTGATAGGAAGAAAGTGTGCGGACTTGGTCAATTGGTCCACCACGACCCATATTGCATCGTTGCCTTTTGATGACCTTGGCAGCCCTGTCACAAAATCCATGGCGATATGTTGCCATTTCCACTCCGGCATTGGTAAGGGTTTGAGTAAACCTGGTGGCTTCTGATGTTCAGTCTTAACCTGCTGACAAGTTAGGCAGTGAGCAACAAACTCTGCCACATCCCTTTTGAGTCCATGCCACCAGTAGTGTCTTTTTAGATCATGATACATCTTGGTGCTGCCCGGATGAATAGAGAGTTTGGTTTGGTGTGCCTCGATCAATAACTCTCTTCTACAGCTCTTAGGCACATATGTCCTACCTCGGAATACAAGACCCTACCCCAGTCGTAACTGTCATTCCGATATAACCTCACCAGTAAACATCTTAGCCCATATCTCCTTCACTTTCAGATATGTCCGTTGCTCCTGTTCAATCTTGGAGACCATGTTGGACCGTATGATTAGATTATACATATTCTCATGGTTTTTGATATTCAAGTTGAATTCTCGAATGGTATTCAGCATCTCCCATTCCTTCCTGATCAAACTAGTCACTGTTACATGTGACATGACGCTAAGGGCATCCGCCATTTAGCCAGGTTCACGGCTATTCCTTCCGTTGATGTGACATGTCCTAAGGAATTGGCCTCAGATAGCCAGAACTCGCACTTGTTTATTTTGGCTTATAATTGATTTTTGTTTAGGGTGTCCAAGGCTATCCTTAGATGTTCTGCATGTTGCTCCCGATGGTTGGAATGAATCGGGATATCGTTGATGAAAACGATTACAAACTTGTCCAAATAGGGACGAAAGATTTTGTTCATCAGATCCATGAATATAGCCCCTCCATGGATATAATCCATTCATGGTCATAACTAATACCTTCGTAGGACTAATATGTCTATCATAGGACTAACAGGTCTAACATACGACCAATGCGTCGACTAGGGAATCAAAATGTCTATCATAAGACCAATATGTCAACTTATGGGACCAAAATGTCCTTCATGCTACCAATACGTCTACCCTAATGCCAATATCCGGCATCAGTCCAAACCACCATGGACACCCTCACCCATGGGAAGATGATATCTATCCATAGAACCGTCACATTTACCATGGGACCACTGTATCTATCGTGGGATCGATATACCCACCAATTGTCGTCATCGGCTACCAATAAGGGACACTATAGTAGGTGCAGTGGACATTTGTTGTACTTAAAGTGCTAGTAACAGATGTGAAGGTAGTAGATACAAGAGAGTGGGATGCTCTCAAATCAAATAACGCATAAGCATATGAACTACAAACTACTGCCATACATTGAATCACCGAATGATCCACTGTCTCTCGAGGAGAAACCAAAGTATTCAGTTGTCCAGATCCGGTCGGAGCAGGTGCCCATCCTGTCTGGTCAAGTGCTCTAGATCCTTGTGACTGAGCTGGTCGAGCTGGACGACAGAAAGAACCCCTAAAGTGAGAAGATCTATCGTTCTGTGGACACTCTCTTTTGAAACGGCCCTGCTAATCACACTGGAACAGAAACTTCCAGTGGAACCAGTAAAGGCTGAAGGTCTCCCAAAGTAGGGTTTCAACCTCTTGTGAAGGCAAAAAATATTTCCCCCACCCTGACCTTTTCGGTCCTGTGTTTCGTTGGAGGTTGTGTCTCCATTTCCGCTCAAGAGTTGCTGCAGAACGGAAGTGACTACTACTTGTACTAGGTTCTGTAGTTCAGGGGGTACTTTAGGAATGTTTGCACTGTCCTGACCCTCTTCGTTATGTTCTTCTTCCTGTTGTTGGTCTTGTTGTGTATGTCTTCTTTTCGGAGGCATTTTCCTAAGTCAATGAGACATCGTTGACTTAGCTTCTTTGTAAAGTTTGTGTTTTCATATTTTGGGGAAATTGCCAAATAAGCACACTTATTTTTTTGGGGAAAACTTCCTAAGTATCAAGTGTTGTTTCTCAATTTGGGGAAATCGGGGAAATGTCTCCTATTTTGCTATGTTTGATAAATCCATCACTGTTTCTCAATTTGGGGGAAAAAAAATCTGGATGTTTCTCATTTTCGGGGAAATTTTCCTACCTATGAAGTGTTGTTCCTTTGTTTGGGGGGAAAATCATTGATGGTTCTCATTTTCGGGGAAATATGTCCTATCTTGCTACTTTTGATAAATCCAACTTATAGTGACTGCCTTCCCTTGCTATCATTCCTTTTCGTCAAATGTTGCTCTCAGATTGAATGCTTTAGTCTGAGTCTAATGAAGTAAATTTATCTGGCCCCCGTACAGCGGACTCGAAGAGTCGGTCAGTTGGGATTCTTATCTGTCAATGAGACATGATACCGTCTTAATCTTACCTTGAAAGATTCATTCTTCCAGTTTCGCTCTGATACCAACTGTAAACGCCCCGCCCTTTTTCACTCGCCGAAAATCAGAGTCTATTTATTTATTTTTTAAATAAAAAAGTGAGAAGGAGCGGGATGTCACGACGCGAGATAATTTCGAGCTTCCAAAGCCCGGCCCTTAACTGGCCAACCATACATGTGCGTGGAACTAAGTCCACAAGAACGGTTCACACGTAATAAGTTAAGCTTTGGGAAATAAACTTAATGCGGAATTATAATAGAGTTCTATCCTACCAATTATTAAATAGCAAGGAAGTACATCACTTAATGATAACTACCTTAAATTAAAATGTCCAAAATAAAAGTTCGAACCATAGCAAATAGTTTAGGTTATTACAGTCCCAACGAGCTAATTACTTAGATTTACATTTCCATAAATAAAACTTAAATAAATAACTCTAGCTCATCTAAGCTCCGAAGCTTGGCTCCGATCACGTCCTTCGCTTCGTCCATTTCCTGTGTCGTCATCTACAACGCGCCCAGTAGGTACTCCGAGTAGGGTCAACACATGGGTTAGTATAACAAAAACACATAGATATAAGTAATATCAAAACAATGCAAGTCAATGCCATGCCATGGGTGTCATATGCCATGAGTCCCACCCATCATCCATATCACAATCACATAGTATCCCTCTTGATGGAAAATCCTCATCAACGTATTGTCATGACTCCCCACAAACGCTCCGACGGAGCATGGACTTTGGTTACATCTCCCCACGGTTGTTTATCGGTCGCCTCGACGGAGCGTGGACTCCGGTTACATCTCCCCACGGTTATTTATCGGTCGCTCCGACGGAGCGTGGACTCTGGTTACGTCTCCCCACTATTGTTTATCGGTCGCCCCGACGGAGCGTGGACTCCGGTTACATCTCCACCATACATCCATTAGAATCAGTGTAGATTCCTGCCCACGATTATTTATCGGAAATCCGAATGGAGCGTGGACTCCCCTGATTTGATCTCTCCCATGCCATGCATGAGATGCAAGTGCAACATGCTATGTAATAAGAATACACATCATAGAATTAAAATCCCATCAGTGAAACATATCATTTGATACCAAAATAAATCATCACAACATGAAGTAAAATCATCACATATACATATTCCATGGTTTTCAATAAGGTAGGATTCCTACCAATGTCCAAATACAGGGTCCTTGTGTTTCCGTCTAAAAACCGATCACCGATCGCACAAGCCGATCGCACACCGCCTGTGAAATCCCGTTACCTTATTACATATAAATAAATAAAACAATGATCCATTTGATTTCCACCCATCCCTACATCATCCTATGTCCTTTCCATTTACAACCATAGTCTTTTATTTTAAACAAAGTGGGTCCAACATCATTCCATTAGTTAGTCATTTACATTAATGAAAACCCTAAGTCCACCAAGCATTCTCCATGGGGTTCGGCCATACACCATGGCCGACCCCATGGTCCTTCATTTTCACCATATTTCCATCTTAACCATTATTCTTTCCATAGCTAATCACTTAGCTTATTTACACATGACTTAGGTCCATAAATCATTCATTAACATAACATAGGTCCATAACAAATCCATCCATTTCTTATCTTGATCATTCCATCTCTTAAACATTTAATTTCTTCAACATGCATGGATCCACATTGTCCATAAAATGGATCATGGGGTTCGGCCATACAACATGGCTGAACCCATGGTGTCTCATTTTCATCCTCCCTTTAAATCATTTACAAACATTAGGGCAAAATCCCTCCATGGGGGGGGGGGGGGGGGGGGGGGGGGGGTTTTAATCACACACTTAGCTCCATCATTTTACAACCCAAAATCCATCAACATGTCTTCCATCATTTTCATGGTCCAAATACATCTAAGTCCATCAATATCTCTCCATGGGGTTCGGCCATACAAATAGGCTGAACCCATGGTCCATGGTTCTTCATCATCCCCTCTTCATTTACCACATTTAAATCTATTTAAAATCATTAACACACTTTCATGGTTTTTATCCTTTGGACCCATTTAGATCACCAACATACTTCCACGGGGTTCGGCCATCCAACATGTCCGAACCCTATGGTTCATCATTTACCCTTAAAAATCACATATCTATGATTATATCCCTTGATGGGGTTCGGCCATACATCATGCCCGAACCTCATCCAATCCCTTTTTAGTTCTCCATGATCCGTATACATAACATCTAGGGTTTGGCCATGCAAGGCCCAAACCATGATCTTTGATCATTCTCCATCCCTTACATTAAACATGCATGAGGCCCTTTTGCATAACAATATTAGGGTTCGGCCCTGCAATGGCCGAACCATGTTCATTGACCATCTTTTTCATGCTTAAGCCATATATACATAGTGTCCTTAGTATCTTACCCCTTAGCAAGATTAGGGTTTTGTCCATTTTTTTTTTCCATCTTATTCCTTGGATGGATTTTAAATCCATGGCCCATAATATTTTGGCCAACTCTCCAATCCAAAATGGAATCCCATGGTTTCTTTAACCTCCTTTTAATCTATTAACCATATCAAGGAATACTTACAAATTCCGCGACTCCTCTGTTTTCTTTCGCTCCGTCTTGCTCCTCCGTTTTTCTCTTTCCTTAGTCTTTTCTTTCTTTCTCCTTGATCTTCGACCAAAGTGTGTGTCGCTTGAGGGGGAGAGGGCTTAAGATGAAAACCCCAAAGAGATGGTTCGGCCTTGGTGAAGGTTTGAGAGAGGGAGAGGAGCTAAGATAGAAAACTTCTAACTCTTTTTCTTTGTCTAATGAGAGAGGTTGGTCAAGCTTGAGAGAGGGAGAGAGTGAGATAGAAAACTCTAAGTGTTCCTTGTCTTAGTGTGAGGGTCGGCTAAGGGTGAGAGGGAGAGAGTGAGAGAGTGAATGAGATGGAAAGCCTTCTTTCCATCTTGTCTAGGGTTTCCTTGGGTAAGACTCCACCCTCATCAATGTGGAGTCTTCCCCATGAGTCCTTTGACCAAACAAGGGAATGCATGCCCTCCACATGGCACACACCACCCTCATCCAACGGTTTTGGCTTGTGGTTTCCTTTGGTGGCTAGCGGTTTGCATGAGATGGAACCACCACCTCTCCTTTCACCAACCATGATCTTGAATGCCTCCACATGGGTCCTTTGTCTAGCCAAGAGGGTGCATGCCCTCCACATGGTACACATCACCCTCATCCAATGGTTTTGGACTTGGCTAGTGGTTTCCAGGAGATGGAAACCACCCTCCTCTCCTTTGACTCACTCCATCTTATCTTCCATGTGACTCACCCCCATTTGACTCATTCCATTTAATTGCAACTCAACTCCTAACTCAAGCATTGATTTTATTTCCATCTAACTTAGGTGATCTAATTAAATAATTAATTCAACTTACTTCACTTGATCATCTTTAATTCACCCATGATCTCACCCATGGTTTACAAAGTCAACGATGGTGGCCGGCCCCACTGTGCCATAGTCCACACGCCATCTTGACCCTTTCGGTACCAATTGGGCATTTGACCCAATTGACCATCATTGACCCAATTAAATAGAATTAATCCTATCCATGGTCCATTGCCCCAACTTTGATCCATCTAACATCCATTCCACTATAAATCTTAATTTTTAACAATTAAAAATAAATAATAGCCAATAAATTTATTGCATTAAAATCCGGCTATTACAAACTTGCCCCTTGCTTGTGAATAGTATTTGTTGATCAATATGTGATCAAATGTTTTTCATTGCTAATCCAGTCATATACCATTCTATTCTATCTTTTTTAACCTCATTGGAGTATCCTTGTTGAATGGTAGAAGCTTGTAGTAAGCATGGGAGTAACCTTTGGCAAAAACTTGTATGCTTTATGTGGAGATCATTTCTCATTTGCACCTTCCCTTATTGGTATATCTTGGTCAATTTAAAAATGTTTTTGCAAGTGTTTGTTGGTTTTGGCATTTCATGAGCTACTGTACTTGTTGCATGTTTTGTAAATGCCATATGTTTTCTCATACTTCATTTCTATAGTCTTCATTGGTATAATCTTGTGAAATGAATGTATGTCTTGTGTGTTTGTGCCCTTATTCATATTCTCATAATTGGTATATGTCTTGAGGAATGATTGTGACTCATAAGAATCATATTTTGCCAAACCAATGCATTATCATATGCCATCACACAAGGGAAATGTTGTTTAAATTGGTAAATTAATAGGCCCAAGGTTGGATTTGGATTGGATCAAAATTTTAAAAGTTGGACACTTAATGGTAAAATGATCCAAAATCCAATCAATTTGTGCAAGTGTTTATAATTTGGTTGAATCATCAAATGGCACAAATTGGTGTGTGAATGTATGGACATTCATTGGCATTCAAAGGTGGATTGCAAAGCTTGTTGTCTTGTGGACATGTATGCATCACAAGCACACACTCTCTCATCCCTCAAATTAGAAACTCTTATTGGGATATATTATGTCTTTCCATGTCTTGATATGCTCTGTCTTGGAAAATCATTTTGACATTGGAAATGTGTTGTTTGGAGAAATGTTTAAATAAGGAAAACATTTCTTCTCCAAATGTATTTTTTTTTGGAAAATGTCAATGAGGTTTGAATGCAACCTAGTGTATGCACCTATGCTGTGGCTTTCATATTTTAAAGGTGAATCTTAAAATCAAATGAGTTTTGGTATTGAAATCCAACATGGTTAAGTGGTCCTAGTGCTCAAGGACTTGGTGCATTGTGCTCTCAAATTATTGAGCAAAGGAGAGCACACCTTGGAAAGTTTTATGGGAAGAAATTAGCCTCTCCATATGCATAATGAATTTCCAAGGATAGGATGCTTGTTCATTCATTGTTCTTAATTGTTGAATGTTTTGTTGAATGAACTTGGTTGGTTGATGCATTTGTTCTCATATAGGTATATGTTTATGCATCACCTTGTTTTTCATGAACTATGTGTTTTATTGGCATATTCTTTTAGTTCATGTTGTTGTTACTCATATGCTCTTTTATAGTAAAATTATTTGTATGTGATTTCCCTCCTCTTTGCATGCATGAGTTGGTTTCATATTTCCTCCTTCTCCATCTCCTCTTAGTCCAATAATTGAGCCTTGTTGAAGCACACTAAATGTGGTATATTTGTGCTTAATAACCTTTGTCAATTTATGACAAAAAAGGGGAGAAATATTAGAAGCTTAGAATAAGCTTTGGAGGAGAAGTTTAAAGATCTTAGGGGGTGAAGATCTTTAAAGGAGGATAGCATTTGATTAAGGGGGAGTTTAATCATTGACTAAAGGGGTAATTAGTTCACACATTTAAGGGGAGTAATATTGTTTATATTACTATGTATGTGACTAACATTTGAGGGGGAGACCTATGCTTCCACCTTTGCTTGCACTGTTTGTGTGTACAGGTATATGTACAGGATGACAAAGAAGATGGCAACGTAAGCATGAAGATGAAGGAAGCATGTGAAGCATAGATTCTATATTTTTCATTTGAATATGTACTTAATATTTGTGTATCTTTTGTATTCAAATAATGTATATTGGGATGGGCTAAGTCATCGAGTCTGCATTCATTAGCTTCTAGGTGTTTTCTCATGGAAATTGACAAAAGGGAGATTGTTAGTACCCGGCTTTCTAAGTCACATATTTGTCGATTCCATGACATAGGTGAAGCTTTGCCTCGGAAGATTGAAACAAGAACAAGGCTCAAGGCGTGATGAGGACTGAATCAACAGCTCTAAAGATGGAAGATCAAGAGAAGATTCAACATCACCATGTGTATGACAATCACACAAAAATTCTCCATAGATGACTTTCGGTGGAACTCAACACCTTAGAATGACCCTCACTGGGCTTAGATGTCACATCTGGATAATCTAAGTAAGCCTAGTGGTTGTTTGACTCCAAAATCAGAACATGAACTTAATATTGAAAACCATAGACGTAATACCCTAGATTTTTCAATATATTATTATTTACGAAAATGCCATTGGAGTTATAAATTGAAGGGTTATGATCATAGATGAGAAAAATGGTGGGACTGTTGCTCAAGTAAGACTCAATGTACTTGTATAAGGTTTAAATTAAGTTAAATGGGTAATGTACATTAATTCGGGCCAAAGAGGTTAATTGGGTCAAATGACCCAAATGGGACCCAATGGGTCGTGAATGACATGATTAATCATGGAGTGAGCTCAAAGCTTAATTGCTTTAAGTTTCATTAAATATTTGAGTTGGTTTGAGTTGAAATAAATGATGGAGTCTAGTTGAGTTGAAATTATGAGTTGAGTTACATTAAATTGATGAGTTAAATGGGTTGAGTTGAGAAAGGTAAATTAATTGTAAATGAGTGAAGTGTGTGAATGAGAGTGGAGTGTTTTAAATTCCAATTCTAAACAAAGCAAACGTTGGCTGCATGGATAGGCTTTATCATGCATATAACTCTTACCTAAGTGATGAATGAAATGGAGTTAAATGGGAGTTACATAGGTAAGAATTGTTTTTCAAATTCAAGTCCATATGCACGTTGGAATGGCATGAGGATTTATTCCATACATGGGTCTTCAAAGGGACAGCCAATGGATGGTTGGGTGGCCCAAAGATTAAAGATCAAAACAGTTGGGTTCAAGGAGTTTCATCTCATGGATGAAACTCCCATTTGGGCAATTGATGATGAGTGGCGGTTACACAAGGTTAACCAAGGGCTAGCCGTTGGAGCCTAAGAGAGTTTCATTTCAAAATGAAACTCTCACATGCAATGGTAATGAAAGATGGATAATGTGAGGAATGCATACAGCAAGATGGTCTTGGAAAGCCATTGGACACCTTGGGAGTTTCATCTCAAGGATGAAACCCCAAAGAAGGTATTAAACAAATGGGAGTTATAAAGTGTGTTCACATTTGGAGAGTTGATAGAGAAGGATGTATCTAGGGCAGCCAAGAGCCAAAACTATTGGAGGGTTTCATCTCAAGGATGAAACCCCCAAATGAAATGAGTTATGGAAGCAAATGGGAGGGGAGTTACAAGTGGTGCCTTAGGCTGAATTTCATTAGCCAAAGGAGCTTCATTTTTACTCTCTCTCTCTCTCTCTCGCTCTCTCTCCCTTGGACGGTTTTCATCCCACAAGACAAAGGTTGTTGGCTGACTGTATCTTATACCAATCAGTCCTTGATTGATCCTTTCACCAAGACAAAATTCAGCAAAGGAGTTTGGCACCAAGGCGTACCACTCTCATCCAAGATCAAAGTTCTCTTTCTCCCTCTTTCTCTCAAATCTATACCTTGGCCGAATTATTCCAAGGAGGTTGCAGCAAGTGTAGTCTCAGCCAAAAGAACAAGAAGAAAGAAGGAGAGATTAAGGAAGTAAAGGACCAAGGAAGGAGTCAAAAGACCGAAGGAGTCGCGGTATTGGTAAGTGCACTTTGAACCCTTGTTAAATAAGTTGGTTAAGGGAATGTGATCCGGCCATTGTATGTCCAGATCCATCAATGGTTTAGATCAAGTATTAGGCTGTCTTAAAATAACAAAACATGGATCATAGGGTTCGGCCACTTTGGATGGCCGAACCCCATGAAAGAATGTGGTAATTTTTATGGTTTTTGAGGGATAAAAACCATACTATGTTTTGAAGGTTTAAAGGGTTTTTAAAGGGAGATAATGTTACTGTTTTGGACCAGTTATTACATGACTGAACCATGTGGTTATTATGCGAAGTTGCTGATCAAAAACCATTGACAAATATTGGAGGGTTTACATCAAGGAAACCATAGGGTTCGGCTTAGTGTATGGCCGAACCCCATGGACAGTTTTTATGGATTAATTAGGGTAAGATCATGGTTGAAAATTATGGACGATGATATGATTATCTATGGACTTAGTGTAAGTAAATAGCTAATCATGGTAGATAATGGAATATGGCATAAAAATCCATAGGATGAGGTTCGGTCTTGTAGTATGGCCGAACCCCATCAATGATCATTTGGTGGACTTAGGCTAAGTTATAATGTAATTGGAGATGGGTTAATGAAAGATTTAACATGGCCGAACCTGTAACACCCTGGAATTTCAAAGTTATCATTTTATATGAAAATATTCATATTTACGGAATTGCCATTGTGATAAAATTGATTTGAATTTAAATGGGTCAAGGGCTCAATGAAGACCCAAAGGAGGGTAGTTTGTTTATAAAACAAATAAATGAATAAGATGAATTTAAACGGGTCAAGAATCATATTTGGGTCAAATTTTGATAAATGGGTCAAAATGGCTAGATGGGACCCAATGGGTCGTGAATGGCATGATTAACCATGGATTGAGTTCAAGCTTAGTTAATTTAAGTTTATTAATTGCTTGAGTTTGGTTTGAGTTGAAATGAATGATGGGTTAAGTTGAGTTGAATTTATTAGTTAAGTTAAATTAAATGAATGACTTAGGTTGGGTGAGTTGAATAAATGAGTTGGATGAATATGTATTTTTAATGTAAGTGAGTGAAGTGTGTGAATGAGAGGAGAAGTGTTTTAAATTCCAAATTTTGAGCAAGGAAAAACGTTGGAGCATGGGAGACATTACCATGCATGTAACCCCCATTTAGGTGATGAATAAAATGGGAGTTACATTTTGAATGGGAGTTACACTTTGAAATTACATAGAATGCATAGGGACGTTGGATGCATGAAAATATTGCTTGCATGTAACAGCTACAATGGAGTTAGTGGGATGGCTGTTTGAGAGGTACAAATGCAAGGATAATGAGAGATCAATAAAGTAGAGAATGCAAATAATCACAAAATTATACATGGAAGACGTTGGTGTAGTTTGGATCATTATTTTCATGCAAATAAACCCCAAAGTTGGAGCTGCTGTTTATGAAGTTACACAAAGAGATAATGGCATTTCAAATTCAACTCTTGGTTTACATGTTGAAGGTAGGGCTAAAACCGTTGGAGCCTAGGAGAGTTTCATTTTTTTAAATGAAACTCTCACATGCAAAGGTAATGAGAAAAGGAGTTAAGAAGTGGGGGTTACACAAGTCCAATCAACAAGGGACGTTGGGAACATGGGGAGGTTTCATCTCATGATGAAACCCCCAAGTAACATAAAGTTTAGGGTAAAGGCAATGGGAGTTACACAAGGTTAATCTTGGGCTGATTATGATTAAACAAAGGGTGCCCATTTCTCTCTCTCTCTCTCTCTCCCTTTCTCTTGGCCGTTCTCTGTCTTCCCAAACACTAAGAGCAGCAGCTGGGTGTTAATCAGTCCTTGGATTGATCCCTTTTTCATCAAGACAAGTTCAGCAAAAGGGAAGGAACAAGCGGGAGTGAAGATCAAGTGGTGGAGTCGCGGAAACGGTAGGTTTTTCGATGAACAATTTTTAAATCATGATCTGGCCATTGGATGGCAGAATCTAACAAAGGTTAAATATTGGTTAGAAGTACATGAATGAGATCAAAAGAGGGACCATAGGGTTCGGCCCCATTGGATGGCCAAACCCCATGGAAATAATTGATTTATTTAGATGGTTTTTGGAAATTAAAACCATACAAATATGGGACTGTTTTTAGATGATTTTAAGTGTGTGTTTTAAAAAGGTGAAAACATAAATAAGGAAGTTTGTTTTGGACATAGATGAATGATTAAGAAATTCAAAACCAAATGTCATAGGGTTCGGCCACCATGGAGGGCCGAACCCCATGCAAATAATGGTTTGATTTTGATGTATTCGAAACATATAAACCATGAAGTTGGTGGACTGTTTTGGGTTATTATTTAAGATGTAAATACATGTTTTAGAATGGTTAAAAACATGGATTTGGGTGCTAGTTTCAGACCCAAGATAAAGGGTTAAAGGTTCAAAAGTAATTTCATGGTGTTTGGCCAATAAGCATGGCCGAACCCTATGAAATTGGGCTAATTTTAGGATGGTTGTATGAAGGGTAAAAACATGATTTTAATATACTGTTATTACATGATTAATTGAGGTTTAAAAACAGTAAACGTAATCATTGGGTTCAGCCATCATAGAGGGCCGAACCCCATGCAAAATGATGTTGGTTTTCATGTTGAGAACCCCATGAAAACCATGGAAACCATGAAAACCCATGGACTGTTTTGTGGAATAATTAGGTTAAGTTTATGATGGACATTAGGTATTATTTATATGCTTTGATTTAAGAATAATATATGTTGTTTATGGAGTTAGTATGTGTAAGTAATCAGCCAACATGAATGATGGAAATTGGGGATAAAATCACATTGGTGAGGTTCGGCCATGTGTATGGCCGAACCCCACTAATGGTAATTGTGGGACATAATGGTTGGTTTATATGAAGATATGGAAGGTTTAAGAAGGATCAAATTAAGTGGTGAGGTTCAGCCGTGTGTATGGCCGAACCCCACTAAAGATGGTTTTATGTTTGGTGATGGAAGTTAGCTAATTTAAAGCAAAGGTTGGTCTCAATGGCACAATCGTAATTATGGCTGAAATGATCAAAAATAAAATGATCATATGATGGGATAAATGGGCTAAAACCAAAGTAGTAAGGTTCAGCCATAATGTATGGCCGAACCCTACCAAGGTTCTTTTAGAAGTTTGGATAATTAGATAGGTTTTAATTAAATAAATGAATGACCAAAGTTTTAATGGATGAGGTTCGGCTATGGCTTTGGCCGAACCCCACTAGGTGGTTCTTGGAACATTAAGCTTTGCTGGAAATTAGGTGGATAAATGATTAACTTGCTGCCATGTACATAGGGTATTCGGATTTTTAGAACGGTGAGCGAGCCGTGATCGGAAGACGGTCCAAAGGAAGGATCGAACAAAGTAAACTATTGTAGGTTTCCTACCTTGTTGTAACCACAAAACTTATTTGCTGTTTTATGGTATTTGAATAAGTTATTTGAATCAAATGTTATATTTACAAATGGCATGTTTGCATAGACATCTCATGCATGGCATGGGATGATGGTGTAGTAACCGGAGGCCACACTCCATCGGGGCGTCCGAAAGACCACTGTGGGGTACCCTGATGATGAGAATCCCATCAGGAGGAATCCGGAGGCCACACTCCGTCGGGGCGTCCGAAAGACCACTGTGGGTTACCTTGACGATGAGAATCCCGTCAAGTGATGTCTATGTTGAATGGTGATGGGTGGGACTCATTACATGTTCATTTCATACATAGCATGTTTTTATTGAATTTTGTTACACATGTACTATCATTATATTATTTGTATGTTTGACTAACCAAGTGGTAGCCCTATTCGGAAACACTACTGGACGCGTTGATCTAACGCCCTATCTATATCCTTAGTGGATGATGCAGGGAAAGGAAAGAACGTGGTTGGAGAAGAGGACCAAGTACGGAAACTTGGGCGGTTTGAATGATTGGAATGGACTATGAATGGATTATTTATAGACTTGTTATTTGATTTATTTGGACAATGTAATTTGTTTATTAGATGTTGGCATGTAATAAGTAGTTAAGTAGATGTATGGTTGGATTTATTTGAATGGTTTGGAATGAATAGTAGACTAAGGTTATATAATAATTTTGGAGAATAAATAAGGTACTTTGCTATCTAAGAATGGAAAGTTGGATTAGTCATAGGATCTATTATAACCTCAGTTAGATTTAGACTAAATTAATTCCGCTAGTTATATATGTACCATGTGCGGATCAGTTTTATGGACTTAGTTCATACGCACATGGGCTTGGCCAGTTAAGGGTCGGATTTAGAGATCCGAACTTAACTCGCGTCGTGACATTCCGCCCTGATCAATTGTTGATTATTATTATATAAAAAAAAAATAAACTCTGAAAATTAGAGAGAAAAGGGCGGGGTGTTACAGAACCCCACTAAGGTGGTTTGCTTATGGACTTCGGTTTTTAAACAAAATAAAACAAAGGGTTTGTATAGTGGCATTATTGTAAATATAAAGGAATTGATCAAAGGTGAAATGATCAAAGGTGAAATGATCAAAGATGAATGATCAAAGAATTTGAAACATGGGCCAAAACCAAGATGGTAAGGTCCGGCCATGTTGTATGGCCGAACCCTACCAAGGTCCATTTGGAAGTTTGGTTTAATTGAATGGTTTTAATTAAATAAAAGAGAGACCAAAATTTAAATGGGTGAGGTTCGGCCATGGGGTATGGCCGAACCCCACAAAGTGGATTTTTGGGACTTAGACTAAGTTGGAATCACATGGATGAATGCTTGATTTGCTGTTATATAATAGGGCCACGGGAATTGATTGAACGGTGTACGAGTTGTGAACGGGTGACGGTTTAAAAGAACGGTCAACCTAAGTGAACATTGTGTAGGTTTCCTACCTTTTTGAACCACACGTATATTTGATGTTTTATCGTAATTTGATGAATTATGTGCTAAGTATTTATGTTTCAAAGTAGTATTATATGTTATGATGTGTTTACAAATGGCATGACATCATAGACATCTCATGCATGGCATGGGGTGGTGATATGGAAACCGGAGGCCACACTCTATCGGGGCGTCCGAAAGACCACTGTGGGGTATCTTGATGATGAGAATCCCATCAAGAGGAATCCGGAGGCCACACTCCATCGGGGCGTCTGAAAGACCACTGTGGGGTACCTTGACGATGAGAATCCCGTCAAGAGGAGGCTATGTATAATTGTGATGGGTGGGACTCATTACATGAGCATAACATACATAGCATTGTTTTGATGAGATTTTGATGAACATGTATTATTATATTATTTGCATGTTGTTTTACTAACCTTGTGGTAGCGCTAATCGAAAATGCTACTAGGCGCGTTGATCTAACACCCTATCTCTATCCTTAGTGGATGACGCAGGAAAGGGGAAGAACAAGGATCATGAAGGAAACCAAGCATAGGCGCTTGGGCTTTGAATGGACTATGAATTATGGACTTTTTATTTAAGTTATTTGGACAATGTAATTTGATAGTTAGACGTTATTGGCATGTAATAATGTAGTTAACTATGGTTTGGATGGTTTGGTGTGAATGTTTAGTTTAAGTTTATGTTAGTAATTTTGGAGATAATGTTTATATGATTTGCTATCTAGAAATGGAAAATGGAGTAGTCTTAGGTTCTATTATAACCATCAGTTAGACTAAGTAAATTCCGCAAGTTTATTGTACCATGTGTGGTTCAGTTCTTATGGACTTAATCCATACGCACATGGGCTTGGCCAGTTAAGGGTCGGACTTTAGAAGTCCGAACTTAACTCGCGTCGTGACATTCTTCCCCGATCACTTGTTTATTATCAATTAAAAAAAAATTAAACTCTGATTCTTATGGTGAAAAGGGCAGGGTGTTACAATAGATTTTACTATCAGGACGACACATCGTATCAGTGATCGATCGCCATTGACAGTGAACGATCAATCGTGGTTTAGCGATGCATCATCCCAGAAATCTAAGGTTCTGGTTGGAATGGTCTGTCAAAAATAAGTTGTCTCAAGACACGATAAATTGTACAATACGATCAATAGTTGAGACAAGGGTTGACCCATCGGTCATGCGATCAATCTCCTGAAGCCTGGGTTGAACACTCACTGTAAAATACAGTCAGGCTCAGGACGATACATTCACCTGGCGGCGACCCATCGTGAAGAACCATCATGATCAATCGATCGCAAGATCAATTGCAAGAGACATGACAGAGACATTAGACTCATGACGAATTGCCCTGGGTCTAGATAAGCATATCTTGACAAAGCACTGGCAAAACAGTATAGCCTCAGGCCAATACGATCGCCACCCCACGATCAGTCGCCCATGAATTCTCACGAACAATCGTGAGGGATGTTCAATCGTCCATGACCCTTTTTTTATTTGTTGGAAAACATTTAATGCACAACTGTCACATTACAATAGCTATATTTAAACACAGGATCAATCATGGTTGCACGATCAATCGCCCGTTGTAACTTAGGGATTTTCTGTTTTGCTTATTTAAACACAAAACCTTGTTGTGTTTTGGTTGGACCTCCACTTGGAAAATCAGAAGGCAAAATCAGATCTCCCCACTCCTGTCCAAGCACTTCATTAGGTGAATCATTTACAACCCAAATCATCTTGACTGAGATTAAGAGAGAGAGAGAGAGAGAGAGAAAAAAAAACCATCTAGGATACCTATTGGTGTATCTTAAATCCTAAAGACCTTACCCATAGATTGTGATTGAGCATACACAAGGAACATCTTCGTCATCAAACGACATCACATTGGGAAGGACATCTTCAAGAAGCACATCATCTACAAGAGATCTTACAAAAGGCAAGTTCTTTTTAGGTTGATTTTAATTTTTAAATCATCATCTTGTGAAATGGACTACAGCAAGGTGCTTGAACCACTATAAAAATAATAGAGGGATATATCCCAACCAATTGGTTAGGTGGAAGCCCTAATCTATTAGTGTTGGTGTAATTCCCTACTTAGTGAATTTGGAATAGCCCAAGGTTGGGTGAGTTCAATAGTGGGTGTAGGTTTGTTTAAACCGAACCACTATACATCTTTAGTTGTGGGTGTATGGTCTTTATTTGTGTGATTGCTTTTTAATTACATATTCTCTTATCACACACTTGGTTGATCTAATTTAATCCACTGCAAATCATTTGATGAATTAAGAAATTTTTATAGACCATCAAAATTGGTGATTGCCCTATTCACCTTCACCCCTCTCCTTTAGGTTCAATCTTGACCACCGTGTTCTAAGACACCGGGAACTTTCAACGATCAATCACCCATGTCGAGATTTTTGTGATCTTTATTTAAGGTCTGAAGTTTGTTGAGTGTGTAAAAGCTTTCATTTGTAATTGAAAAACTTGAAGAAAATCTAGAGACTGCTCTCCTCCCTCATTCTCTCTCTAATCTATACATTTGGTAAATCATTTAGATATTCAATCACCTAGTTGATTGAGATCAAGAGATAAGAAGAAAACTTGTCTAGGACTTAAATTGGCAAATCATATATCCTAGGAACCCTCTCCCTATCTTGTGATTGCTCCATACAAGAGGTACATCTTCATCATCAGCAAGATCTTTGGGAGAGCTTTTCAAGAAACACACTTCACCAAGGTCGAGCTTCATAAGCAACTGTTTCTTTGTGTTTTATTTTCAATTCATCATTGTGAAGTGGACTAGTTCAAGGAGATCAAACCATTATAAAAAATAGAGAGAAAAGGACGTAGACTGGGTTGGTCGAACCTTTCAAAATTAGGATTGTATAGGTGAAAATCCTAAACTATTAGTGAGGGTATAATTCCCCACATAGTGATTTGGAGATAACCCAAGGTTGGGTGAATCTTAACAGTGGATATAGGTTATTTAACCGAACCACTATACATCAATTGTCTATGTGCTTGATTATATGAGTGTGTAACTATTAATTGACACATCTCTTGTTCACACACATTACTACATCTTGATTAACCTTAGCCTTTCACATTATTAAGTCTTTTTTAATCATGAAAATTTAAACGGATCGAAAAATTGGGGATTGTTCTATACATCCCCCCCTCCTCCCCAGGCAATCGGGCTCTAGCACTTCGGGACTTTGTACCCTATTCACCCCCTCTAGAGTTAATCTGATTCTAGCACAAGGGAACTTTCAAAGAGTGAAGTAGAAGAAGAGAGAAAAAGAGAAGGAAAGAAGAGAGAAAGTGAAGAACAGAGAAAGAATAAAGAGAAAAGAAGAAGAGAAAGAGAGAAAGAAGAGAATGGAAAAGGAGATAATCTTCACTTTTGCTCTCCATCGATGGTTTCCCCTCTCATGCCCCTCTCCTCCCTTCCTTCCTCCTTCACCTCCATTGTTGGAATCTAGAAAAGAAAAGGAAGAAAACAAAGAAAGGGCTCTATTCTTTACCCTTTTTTCCATTTTCATCGGTAAAATCTCAAGGAAAAGAGGAAGATGAAAATCCCCAAAAAATCCCTCAAGATGTGTCAATTTATTTGTGACTTAGGTTAAAAGGACCCCATTAGGGTGTCTAGAAGTAGTATAGATGTGAATGTGGGTAGAAAATATCCAAGATAGGAGACATGCAAAATGGGAATCGATGGATGTCGATCTTCCAGGTCGAAATGTCATTATGGATGATATGTCGATGAAGCACACATCCAATAGACCAAAAAATAAAGAAATACAAAGTTCTGTCGAACCGAACCCAGGTCGACATGTCGAAATTACCAATGTTTCGACTTTGTTCACCGATCAATGTATCGAAGAACACGATACTGTCGATCTGAGACCAACAACTACAAGTACAGACCAAGCCCAGGTCAACATGTCGATATTACAGACACGTCGAGTCTGTCCAATGGATGTGTCGATTAATCTGATGTATCGGTTGGAGAATGAATTAAATTGACAAGTGAACTTTTCCCAACTAGAAACTTGAATCCCAAGATCAACACATCGTGCGAGTCAATATGTGGAGTGACCCCAGACAATACGTCGACAGGGTCGATAGTATCGATCTAAGAATGATTAGAAAATACAGAACATTTCATCTAGAGAATATGTAAACCCACGCCGACACATCGTTTCTGACGATGTATCGAGAGAACCAAGTTGATACATTGTCAGGGATGATAGCATCGACCTGAAAGTAAATGGAAAATACAAAGTCTTCCTGTAACGTCCCTCCCTCTAACCACCATCATCAAGTAATAAATTAGGAATATTTTAGTGGAGAAGGAGGCGAGCGCCACAACACGAGACAAGTCCGAGTCCAAAGATCCGACCCTTGACTAGCCCAACTAGTGTGTGCGTGATAACATTTGCACTCACTAACATAAACCTGTAGAAATTTAAACTATTTATTTCATTGCATGAATAACCAAACACATCTCAAAGCAAATATAAGGAAATTCCCAAGATAATCATACATGAGTCAAATAAACAATACGTAATTAAGAAGTTCCAAGTCATATTTCCATTACATTCCCCAAATATTACATGAAAATTCTTAATACATAACATTGTCCTACTATTCCCAAAATACATAAGTCCGCTTCACTAGTCCAAGCTTCCTTTTTATTCCTTCATCTTGTCTACATTCAGCCATCTTTTGGTCCATTTTTATCTACGTACTTCAAACCTGCATACACAATCTAAGGGGGGAATTTATAGGCCTAGTCAACGCGTCCAGTAGGAGTTCCGATCACATAATATACATTACGGCGTGTCATACTAAGGCATTATACAAATTTATACTTTGAAAATCAAACACTTACATATTATATACCTGTAACACCCCGATTTCTCAATGAAATGGATAATTACAAAAATGCCCCTGGATTTGGTGAATGTAATAATTATGATGTTAAATGAGAAAATAGTGGGGTCCATTGCTCAAATTAAGATCATATGAACACATTATGAATGTCAAGTTTGATTGGATGGGTAATTTCTCAATGAAGTGGATAAATTACGAAAATGCCCCTAATGTGTTAAATTAATTATTTTGTGATGTTAAGTAAGGAAATGGTATGGCCCATTACTCAAATTAAGATCATATGAGCACATTATGAATTCCAAGTTTGATTGGATGGGTAATTTACATCAATTGGGTAAAAAATGGCTAAATGGGTCAAAGGGCCCAAATGGGACCCATCGGGTCTTACTGGAGTATTTGACCGTTTTGTGATTTTAAATTAAATGGGGTTAAGCCTATTTGATTGGAAATCAAGTGGAGAAAAAATGGGTAGGCTTGATCCATATGTAAAAACCAACTAGAAATGACCAAAATACCATAATTGGGTCATGGAGTCAAAAACGGGTCAAGGAGCTAAAAGTGGACCCAACGGGTCGAGTTGACTATGGTTGACCGTGTGGACCCTCTAGGGAGCTAAAACACGAGTTAAATCAGTTGAGTGGGACTGAAGTGAGTTGGAATTAAATCAAGGGTTGAGTTAACTCATGTGCATTGAATGAAATGCATTAATTATGGTGAGTTGGACATTGAGTTGAGTGAGTCAAAAATGGAAGTCAAATGGGCTGAAAATTCAGTGAGATAAGTGGGGTGGCTGTTTTGAGAGTTACAAATACAAGGTTAACCAAGGGGCTAGTCATTGGAATATGGAGAGTTTTATTTAAAAGTTGAAACTCCAAGATAGATATTAAAACCAATGGGAGTTACAAAGTGTGTTCACACTTGGAGGAGGGGAGTTTCATTTCAAGAATGAAACTCTCAAATGGGACATTGATGAGGATCAAATGGGCTGAATGGAGCTGCTGTATTATAGAGTTACAAATGAGGTTTTGACTTTTAAAATTCAAATATGATAAGACTACACATTGGAGGGGGGGGGGGGGGAAGGTTTCATTTCTAGATGAAACCCCCATGTAAGATGATAATGAGAGGAGGAAGAAAAGGAGAGGTTACACAAATACCAGCATGGGAGACGTTGGAGAGCTTGGGGAGGTTTCATTGCATAGATGAAACCCCCAAGTAAGCATAAAGGACTTGGGGTTAATATGGGAGTTACATGTGAGGCAAGTTTGGGCTGAATTTAAGTAGCCAAAAGAGGTTCAATTTTCTATCTCTATCTCTCTATCTCTTTGCTGTCTTCTACATTCCAAAAGCAAGAATAGCAGCTGGTTACTGATTTGCAATCAGTCCTTGGTTGATTTCTTTCACCAAGACAAAAGCACACATTGAGAAAAAGGAGTTGGCACCAAGGTTTAAGATCAAAGTTTCCTTTCTCTCTCTTTCTCCCTCAAATCCATGTCATCTAGCTGAAGTATTCCAAGGAGATTGCAGCAAGGTCAGTCTCAGCCCAAAGAACAGTAAGAGAGAAGGAGAGGTCAAGCAAATAAAGGGTCAAGAAAGGAGTCAAAAGAACCGAAGGAGACGCGGTGTTCGTAAGTGCATTTTGAACTCTTGTTTAATAGATTGGTTAAGAAAATGAGATCTGGCCATCGTATGGACAGATCCATCAATGGTTTAAATATGGGATTATGATGTTTAAAAGTGATAAAATATGGACCATAGGGTTCAGCCCTTTGGATGGCCGAACCCCATGGGAAAACTTGGTGATTTTTATGGTGTTTGAGAGATGAAATTCATATTATGTATTGAAGTTCTTTTAAAGGATTTTAAAGGGAGATAAGGTCACTGGTTTTGACCAGTTATTACATGGCTGAATTATGTGTTTATTAAGCTAAATACTGATCAAAAAATATGGACAAATATTGGAGGGTTTACATCAAGGAAACCTTGGGGTTCGGCCATGTGTATGGCCTAACCCCATGGACTGTTTTTTTATGGTTATTTGGGTCAAGTGTAGGATGGATTTTTATGTAAACATAATGTGTTTTGATTTAAGAATAAACCAAGTTTATAAATGGATAAATGGATCTAAACCATAGGCCATGAGGTTCAGCCAATTGGGTGGGCCGAACCCCATGAAATGGTATGACATTTCATGGAAGTATTAAATGGTTTTGTGAGATTTTAAAGGATTTAAAATGAAGATAAGCTTACTGTTTTTAGGTAACTATGACTTGGCTGAACCATATTAATACTATGGTTAAATTATGGATTAAAACCATGGACAATGGTTGGATTAATTACACCAAGAACCATAGGGTTCGGCCATATGTATGGCCGAACCCCGTGGACTGTTATGTGGATATTTGGATTGAGTTTTACAAAATGGAAATCATACAAAGTGATGGGCTTATTGGATGGTTTTGAAAGGTAAAAATATGGTAACATTATACTGTTATCCTATGTCTAAATGAGACCAAAAACATGTTTAAAAGGACCAAAACTATGGGGTTTTATGGCTAAGATAGGACATGGAAGTTTAAGTGGATTTTTGGGTTTCAGATCAAATTAGAATCATATGGTCAAATGATTAACTTGCTGCCATGTACATAGGGTATTCGAATTTCTAGAACGGTGAACAAGCCGTGATCGGAAGACGGTCCAAAGGAAGGGTCGAACAAAGTAAAAACTATTGTAGGTTTCCTACCTTTATTGTAACCACTATTCCATATGCTGTTTTATGTTGATTTTGATATCCTATATGATTGTAAAGTTATGTTTCTAAATAACATGTTTGCATACACATCTCATGCATGGCATGGGATGATGGTGTTGTAATCGGAGGCCACACTCCGTCGGGGCGTCCGAAAGACCACTGTGGGGTACCCTGATGATGAGAATCCCATCAGGAGGAATCCGGAGGCCACACTCCGTCGGGGCGTCCGAAAGACCACTGTGGGTTACCTTGACGATGAGAATCCCGTCAAGTGATGGCTGTGTTGAATGGTGATGGGTGGGACTCATTACATGTTCATTTCATACATAGCATGTTTTTATGGAATTTTGTCACACATGTGTTATTATTATATTATTTGCATGTTTTTGACTAACCATGTGGTAGCCCTATTCGGAAACACTACTGGGCGCGTTGATCTAATGCCCTATCTATATCCTTAGTGGATGACGCAGGAAAGTCAAAGATTGAGGATCGAGAAGGGGACCAAGCACGGAAACTTGGGCGGTTTGAATGATTTTGAATGGACTATTCATGGATGTGTTATTTGAATTATTTGGACAATGTAATTTGGTAACTAGATTTGTGGCTTGTAATAAGTAGTTAAGATAGATGCTATGGTTTGTTTTAAGTCGGATGGTTTGATTGAACGATTAGTTAAGATTGATTAGTAATTTTGGAGAATAAGTTATGTACTTTGCTATCTAAGAATGGAAAATTGGAATAGTCATAGGTTCTATTATAACCTCAGTTGGATTAAGACTAAGTTAATTCCGCAAGTTATATATGTACCATGTGCGGATCAGTTTTATGGACTTAGTTCATACGCACATGGGCATGGCCAGTTAAGGGTCGGATTTAGAGATCCGAACTTAACTCGCGTCGTGACACTCCGCCCCGATCACATGATTATTATATTTAAAAAAAAAATAAACTCTGAAAATTAGAGTGAAAAGGGCGGGGTGTTACAATACCTTATATGTAAACCTTCTAACATTTCTCGAAACTCATTTACTTATAATATCAAGGCTACATACTCACTTCATACTTCTTTCATACTAGAAATCTACTAGAAATCTCAAAACTTAAATCATGAATAATACTGTTCTCAAAACTTTTCTCATATCTTAGTCATATCATAATAGTATAAGTATTTCAATACTTTTCCTCAAAATACTTATCATACTAAGAACCTCATATTCTACTTATTATGGAAAGCTTATAATTGAAAATATAATACATATTTCATTATAAGGTATCATACTCATCCCTAACTTACCTCATAATTTTATTATCATAATGATGTCAACTCAATACTTATAATGAAATCATAATGTAACACCCCGATTTCTCAAAGATATGAATATTTACGAAAATGCCACTGGATTGGTAAATTTATTAGATGTGATTGTAAATGAGAAAAGGGTGGGACTCATTGTTCAAATTACGACCTTATGAACATATTATAAGGATCAAGTTTAAGTAAAGGGGTAATGTACATCAAATTGGGTCAAAATGGTTAATTGGGTCAAAGGACCCAATTGGGACCCAATGGGTCATGGTGGACTTATTTGACCATTGGGTAAGCTCAATTTTATTATGGTTAAGCTGAATTGATTGGAAATGAAATGTATGATAAATGGGTAGGCTTGATGCAAGTGTGTAAACCACATTTAAATGGCTAAACCACCCATAATTGGGTCATGGCGCCTAATTGGGTCAAGAGGTTCAAATGGGACCCAGTGGCTCTAGTTGACCATGTTGACCACGTTCACCGTGTGGACCTTCAAGTGAGCTTTGAAGGGTGAGTCAAATCAGGTTGAGTTGGGGGTGAAGTGAGTTGGATTTGAATTAAATGGTTGAGGTGACTCAAGTGCATTAAATGAATGGCATTTAATGTGGTGAGTTGAGTTAATGCGTTGGGTGAGTTAAATTGGAAATCAAAGGGGTCTTGAGGTCAAGTGAGTCAAAGGGGAGGAGAAGAGTTGTCTTGACCTCAAACAACCCAAAACAAGTCCCACACGTTGGTGACCTTGTAATGGTAATCTCCATGCATGGGTTTAAATGGATTTAAATGAGATGGGATAAGGTTGCATGGGAGTGCCAAAGGATACCTTGGGAGTGCTAAGGGATGTCTTGGTTGTGCCAAATAACTCCTTGGTTAAACCAAAAGTTATGAGGGTGAATGAGCGGTCATATGGGCTGATTGGCAAGATGGAAACACACCCCATTTGGCCGAATTACACATTGCAAAGAAAAGCTTAGAACTCCATCTCTTCTCACTCTCTCAAAACCCATCTCTTTGGCCGAACCAGCCCTTGGTTTTCTCACCATTGTTCAAGCTCATATTCGACTAGAGACTAAGGAAGCAAGTGTAACGCCCCGCCCTTTTTCACCCGTTTTCCGAAAATCAGAGTCTATTTTTTTTTTCTTTTTTTAAAATAGAAGAGTGAGAGAGGGCGCAGACGCCACGACGCGAGTTAAGTCCGAGCTTCTAAAGCCCGGCCCTTAACTGGCCAACCCCACGCGTGCACGGAGCTAAGTCCACGAGAACGGTTCACGCGTAGGAAGTAAGCTCGCGGATTATAGTTATTGCGGAACATGATAATAGAGTCTATCCTACCGGTTTTTAGATAGAAGGGAAGATACAACATTGAATTACCAAAATGCCCCTATGTTCATATTTATATTACAAAATGTAATCGTCCATAAGTAACGTCCAAACCATCGCAAGAAATGTAAACTTATACAACCCGACAAGCTAAGTTACTTTAAAATTACATCTCCAAAATGTAAACGTAAATAAACTAAGACTGCGCTGCCCAAGCTCCTAAGCTTGGCTCCTGTCGTGTCCACCGCTTCCGCCATCCCCTGCGTCATCATCTAGGGTAGAAGTAGGGCGTTAGTCAACGCGCCCAGTAGGACTCTGAGTAGGGCTAGCACATGGATTAGTGATAACACATATACCGATAAAATAACATATAACAAAATAAGCATGTGATGAATGTTATGCCATGGGTGCCTATGTCATGTGTCCCACCCATCATCCGTATGATCATACAATGTATTATCCCCATGTTTGCTTCTCGGTCGCCCCGACGAAGCATGGACTCCGGTTATAGCCCTCAGGCTATCCCCATGTCTGATTCTCGGTCGCCCCGACGGAGCATGGACTCCGGTTATGGCCCCTCAGATATCCCCATGTTTGCTTCTCGGTCGCCCCGACGGAGCATGGACTCCGGTTTGTTTATTTTTTTCGGCCCATGCCATGCATGAGATGTAGTGCATTATGTAAGGGCCCGGAATTTTTAAAATTAATATAAATGGGAATATTATTTATTTTAAGGATGAAAATTGGAAAATTGGTGGAGTAAATGGTAAATGGGCCAAAATTTGGATAAAGGCCCAAGTGTGGCCCAATAGACTATGGTTTGGATTTAAATTTATTTAAATGGGTCAAGAATGGTCAAATTGGGTCAAATACCCATTTGGGACCCAATGGGTCAAGATGGTTATGCTCTAAGGTAAATGGGCTAGATGGAAATGTAATTGGGCCATAGGCCCAATGGTAATCCACTTAGAGTGAATTCAATGATTTTAAATCACCTAAGTTATTTGGAATTAAACAATGGTGATGTGGCCAAGTGGGACCCACCTCCACCTCATCAAGTGAGGTGGCGTGTGGGCCAAGGTTTGGTGGGGCCGGCCACCATGGTTGATTTGGTCAACCATGGGTGGAGTAATGGACTTAGGCTAAGTACCAATGGATTAACCTAAGTTAATTATCTAATTAATTAAATAATTAAATTATTTAAAATGGTAGTTAAGAGTGGTCAAAGTGGGGCCATGAGGTGAAGACTCACCTCATCTCAAACTCAAGTGAAACACGTTGGCTTGGTGGTGGTTTAGATAACCACCACCATAAAGCATTTTAAATATCTAAGAAAATATCTTAAGGTTGGTGGGTGTCATTAATGTAAAGTAAAAAAATGGAGATGAGCTTTGTTGGTGTCTTATTCTCATTTTTTTTTGTTAACTCCATCCCTCCCACTCCTCCATTGCCGTCCCATGCTCCAAGTGAAGGAGAGGAAGAGAGTGAAGGAGAAGAGAAGAGAAGGAGAGAAGAAAAAAGTGGAAATTTAGGCAAAATCACTCTAAGATCAAGGTTATTCCCTCCCCTCTCATCATCTCTCCCTTTCCCTCTCTCAATTTAAGCTCTACTTTGGCCAATTCTAGGGTTGGGGATTGCCACCATTAATCAAGAACCTTGACCTATCAAAGATCAAGAGGAAGGAGAGAGGAGGCTACGGAGACCGACGGGAGTGACGGAAATCGGAGGAGACGGCGGATTGTAAGTGTTTCTTAAACAAGAAATTTTGGAATTTTAGGGTTTAAGAATTGGAATTTATTTTTGTGAAATAAATGGTGGATAGATAATTTTATGCTATGGAATTTAGATCCATCAAATGGAAGGGTGGAAGATGGAGAAAACCCTAAATGGGTAAATTAGGGTTAGGGTAAGAAAATAAATAAATGGATTATGTGCATTGGGCAATTTATGAAATTAAGAATGGAAATTAGGTTATTGGAAGGAAATCATGGGCCATAAGGTTCGGCCATGCTATGGTGAGTGATTTGGTGGTTAGTTTAATTGGTTAGGGTTTTATGGATGGAAAACAATGAGGGTTTTGATTAATGAATTTATGGTTTTAATGAATGCATGGGAGTAAGGTTTTAAAATGAGTTTGTGATAAAAATGCAATGGAGTCTTATGGTTTTGAAATGCATGGAGGGAATGAGCCTTGAACCATGGGTTCGGCCATGGTAAATGGCCGAACCCTATGGTGATGAAATGATGATTAAATGGTGGATTTAAAGGATAATGTGTTGATGAATTTAGGGTTTTTAAATGAACAAGTGTAATGATCCAAATGGGGTTAAGAATATGGTTTAGATGCATGATTTAAAACCTCTCATGGGAAGAGTTGATGAATTAGGTATTTTGAACCAATGACCCATTTTGTAAGTCATTGTATGAGCTAAGGTTTGGTCCATGTTTGTGTTTAGATGAAGGAAAATTTTATTAATTTAGATGGCTGATTTTGTTTCATGTTGGGTCATGGTTAATGAATCCTTAGTGGATCTAAGTTATGGATGAATTTTAGACTTAAAATATACATGAATGGGTGAATGATTAAACATGGAAGGGAGAGTGGCAAAATGGTAATTATTAGCCACATTGAAGAACCATGGGTTCGGCCATAGTACATGGCCGAACCCCATGTATATTAGACATGAGCTTGGGTGCATTAGGATGACCTAATGAATGATTTAAATTGAATGGTGAATGGTGTTTGTGGTCCCCAAATGAAATGAATGAATAATGCACTCATATTAGTTAAATGCATGAGGTAAATCCCATGAAAAGATTTGATGAATTTGATGTTTTTGGACCCAAGAAAAAAATGGAGAAAGGAACATCATGGGTTCGGCCATGGTGTATGGCCGAACCCATGCCCCAAATTGTAAATCAATTTGGGTTTAAAGTCAATGGGTATATACGTGATTAAGTATGGGGTTTGAATGGGTTTAAATGAGTAATGGTTAGATTAATTACATGACAAATTTTAATGTTTTGGTAAGTCAATAATGGACCTAAGTTAAGGACCTAAGTTGTGGATTAAATTTTGGGCTTAAGTAGGCATGAATTAATGAAAAATTGTTTATGTGAAGGGTAGTGGCAAAAATGGTAAATATGGGCTAAAATGAAGAAACCCACTAAGTTATGATTTATGGGCTTGGAAATGATTAAAACTTGGATTGATTTGGTAATTTAATAAGGTACCGGATAGCGCGAGCGGTACGCGAGTCGGAAGCCGGATTGTCGGACGAAAACGAAATAAAGACGCGAGTCGGTATTCGGTAGGATTCCTACATTTTTGTAAGCCATGGATTGGGTGATGTTTTCTTTAATTTATTTTGGAAAGTATGTGGTTGTCTTTAAGATGAGTTTTGGATTATGGATCTTGTGATGTTTTCTTTTAAATTATTTTGGAAATTATGTGAATGCTTATGATGGGTTTTGGATTAAATATTGTGGGATGGTTTCCCTTTGATTTAGTTGGTAATCTTGTAATTGTTTTAAGATGGGTTTTATTACTATTGAATTTCATATATTACATGGCATATGGCATTTACATCTCATGTATGGCATGGGAGGCATATGACAGGGGAAGGATGAAACGAAACCGGAGTCCATGCTCCGTCGGGGCGACCGATAAACAGCATGGGGACATTTCACATATGTATTATTATACTTTGATGCTTGATGAGGCTTTGCCATCAAGGGGGGGGGGGGGACTCTTGTAATTATGATACCTTGATGATGGTTCTTCCATCAAGAGGGAGGATTTGTGATTGTTTGTATCTTGACGAGGTTTTTCCGTCAAGAGGGATATGACAGTATATGGCAGGAATGATGGGTGGGATTCATAACATTGACACCCATGGCATATCATTTACTTATATTTCAGTATATGGTGGTTTATAGTTTTCACTGTGTTATTATCTGTATGTGGTTATTACTAACCCATGTGCTAGCCCTACTCGGAATCCTACTGGGCGCGTTGTTCTAACGCCCTACTTCTACCCTAGCCGACGATGCAGGAGATGGCGGCACGGAAGGACAGGACGGGAGTCAAGCTCAGGAGCTTGGGAAGGCGGATTCATTATGTTGTTTAAGTTATGTTGGAAAAATGTAATTTGAGTAGCTTAGCTTGTCGGAATGTAATAAATTAGATTACTGACTATGTTTCGGGATTTTATTATGGACATTATGGTTTTGAGGTATTATAGAAATTTAAATGAATGTTATCTTCCTTGCTATCTCAAATCTGTAGGATAGTCTTTGTTGTTAATTCCGCACTGAGAAGTAATATTCCTTGAGCTTACATCTACGCGTGAACCGTACTCGTGGACTTGGCTCCACGCACGCGTAGGGTTGGCCAGTTAAGGGCTGGGCTTTAGAAGCTCGGACTTAACTCGCGTCGTGACGTCCGCGCCCTTTGTCACTTTTATTTTTAAAAAAAAAGAAAAAAAAAATGTACTCTGATTTTACGGTGAAATGGGGCGGGCGTTACAGTTGGTATCAGAGCGAATTCGGAAGAATGAATCTCTCGAAGTAAGATTAAGACGGTTGCACGTCTCACTGACGGCTAAGAATCCCAACCGACCGACTCTTCGGAGACCGCTGCACGGGGGCCGGGTTAATTTACTTCGATTGACTCAAACTGAAATGTTTAATCTGAGAACAACAATTGACGGAAAGGAATGATAGCAAGGGAAGAAAGATTCATTCTAGGAGAGATTTATTGAAACATAGCAAGATAGGGTTTACTTCCCCAGAAATGAGAAAACATCTAGTTATTTTTCCCCCAAATTGATGAAACAGTACTAGATTTATCAGTCATAGCAAAGTAGGAAGTACTTCCCCGGTATTCTCAATTTGAACAACAGACAATAGGAATTTAGAGATTCCCCCCCCAGAAACAAAGGAAAAAAACAAGTGTGCTTATTTGGCAACTTTCCCCAAACAAAATATATTGTGATATACATAAGAAATTCCCCAAAACCGAGATTGGTTTTATTGGAAATTGCAGTTGATGATTTTTGGGTTCTAATTGTATTCTATGAATACAAGTGTGTCAAATGAAGGGGAGTGTACGGAATTATGGGATAAGGGAAACCCCTAACTGTTTCATAGATTTGGTGTCTGCTTCTAGCATAGCAGTTAGCCTGGACTTTCAGGAGGGACCTCCCGAGGAAAATGAAGAGGATGTAGCATCTCTTCCTGAGGAGAATATGGAAGACTTTCCAATGATAAGAGAGTCGGTAGGGGAAATGGAACCCGATTGTATGCACGAGTTGTGCAACGAGGTTGGACACAACTGTACATACTATCCTTACCCTGTTGAAGTGGTATACCCGATTTGTGGACTACATGGACACGGGAAAGAGAGGACTAACTGTCCTTATATTGGAAGATAGTTAATGATTTTGGGGTTTTAAATGAAGAAAATAAGGGTGATACTAAATTGCACAAGCATACTTGTATTGTGAGTGCATGTGAATATACATGTGTTGAATTCTTATTGTTGAGTGTATGAGGTGATGAAATGTGGAAAGATTAATAGTTATGATCATACTAATTAAGTGAGGAAAGAGTAAAAAAAAAAAAAAAAAAAAAAAAAATCTTCTATGTATAATGCAAGTGCATTCTCCCAATGTGTAGTATAGATTATGAATAAGTAATGATAGGCCTTGAAATGGATTTATGGCCTTAAAAGGCATGAATGAATGATGGCCCATGAATTTATGAAAGCATTTTATTTAGTGATTGTATGAGGATTCCTTATGAGGTTATTAAGTTGTGAATTATCAATTGTGCAATGAGTTATATGATGTACTTTGATAATTGGTGGTATTCAATGAGTAATCATTGAGGAACAAGGATGTGTTATAGACTATGGGTATGATGATGAGTTGATAAAGTGCCAGGAGTTGTGAATATGTAGTATGCATGAGAAGGCCGTGATATGCCAATGCGTTTGGTTGGAAACCTAGGTGGAGCTCATGAGTAATTCCAAAGTTTAGGAATTTATGGATGGTCATGGATGGTCTTCGAATGTATTGGGATGATTTGCTCTGGATGAGTAGCATTATTAATTTTAAAAATCTCTAGGTGTGTGTTGTAAATGGGGTAGGGCAACCTAATCATAATTAGGTTGAATCACTACATCTTATTAATGTGTTATTTCTTATGATACCCCAAATGGTTGTTTGATGTGAATGGAGGTGAAAGATCTGGTTACACATGAGTTGTGTTATTCGAAGATGGTGTGTGATTTCAATTCTACGTGGCCTGCTAATGAAGGCATATGAATGGTATGATGTGGTAACCATTGATAACGTAGACATGTAGGGTGGAATTTGGTGGTTGGTGGAATTGGTAATACCTATGAATATTTTTTTGTGAGGACTGGACATTATTTGACATAGTCTAAGTAAGCTTAGATATATCATTGTTTTTATGGAATCTATGAAAATATGTGGAATAATCCAGAAGGGTAGGAAATTAGTATTTATGTCATTGGGATTGAGGTCGGGTATTGGTATTGGAGGAGTTATGAACAAAAAGGGTTAGTCCCATAGTGACTTATATGCAAATAAAAGGTATGATTGCTGTTGAGAGATGGACTTAAGGGAAAGATTAAGAGTCTAGTGAAACTTGAATGGGAAGCTATGGGCGACTGCCGAGTGAGACTGATCACCTGACTCTGTAGTTGGCCGATGGAGTTCCAGGAGGGTGAAGTTAGAAACCTAGCTAAAATGGAATCAATAATGGGCTTGAGCATAGGTTCGTATTGGCAGACTAACTCACACGGAGAGTAGACAAAAGAACGTATTGAAGGAGCATGTATGGGAGATGTTTTGATGACAAATAAAGTGAAATAGGATACATTAATTTACATAAGGCTGCAAATGGGTTTATGAAGAAAAGAGGTAACATGAGACAGGATAAATTCTGTAAGAATGAAACTCATAGGTTGATATGAGTGGTGTTGATGTGAGTAAGAGATACTTGACACGATTGAACGGGAACAACGAATAGACCCAGAAATGGAGGAGACTTGGACCAAGATATCTACATGTGAGGTAGTATTGGAATTCGAGTTACGACCGGGATAGGGTCTTGTGTTCCGAGGTAGGACGAAGGTACCTAAGAGCTGTAGAAGGGAGTTGTTGGTTGAGGCACACCAAACCAAGCTCTCTACCCATCCGGACAGCGCTAAGATGTGCAAGGATCTTAAGAGGCACTAATGGTGGCATGGACTTAAGAGAGGCAGAGTTTGTTACTCGCTACACTAACTTGTTGGCAGGATAAGGCGGAACATCGGAAGCCACCGGGTTTACTCAAACCCTTACCAGTGCTGGAGTGGAAATGGGAGCATGTAGCCATGAGCTTTGTAATAGGGCTGCTAAGGTCATCTAGGGGCAACGATGCAATATGGGTCGACGGTACATCCGAAATATTATCGGACTACATGGTGTACCCCGGACTATTGTGTCCGACAGAGATGGCCGATTCAATAGCGGAGTATGGCAGAGCGTGCAATCGGCTATGGGGACCGATGTGTTGACCAGTACAACGTTCCACCCATAGACTGATGGACAGTCGGAAAGGACAATACAGATATTGAAGGATATGCTGAGAGCATGTATGCTGGATTTTAAGAGTGGATGGGAGGATCATTTGCCATTAGTGGAGTTCTCTTACAATAATAGTTACCAGGCAAGCCTCCAGATGGCTTCGTTCGAGGCCTTATACGGCAGGCCATGTAGATCACCAGTGTATTGGACAGAAGCTGGTGAGCCTGCGCTAATTGGACCGGAATTGGTTGCAGAGACCACAGCATAGGTCAAATTGATACGCCAACATCTACTCACTGCACAGAACCGTCAGAAGAGTTACGCCAACAAGAGGAGAAGGTTCCTCGAATTTGAGGTGGGAGACTTGGTGTTTTTGAAAGTCTCATCACGGAAGGGACACATAAGATTCGGAAATAAGAGGAAACTGTCACCTAGATGGTGGGGCCGTTTCCAATCCTAAAGAGGGTGGGGGATTATTTGTTGGCGCTTCCTCCACAGTAATCATTTTTACATGATGTGTTTCATGTGTCCGGGTTGAGGAAAATACAACCCCAACCCTTCACATGTCTTGAATGTACCAGACGTCGATGTACAAAGCGACGTGATGTGTGTGGAGAAGCCGATCAGAGTGATCGGGAGAGAACAAAGGGTACTGCGGAACTCTTTGTGTCGATGTTTTGAACCTCTACTTCGCTCGAATTTTCGGGACGAAAATTTTAAAAGAGGATTGTATTGTAAGGGCCCGGAATTTTTAAAATTAATATAAATGGGAATATTATTTATTTTAAGGATGAAAATTGGAAAATTGGTGGAGTAAATGGTAAATGGGCCAAAATTTGGATAAAGGCCCAAGTGTGGCCCAATAGACTATGGTTTGGATTTAAATTTATTTAAATGGGTCAAGAATGGTCAAATTGGGTCAAATACCCATTTGGGACCCAATGGGTCAAGATGGTTATGCTCTAAGGTAAATGGGCTAGATGGAAATGTAATTGGGCCATAGGCCCAATGGTAATCCACTTAGAGTGAATTCAATGATTTTAAATCACCTAAGTTATTTGGAATTAAACAATGGTGATGTGGCCAAGTGGGACCCACCTCCACCTCATCAAGTGAGGTGGCGTGTGGGCCAAGGTTTGGTGGGGCCGGCCACCATGGTTGATTTGGTCAACCATGGGTGGAGTAATGGACTTAGGCTAAGTACCAATGGATTAACCTAAGTTAATTATCTAATTAATTAAATAATTAAATTATTTAAAATGGTAGTTAAGAGTGGTCAAAGTGGGGCCATGAGGTGAAGACTCACCTCATCTCAAACTCAAGTGAAACACGTTGGCTTGGTGGTGGTTTAGATAACCACCACCATAAAGCATTTTAAATATCTAAGAAAATATCTTAAGGTTGGTGGGTGTCATTAATGTAAAGTAAAAAAATGGAGATGAGCTTTGTTGGTGTCTTATTCTCATTTTTTTTTGTTAACTCCATCCCTCCCACTCCTCCATTGCCGTCCCATGCTCCAAGTGAAGGAGAGGAAGAGAGTGAAGGAGAAGAGAAGAGAAGGAGAGAAGAAAAAAGTGGAAATTTAGGCAAAATCACTCTAAGATCAAGGTTATTCCCTCCCCTCTCATCATCTCTCCCTTTCCCTCTCTCAATTTAAGCTCTACTTTGGCCAATTCTAGGGTTGGGGATTGCCACCATTAATCAAGAACCTTGACCTATCAAAGATCAAGAGGAAGGAGAGAGGAGGCTACGGAGACCGACGGGAGTGACGGAAATCGGAGGAGACGGCGGATTGTAAGTGTTTCTTAAACAAGAAATTTTGGAATTTTAGGGTTTAAGAATTGGAATTTATTTTTGTGAAATAAATGGTGGATAGATAATTTTATGCTATGGAATTTAGATCCATCAAATGGAAGGGTGGAAGATGGAGAAAACCCTAAATGGGTAAATTAGGGTTAGGGTAAGAAAATAAATAAATGGATTATGTGCATTGGGCAATTTATGAAATTAAGAATGGAAATTAGGTTATTGGAAGGAAATCATGGGCCATAAGGTTCGGCCATGCTATGGTGAGTGATTTGGTGGTTAGTTTAATTGGTTAGGGTTTTATGGATGGAAAACAATGAGGGTTTTGATTAATGAATTTATGGTTTTAATGAATGCATGGGAGTAAGGTTTTAAAATGAGTTTGTGATAAAAATGCAATGGAGTCTTATGGTTTTGAAATGCATGGAGGGAATGAGCCTTGAACCATGGGTTCGGCCATGGTAAATGGCCGAACCCTATGGTGATGAAATGATGATTAAATGGTGGATTTAAAGGATAATGTGTTGATGAATTTAGGGTTTTTAAATGAACAAGTGTAATGATCCAAATGGGGTTAAGAATATGGTTTAGATGCATGATTTAAAACCTCTCATGGGAAGAGTTGATGAATTAGGTATTTTGAACCAATGACCCATTTTGTAAGTCATTGTATGAGCTAAGGTTTGGTCCATGTTTGTGTTTAGATGAAGGAAAATTTTATTAATTTAGATGGCTGATTTTGTTTCATGTTGGGTCATGGTTAATGAATCCTTAGTGGATCTAAGTTATGGATGAATTTTAGACTTAAAATATACATGAATGGGTGAATGATTAAACATGGAAGGGAGAGTGGCAAAATGGTAATTATTAGCCACATTGAAGAACCATGGGTTCGGCCATAGTACATGGCCGAACCCCATGTATATTAGACATGAGCTTGGGTGCATTAGGATGACCTAATGAATGATTTAAATTGAATGGTGAATGGTGTTTGTGGTCCCCAAATGAAATGAATGAATAATGCACTCATATTAGTTAAATGCATGAGGTAAATCCCATGAAAAGATTTGATGAATTTGATGTTTTTGGACCCAAGAAAAAAATGGAGAAAGGAACATCATGGGTTCGGCCATGGTGTATGGCCGAACCCATGCCCCAAATTGTAAATCAATTTGGGTTTAAAGTCAATGGGTATATACGTGATTAAGTATGGGGTTTGAATGGGTTTAAATGAGTAATGGTTAGATTAATTACATGACAAATTTTAATGTTTTGGTAAGTCAATAATGGACCTAAGTTAAGGACCTAAGTTGTGGATTAAATTTTGGGCTTAAGTAGGCATGAATTAATGAAAAATTGTTTATGTGAAGGGTAGTGGCAAAAATGGTAAATATGGGCTAAAATGAAGAAACCCACTAAGTTATGATTTATGGGCTTGGAAATGATTAAAACTTGGATTGATTTGGTAATTTAATAAGGTACCGGATAGCGCGAGCGGTACGCGAGTCGGAAGCCGGATTGTCGGACGAAAACGAAATAAAGACGCGAGTCGGTATTCGGTAGGATTCCTACATTTTTGTAAGCCATGGATTGGGTGATGTTTTCTTTAATTTATTTTGGAAAGTATGTGGTTGTCTTTAAGATGAGTTTTGGATTATGGATCTTGTGATGTTTTCTTTTAAATTATTTTGGAAATTATGTGAATGCTTATGATGGGTTTTGGATTAAATATTGTGGGATGGTTTCCCTTTGATTTAGTTGGTAATCTTGTAATTGTTTTAAGATGGGTTTTATTACTATTGAATTTCATATATTACATGGCATATGGCATTTACATCTCATGTATGGCATGGGAGGCATATGACAGGGGAAGGATGAAACGAAACCGGAGTCCATGCTCCGTCGGGGCGACCGATAAACAGCATGGGGACATTTCACATATGTATTATTATACTTTGATGCTTGATGAGGCTTTGCCATCAAGGGGGGGGGGGGGCTCTTGTAATTATGATACCTTGATGATGGTTCTTCCATCAAGAGGGAGGATTTGTGATTGTTTGTATCTTGACGAGGTTTTTCCGTCAAGAGGGATATGACAGTATATGGCAGGAATGATGGGTGGGATTCATAACATTGACACCCATGGCATATCATTTACTTATATTTCAGTATATGGTGGTTTATAGTTTTCACTGTGTTATTATCTGTATGTGGTTATTACTAACCCATGTGCTAGCCCTACTCGGAATCCTACTGGGCGCGTTGTTCTAACGCCCTACTTCTACCCTAGCCGACGATGCAGGAGATGGCGGCACGGAAGGACAGGACGGGAGTCAAGCTCAGGAGCTTGGGAAGGCGGATTCATTATGTTGTTTAAGTTATGTTGGAAAAATGTAATTTGAGTAGCTTAGCTTGTCGGAATGTAATAAATTAGATTACTGGCTATGTTTCAGGATTTTATTATGGACATTATGGTTTTGAGGTATTATAGAAATTTAAATGAATGTTATCTTCCTTGCTATCTCAAATCTGTAGGATAGTCTTTGTTGTTAATTCCGCACTGAGAAGTAATATTCCTTGAGCTTACATCTACGCGTGAACCGTACTCGTGGACTTGGCTCCACGCACGCGTAGGGTTGGCCAGTTAAGGGCTGGGCTTTAGAAGCTCGGACTTAACTCGCGTCGTGACGTCCGCGCCCTTTGTCACTTTTATTTTTAAAAAAAAAGAAAAAAAAAATGTACTCTGATTTTACGGTGAAATGGGGCGGGCGTTACACATTATGCTATGTAATATATATATAATCCATATACTCAACATATCATACATAGCCATATAATGCATAATATTAAAATATAATCCATATGATTCATAACTTAAAACTCGTCATAAGATAAATCATAATCATAAATCTATCATAAGCCAAATCAAAATAATTTAAAATACCATCACATATCCATCGCTTACAAAAAGGCAGGAATCCTACCGAATACCGTGTAGCGTTCCGTTACGTTTTCCGTTTGATAATCCGGTGGCCGATCGCGTACCGTTTGCGACGTCCCAATACCTTATTACATTTACCGAATTAGTCCATACGTTATCCATGATTAAGTTCCTAAGTGATCATAACCCTAGATCCATTCAATGATCCTTAAATATATTACAAGTTTATCAAAAATCGGTCCTTAACTTAGCATATTATCCATTGGTTAAAACACATACATAAATCCGATTTTGGCCATTTCAAATATTCCATTGAGCGAGCCTAAAACGCAGCATCTATACGTTTTATTTAATCATTCATAATGCATTCGATTCCATGTCTAATCCACATAGGGTTCGGCCATGTACCATGGCCGAACCCGTGGTTCTTCAAAGTGGCTAATAATTACCATTTTGCCACTCTCTCCTCTATGGTTAATCATTCACCCACTTATGTCTATTTTAAGTCTAAATTTCATCCATAACTTAGACCCATTTATAATTCCATAACATATCCAAAATCAGCCACCTATTGTTTAACTTTGAAAAACATTTAATCCCCATATGTCCTTTCACATTTGGCCCTAAAGGTGGCCCACAAAGGGATCATGGGTTCGGCCATACACCATGGCCGAACCCATGGTACCCTATCTCCATTTTCTTGGGTCCATTTTACTCCCTTTAATCCAATCTCCAATGAAATTTAAATCATTCATTTAAAACCTTGTTTTTCATCCCATTTTAAACATTACATAGTCCCATATATCCATTTAAATTTAATCATTCTTCTCCATCATTTTCTATTCATAAAAGTCCTAAAATATCACCATAGGGTTCGGCCATACACCATGGCTGAACCCATGGTTCATGGTTCCCTTCATTGGAGCCATATGAGGCCATTATTTACTCAATGTTAGTCCATGGTTTTCTTTGCTAAAATTCCATTTAAAAATCACTAATTTTCATTCATTTGGTCCCTTTAGTACTTTATATCATACACTTTCAAATCCATTGAAATTATCACTTCCTCCATCATCTTCCATCTTTTCATTGTTATAAAAATAGCTAGCCATCGCCATAGTTCCATTCTTATATATAAAAAAAATTCTAAAATATAATCCATGGATTCCATCATAAAACTTTTTCCAAAAATTTGCCTACATTTAACCCTTCAAACCCTAACCATTCTCCATCATTTTCAAACCTTAAAAACTATTAATCAATGAGCATTTAAGCACCCTAACCCTCATAAATCACTAACCATGGGGTTCGGCCACCTTGTATGGCCGAACCCTATAGTCCATGATTTTTTTTTTTTAAATATCATATTTCCATTATTTTGAGGCCACTTGAAATCATCTACATACCTCATAATTTTTCTTATTTAACACCTTTAAAACTTACCAACTTTTTAATATTTTAATCTTGAAATTGTGATACCCCTCCCCCTCCCTAAAAAGTCCCACATCGGTGGGAATGAAAGGAGGGGTGGGTTTATTAAAGCCATCCAATTGAAAAAACTCATGTAAGAGGCCTTTTGGGCCAGGCCACGTGGGCCTGGGCCCAAATGCAAAACCGTGCGGGTTTGAACTGTGTGCGAGGCCCAAAGCGGACAATATCTTACTGAGTTAAGCCCTAAGCCCTATAGTCGGGTCGGGTCATTACAAATATGGTATCAGAACCGAGTTCAACACTCGGACTGTGTGGGCTTTCCTCCTTCCCTGCAGTTGTCGGGCTAAACCGGGTCGAGCCGGGGACGGCTCGAGGCTTTAGGGAGGGTGATTGTGATACCCCTCCCCCTCCCTAAAAAGTCCCACATTGGTGGGAATGAAAGGGAGGGGTGGGTTTATTAAAGCCATCCAATTGAAAAAACTCATGTAAGATGCCTTTTGGGCCAGGCCACGTGGGCCTGGGCCCAAATGCAAAACCGTGCGGGTTTGAGCTGTGTGCGAGGCCCAAAGCGGACAATATCTTACTGAGTTAAGCCCTAAGCCCTATAGTCGGGTCGGGTAGTTACAGAAATCCTCATAAAACCATTAATCATTCTCCAACATTTTTAAACCTTAATCTCAAATAAATTACCCATCATTCACCATGGGGTTCGGCCATGATACATGGCCGAACCCTATGGTCATCCATTCACTCCCATTCACATTTCTTAATTCATTCCTCCATTTTTATCCATTTCTTATCCTACCTTTTGATGGATCTTAGATCCATGGCCCACAATATTTTTGGCCATTTTTAGTCTAAGAAATGGATTCTATATTCAAAAATAAACTCTTGTTTTAAGAAAATCTTACCACCCGACGACTCCTCCGGTCCTTCTTTGCTTTTGGCCTTCCTTAGCCTTCTCTTCTCTTCTTCTCCTTGATGGACGGTCAAGATGAGCTTGATCAACGGTGAGATATGCTTGGATCGGCTATGGTAGAAGGGGTTAGATTGAGAGAGGGAGAGGGGAAGGTGATGGAAAACAAGATCTTAGCCTTTGATCTTGAAGTGGTGATGGTTGATCAATGCTTGGTCTTCCCTTTTCTTCTCTTCTTTTCCTCTAAGTCTTCTTATTTTCTTCGTTTCTTCTCTTGATACATGGAGGGACGGTTTTGAGAGTGGGAGGGAAAGATAGAGTGAAATGAGAGGGATGAGATGGAAAACCCATCTCATTCCTTGGTCTTACTTGGACCATACCCCTCCATCATGTCTCCACCAACCAAAGTATGGGCTCCCTTGACCTTGGTGGTGGTGGTTGAGATCGAACCACCAAGCATGGCTCCCATGTCCTCTTTGACTTGTTTATGTTGACCCTAATTAATCAACTTAATTAATTAAGTTAAGTCCTCACTTAGGTTAATTAATTTCTATCCAATTTAATTCCATCAAATTATCTATCTAATAAATCCACCAGTCAACCATGGTGGACGGTCCCCACCTATACCTACCCCACCTGCCACCTCACTTGATGAGGTGGAGGTGGGCCCCACTTGGCCATGTTATTTTAATTCCATTGATTTTAACTTAGATAATTTTCCAATAATTTTAATCAATTTAATTTACCTTAATCCACCTTAGTCTTCTTAAATTTATCCATGGTTGACCAAGTCAACCATGATGGTTGGTCCCACTTTTTCCTTGGTCCACACGCTACCTCAATTGGTGAGGCGGAGGTGGGCCCCATTTGGTCATATTATTTCATTTCATTACTAACTTAGGGGTTTTAATTCCAAATCACCATTTTTAAATTAATTGGCCCACCATTGGGCCCACGGCCCAACCGATTATTTTCTACCCCTTTACCTTAGGGTTTGGACCAATTTTGATCCATTGGGTCCCACATGGTGATCGGGCCCACTTTGACTCAAATTGACTATCTTTGACCCAATTACTTCTCATTGACCCATTAAATGGATTTCATCCAATTTGTGGCCCAATTGGCCATTCTTGGACCCTTGTCCCAACTTTTGATCCATTTGGTATTCCATCATGTCAAAATTCAATTTAAAATCCATAAATGCCAAATATATATTGATTCGAAAATTCGGGCTATTACAGCAAGAAGGAAGGAAGTAAGGATCGAAAGGAGAGAAGAAAAGCAAAGGAATTTGGTAAGTGTTTCCATGGAATTTTGTTTAATAAAATGGATTAAATGGAACATGATTTGGCCATGGGATGGCTGAATCTACCAAAGGTTAGAGTATGAATATTGATGTTTAAAAAGATGGAAACCATGGACCATAGGGTTCGGCCACTTTGGATGGCCGAACCCCAAGAAATAATACGGTTATGTTGATGGTTTTTGTAAGTTGAAAACGATGCAAAATGATGGACAGTTTTAGATGTTTTTAATTAGACCTAAGATGCAAGTTGAAAGGGTTTTAAATCATGGATTTGAATGTCATGATTTGGCCATGGAATGGCCGAATTCATCAAGGGTTTAAACTTTGGGTAAAGGTTGTTTAAAAATGATAAAATGGATCATTGGGTTCGGCCACTTTGGATGGCCGAACCCCATGAAGTTATTTGGGTATTTGGATGGTTTTTGAAGGGTAAAAACCATGCAATACTATGGTGATTTTTACATGTTTTTAATGGACATAAGATGTAAGTTAAAAAGGTCCAAATCATGGGTCATAGGGTCTGCCAATTGGGATGGCCGAACCCCATGAAATGGTATGATAATTATATGGTAATTTGTGATGGTTTTTGAGAGATAAAAACCATACAATATTATGGGGTTTTTATGCGATTTAAATGGAGATAAGGTTACTGTTTTGGGTTGGCCATTGGATGGCTGAACCATATGGTTATTATGGATAAAAATATTGAGCCTAAGTTATGTACATATGGTGGAATCATTGAACCAAGGGAACCATTGAGTTCGGCCATGTGTATGGCCGAACCCCATGGACCATTTTATATGGATGAAAGGTTTCTTGGTTATGGAATTTAGTGGACTGTTTTTATGGATTAATTAGGATAAGATCATGGTTGAATATTATGGATGATGATATGAATATCTATGGACTTAGTGTAAGTAAATAACCAATCATGGTAGATGATGGAATATGGGATAAAAATCCATAGGATGAGGTTCGGCCATGTAGTATGGCCGAACCCCATCAATGATCATTTGGTGGACTTAGGCTAAGTTATAATATAATTGGAGATGGGTTAAGGAAGGATTTAAAGGACAAAAACTAAGTGGTGAGGTTCGGCCATGTTGTATGGCCGAACCCCACTAATGTGGCTTGGTCATATGGGCTTTGACTATGACGCAAAATTAAGCATCGGTTAGGCCAATGGCAATACCGTAAATACAAGTCAAATGATAAATATGAAGGGATTGGTCAAAGGACTTGAAAAGAGGGGTCTAAAACCAAAGTGATAAGGTTCGGCCATGTTGTATGGCCGAACCTACCAAGGTATGTTTGTAATATGAGATGTTTTAATGAGGATGAGGTTCGGCCATGGGTATGGCCGACCCTCACAAGATGGTTTATGGGATCTAAACTTGATTAGAAATCAAGAAGATTAAGTATTAACTTGCTGTTGTATAAACAAGGAAACGGAAGCTGAACGGCGTGCGAGTCGTGATCAGGTGAAGCTTAAAAAGGAACGGACACTTAAGCGAAGTTTCTGTATGTTTCCTACCTACTTGTAACCACTTTTATAATTGGTTTCTTATGGTTTTTATGAGTTATGTTGTTATTGTATCATGTTTCAAATGGGTTTTTGAATGATGAGATATATTTACAAATGACATATATTCATTGACATATCATGCATGGCATGGGGTGATGATTATGGATTACCTTGACGTGAGAGTCCCAATGAAAGAACACTGTGAAATAACTCAATGATGAGAGTCCTATCCACAGGAAATGAGGAGTACCGTGGATTACCTTGTCATGAGAGTCCCAAAGAAAGAACACTGTGAAATAACTCAATGATGAGAGTCCTATCCACAGGAAATGAGGAGTACTGTGGATTACCTTGTCGTGAGAGTCCCAAAGAAAGAACACTGTGAAATAACTTGATGGCTATGGTGGCGGGTGGGACTCATTACATTTGCACTTACATACATAGCATTGATTTTATATGTTTTTTATTATCATATATTATGATATATGCATGTTTTATATACTAACCATGTGGTAGCCTTGAACGGAAAACCTACTGCGCATGTTGATCTAACGCCCTAATTCTATCCTTAGACGATAATACAGGAAAAAGGAAAAGGGAAAGAGAAAGTCGAGGACCAGGAGGGGAGCCAAGCTTAAGCGCTTGGGTGTTGGAATGGATTATTTATATTTTACTATCATTTGAATTACAATTTATGGACGTGTAATAGCTAGTAACTTTGTTATGGTTTGTTTACGGTTTGATATTGGAATGCTTGGTTTAAGCAGATTTAATGGGAGACTTGTACTTGCTATCTATTCAGTATAATTCCGCAATCAGTTAGTTCCGCAATTTGTCTAGTGTAATTCCGCATAACTTGATTAGTTCCATGTGTGGTTTGTCTTTCATGGGTTTAGTCCCTGCTCACATGGGTGGCCAGTTAAGGGTCGGACTTTGGAAGTCCGAACTTAGCTCGCGTCGTGACGTCGCCCGCTCTCTTCCGGTGTTATTATATTATTATTTAAAAAAAATTAGACTCTGAATCTCAAACAGGGCGGGCCGTTACACATAATCACTTGTCTTTTCAAAATAACATATGCCAATCATGTAAATGCTCATCAATGTGTAATGTATTATTGTAACACCCCACCCACATGGAGATGTGGGAAAAAGTCCCACATCGCCTATGAGGTGGAGGGGATGTGTGGTTATACGAGGGTGCTCCCTCTCCTTAGCACAAGGCCTTTTAGGCCTGGTCTTGTCGGCCAGGCCCAATGCAAAGCCGTGTGGGTCGCTCCACGTAGGGCCTAAAATAGACAATATTGTGCTGAAGGGACGAGTTGTTACATTTGGTATCAGCGCAAGGTTCAACACTCGGAGTATGTGGGCCTTCTACCCTTCTATGTTGTGTTGCTTGTGTAGACCCCTTGTCAGGGTGACATGGCAGAGTCGGGGACGGTCTTGTAACGCCCCGCCCTTTCCGAGAATTTTGAAGTCTAATTTTTTTTTTTTAAGTTATAATAAAACATCGAAAGAGAGCGGGAGGCGTCACGACGCGAGTTAAGTTCAGACTACCCAAGTCTGAACCTTAACTGGCCACCCATGTGTACATGGACTAGACCATGATTACGAATCACACATGGAACTAACATCAACATGCGGAATAACCTAGATTAATTGCGGAATAGAAAGACCAGATAGCAAGTAACAGTCTTAAACATTATTTAACATAGATCAACCATCCAAATGTTATCAACCTAATCAAACCATAGCAAGTAGTGAATTATTACATGTCCCACAAAAGTATTCAAAAGATAGTAATATAAAGTAGTTCAGTCCTTCATTCAAGCACTTAGGCTTGGCTCTCCTCCCGGTCAATGACCTTTCCTTTCCCTTTGCTTGTACCTGCAATCTCCTCTAAGGATAGAATTAGGGCGTTAGATCAACGCGCTCAGTAGGTTCCCGAATCAGGGCTACCACATGTTAGTATATAAAACATGCATATATATCATATTACATGATCATTAAAAACAGGTAAAACAATGCTATGAAATATGCACATGCAATGAGCATCCCCCATCATGTACTTTCATAGCCATCACTTGACGTGCCTTGCACCGACAAGGTAAATTACAACACACTTTCATCTCTTCTATAAAATATGTACATGCAATGAGCAACCCCCATCATGTACATTCGTAGCCATCACTTGACGTGCCTTGCACCGACAAGGTAAATTACAACACACTTTCATCTCTTCTATAAAATATGTACATGCAATGAGCAACCCCCATCATGTACATTCGTAGCCATCACTGTAAAACTTCATTCATTATCCCATAACTATGCATGAGATGTCAATGCTTGTATGCCATTTGTCAATGCATAATATATCATTTGAAACCACATAAAATAAACAAGAATCTCATAAAGAAAAACTGGTAAAAAACGTGGTTACAAGTAGGTAGGAGACCTACTGAAGAATCACTTCAGCGTCCGTTCTTTCTTAGGCTTTATCCGGTCACGACTCGTTCGTCGTTCAACTCTCGTCACCTTGTGATACAATAATCAGTAAATCATATTGTCACTTAAATGTCCATTCACATATAAGACCCAAAACATCTTGATTTGGTCCTTCTTTCAAGTCCTTCCATTATTGCCCATATTTACAATTTTTGCCATTGGTTCCAACCAATCTACTTAGTCATCCAATCTTTAATCCACCAAACTTACTCCATGGGGTTCGGCCATACATTTGGCCGAACCCAATGGTTCTTTTATCCATTACCATATGGTTCTCCATTAGGGTATTTTAAACCTTTTAAATCAACATAGAACCATTATCAACTACTACTCATAAGTTTAGCCTATTTAACCCATTCACCATGAATTAGCATAAAGTCCATCAACGTGCTTGGTTATTTACTGATATTAAGTACATAGATACATACATGATTCTTGAGTCAAAATCATAGAACCCAATCAGTAAGCATAACCATATATAAACCAAATAAAAACCATAAAGTAACCCATGGGGTTCGGCCACTCACATGGCTGAACCTCATGGTTCTTTGAATCCAATTCTTCTAATGATCTTTCATCATTTATCATGTATCTTAGGCATAAAAATAGCAAACATAATTCTATTTAAAATCCTATAGTAACCCCATGGTATTGCATGGTTTCTAACTCTTTAATTTCACAACAATCATCAATCTCTTTCAAGGGGTTCGGCCATTCAAGTTGGCCGAACCCTATGTCCATGAATTGATCCTTCAAACATGCATTAGGTGTTATTTAAATCATGCAATATCAGTACCCTTTTGCTGCCTCTATACCTCTTAGAAACCCTCTTTAAAACATGTATTTTAAATCTAATAACATATGTAAAAACAGTCCCAACTTGCATGATTTTAAATTTCAAAAACCATACACACTAATCAACTTTTTCCATGGGGTTCGGCCCCTTTGGTCCATTTCCACTCCTTTAATCTACTGATTTAGACCATATAAACTTCAGTCCTTGATGACCTTCAAGTCCATGTTTTAACCTTTTTAAAACATACATTTTATGTCCAATAAAACATCTAAAAACATCCTATACTTGTATGGTTTTAAATTCCAAAAAACCATCCAAACCAACCAATTGTTTCCATGGGGTTCGGCCATCCAAAGTGGCCGAACTCCATGTTCTCAATTTCCATCCTTTAAACCTTATCATCACACTTTAAAACCTTACTTATTTCGGCCACAAAATGACCCCAAAAATCAGTCCATAAAACCCATGGTTTTCATGTTTCCAAAACATGAAAACCATGCAATCTTTTACATGGGGTTCGGCCCTCCATGGTGGCCGAACCCAATGGTTATTTTCACCATTTTAAATCCTCCATAATCAAGGTTAAATATTGGTGTATTCGGCCATGACCATGGCCCAATACATACCCTACTTGTTTTTATGTTTTTAAACCAAAAAATCATAAAGATACTTACCAAATTTTCCAAACTTCCTCCTTGTCTTTGATCCTTGTTTTCTCCCTTTCATTTCTTCTTTTCTTTTGCTGTTTTGTGCTTGAATATTTGATGCCAAAACCTCTGCTGTTCCAGCCAAGAAGAACAACGAATTGGAGAGAGGAGAGAGGGAGAGAGAGATGAGGAAAATCTTAGGCTTTGCAATGATAAATTGGCCAAGTGATGGTGTTCATTGGTTTTGTATTTCAGCCATCAACACCCCTCCACTTCCTCATCAACTCATGCACAAAACGATGGGCATTGGGTTCCCTCCAAGGCACCCCTTGGCAGCTACCCATGTAGCCATTCAAATTCCCAAGCAACTCACCTCAAACCCATGCATTTCATTAACCATTCACCATGGAACTCACCAAAACAAGTCCCCAATGTGTGGGACTTGTTTTGGTTGGTTTGAGACCAGCCAACCTCTTCAAATTCCCATTAAACTCACTGATTTACAGTCCCTTGGATTTCCATTTTGACTCACCCAACTCAAGATATCTTTATTCCAACCCAACTCATCACATTTAATGCTCCATCTTTGAGTCAACTCTTTTCTTAATTTAGACTCACTCCAAATCAGTCCAACTCAAGCTGAATTATCTCACACTTGAGTTCCACTGAGGGCCCAGACGGTCATCCTTGGTCAAACTAGTCAACCCGACCCGTTGGGTCCACTTTTGGCTCCTTGACCTGTTTTTGACTCCATGACCCAATTATGGGTATTTTGGTCATTTGTAATCGGTTTTTGCATATGGGTCAGGCCTACCCATTTCTTCTCTACTTGATTTCCAATCAAATAAGCTTAACCCCATTTAATTTAAATTCACAAAACGGTCAAATCATCCATTTTGACCCGATGGGTCCCATTTGGGCCCTTTGACCCATTTAGCCATTTTTGGCCCAAATGATGAAAATTACCCAACCAATAAAACTTAACATTCATAATATGCTCATATGATTTTAATTTGAGCAATGGGCCCCACTATTTCCTTACTTAACATCACAAACTAATTAATTTAACAACTCAGGGGCATTTTGGTAATTTTCCACTTCATTGAGAAATTGGGGTGTTACAGGTCTGGTCTTAAAGGAGGTGGATCGTAACACCCCACCCACATGGGAGTGCGGGAAAAAGTCCCACGTCACCCATGAGGTGGAGGGTGTGTGGGGATATAAAAGGCTGCTCCCCTCTCCTTAGCACAAGGCCTTTTGGGCGTGGTCTTGTGGGCTATATCCAATGCAAAGTCATGCGGGCCGCTCCATGTGGGGCCCAAAGCAAACAATATTGTGTTGAAGGGACGGGCTGTTACAATTATTCTATGGGTGCCATTATTCATGCATACCCTCATCATGCCCCAAGCATAGGTATTTCAACAACTCATTTAGGACATCGGGGCATTTTATCTTCCCGTATACTCATTTCATACTCATGTTTTGGGTGTCATAATACATATCATCATAATTTCAAATGCATCCATTGGTAAGGCATTGGGTCAATTCAGTACTTTGATTCGTCAATTCACTTTTCATAAATACGACACCAAAACTCGTCCGGACATTCCGTACTTTGGTTCGTTGATTGTCACCCCCATAACAATAATCATGACACTAAGGCCTATTTGGACTAACTAGCCCTTTGTTTTCACTCCATGATTTTCCCATCCCACGCTTCATGCATGAGGAATATGAATATAAATGATGCCAATGATCTCATGTCATGTGTTGTCAATCATTATCATGAACTTGAAAGTGCTCTTTTCACAATACATATGATATACATATATTTCTCAAGATAGATTAGAAACTCATTTAGTTGAACTCCACAACAATCTTTCAAGTAAAATATCATACTTTTCAAAATACCTGCAAATACCTTTAATCGGGATAGCATCGTTTTCTTCATATCGTAAATCCTTCAAAAATATTCGTTCGATATCACATAGCTGTAATGTACATTTCAAAATACCTCATCTATCATATAAATCTAGATGGAGAAATATTCCAAAGTACATCAATTGAAAATGAAATCTATTTCATAAATCCAGAATACATGATTTTTTCAAAGGGACTCAAATCATCATTTTCTTATTGTTAATAAGATTTTAGATTCACACCCATTGCATTTGAACGACGCAGGAAAACCTACCTGATCTTAGCTAACTAGCAAATACACGCGGTCCACGAACTAACTCGATCGATCCTGGGTTCACTATTTGACCCTTCGTTCATTGTTCATGCATACAAAATATCACATACATAGCATTAGATTTCTTCTCATTAATTTTTCAATTCTCTAATTCTTACATTTTATTTCTCCACACCTAAGGTCTCATTAGGTCCCGTAGGTCAATTAAATAAATGCTAACATAGCCTAGGTGATCCCACAAAAAATATTTGGGTCCATCTAAACCAACTTTACAAAACTGCCTATTTCTCTAGTAGACACATCGACGATCGACTGTAGTCGATGTGTACAATTCATGGACCCTTGTTCAAGCACCTATTTTCTTCCATTTCAATCTCATTTTATGCATGTAGCATTGGCTCACATGTTTTACTAGGTTTAACAATAAAATTCTCCCTTCCATTTCTCAGATTTGTCTATCCGAGAGGCACATTGACATAGCCGGTGTGTCTCCTAGAATTAGCATACCCATCAATCAGTCCATTCGAAGCAATCTTGCAAAACAGTTAACAGTTCTGCAATACATATCGACTCCAGTCGATATGTCCTGTAGTATAGAATATGTACACATCAACCAAAGTCAATGTGTACACTGGATCTGCTAAGCCTTTGTTGACTTCTCCCTTTTTCCATGACTTTTACTCCCAGGAATATACATCGACTTTAGTCAATGCAGACTCCTAGGTTTAGGTTGAGAATTCTAAGTCTTTTTCTCCTTTCCTTCGTTTTTCATTCCTCTTTGTATGTTTCTCATTCCTTGATTTCATCTTCTAAATTTAAATCTAAGTTAAATTTAAGCACCCTAGAATACTTTCTTAGCTCAAAAAATGTAAATAAATCATTATACCTTGCCGGATTTGTGGATTCCTTGGATGAAGTAAGCTTTAGCTCGGATTTTGGGTTTCCTCTCCTTCTTCCTTACTTCTCTTTCTCTCTATTTTGCTTTCCCTATCTTTCTTCTCTTGGTCTCCTCTTCTTCTTCGAGCTCCACTGATGTAGGTGAAGTAAAGTGAAGGTAGAGGAGAGTGGAGGGAGTATATCACTGAGAAATGAAGAGGGAATGGAGGATCTAGAAGAGGTGCTCCACGGTTTGAGAGCGAAAATGGAGGGATGTTTTCTCTCCTTCTCTTGCTGCCCTAGCCTCCACCGAATGGAAAATGAGGGATCAGCTCTTTTCCCTCTCCTCTAGTCAAAGAAAATTCCACGTGGAGGTGGCCCTCAAGGGCGGTGGTAGGTGAGTGATGGGACACAATGGGAAACAGTTATGCAGTCTCGGACTTAAGCTACTAAACACACACACGATACATGTTTTTGGTCAATACTTGTCCTAGGTGAATTTATACACACATCGACCTCTGTCGATGTATACATCTGGGATCTCCTTTCTCCTCTTCAGTCAACACACAATACACGTGGAGAGCATGTATTGGTCTCCACGGACAGTGGTAGGTGTGGTAAGTGGGGCATTTAATGTATGAGAGGACGTGTACCGAGGGTGGTTGTGTGAATCAGATTCAAAATATTTGGTCCCGCTCGATATATAGTAAAAGTCGACATGTTTTTAACTAAGATTTTAGTACACATCGGCATAACTCGATACATACATTTGAAATTCTTAGTTTCGAGTCGATTTTCCAATACATATGCAAAACTCGATACATACCAACCAGATAAACATCAACTAGGTCGATATGTATCACGTGGAAATTTTAGATTTGCTTATGTCTTCTTTATTTTTATTTCTTTTCTCACTTGGTTTGATATCCAATCCTATTTGCAATTTATTCTTTTAAAAGGGGATTACATTAATCCACTACTTTAGAATTTCGGGGTGTTACAATACTAACACCTTTTGGAATTTTCGTCCCAAAAATTTAGACGAGGCTTAAGTTCCTAAGTGTCTCCATACAGATCACCTCGGATAGAATACTCTCATCTCCCATCCTGACTCTCAAGTAATTTTCTTTCATATGGGTTTTCAAGTCCAGATGCAGGAAACCCAACCATTATATAAATCGTTGTTCGTTGTTCCGTCTATCATTGTATAATTACCATTGTATATATCAATGGTGTCTAGTATTTGTCTCTTCATTAGACTAGGTTCCATTCATCACTGGTTTCACTCCTGATGGGGTTCTTTTGTAACATATGCACTGTATTCCTCTTCGGGGAAACACATTGAACACCAGTTCATTCATCTATGTTTCCAATGATTTATATACTGTTAGTGCCCCGACTTGGCCGAGTCCCTGTTTGTCAGTTCCATGACTCGAGAAGAAGTACTTGCTAAGAAGCTTGAAGACTCAAGATGATCAACGAATAAGATCATGCTCCACCAAAGCTCAAAGCACATCGTAATGTCAATCACAAAAAGGTATTATGGCCATAGATGACCATAGGTGGAACCCACACCTGAGAAAGGACTATTCATAGGCTTAGTTGAACAAATGATAAAATCATATAAGTCCTAGAAAGGAAGCTGAACAATGAATTGGAAATGACCTTGACAAATGAGTTATGTTCACTGTCAGCTCGACCAATCTATCTCACCGACCCCTCGGTGGAGACAGGACAGACCCATCGTGGTCAAGGATTGCTCGGCCAGTTTGACATAGGTTCTGGAACTTAGAACTGACATTCTGAGAATGCCTTTCACCGAGAGTCTCGTATGCACCAACCCTTCGGTGATGAGCTTAAACGACCCCTTGTGGTCAACGACTCGCCGGTGAATGACTTTTGACTTCTAGACTGTGAACTCAAGTAAGCTCTTGAGAAAACAAACATCTCCGTGATTCAAGACCGATCGAGAGTAACAGGACCGACCCCTCTGTAAAGGGCAACAAGTCGGTCTGGGTTTGACTAGTTTCTGTCTTGAAACTCTATCAGCATGGAGTTGCCCTAGATCGAGCCTCTCGATTGGATCGACCTCTAGGTGCCATGACTGCCGACCCATCGGCAACACCAACCTGTCGACCGGGAAATAATTATACCGTTGGGGGTGCATTTAATGTGCAATGGTCGGGTGGTTGAATGATAATAAATATGAACACCGACCCATCGGTGCCACCGACCTGTCGGTATTGGACAGTATGAAAAACCGTTAAGACTCCTCTATAAATATGAGTGCTTTATGATCATTTGGTATCTTCCTGAAACTAAGAAAAATCATACACTCTAAGGAACGATCATCTTTCTTGTGCCTATACCAAAATCAAATACTCAAACTTTGTTTAAGATCATTAGAGCGAAGAAAGTGAAGAAAATACGACATCAACTATGACTTGACCCAATCTTCCTAGTGTAAGGGCCCAGAATTTGTAAAGTAATATATATGTGTTATTATTTATTTTTTTTATGGTGGAAATTGGAAATTCGCTGGAATAGATAGTAAATGGGTCAAAATGTGGACAAAGGCCCAACTAGGGCCCACTGGATTATGGATTGGATTTAAGTTTACTTAAAGGGTCAACGGTGGTCAATTGGGCAAGGATGGTCAAATTGGGCCCAATACCCATTTGGGACCCAATGGATTAAGTTGATGTAAGCCCTAAGGTAAATGGGTAAGGGTGAATTTAATTGGGCCATGGGCTCAATGGTGATCCAGTAAGAGAAATGGATTGATTTGGAAATTAAATCATCTAAATTAATATTAATTGGACCAAGGATTGGTGGGGCCGGCCCAATTAAATCAATGGTGATCCAGTAAGAGAAATGGAGAAAGAATTAAGGAAATTAAAAGAGATAAGTGGGAGTTAATTAGCTTAATTTATTAACCTAATTAATTAAGTTAATTAAGCTAGTCTAATCATGGTCAAATGGTCAAAACCACTCTAAGAAACACAAACTACTTAAAGAAACACAAGTTTAAACTATGGGCTAAGGATAGAGGTTTTAGCCCAACTACCACCACTAATACACATTAATCTATGTGTAGTAGGTAGAGGAATTAATTACCCAACCAAAAAATGAGATAGGTTTTTCTCTCCTCTCTTCATTTCACTCTCATTTTTCTCTCTCTTTCTTACTCTCTCAAGAACGTCCCTCACCAAGGGAAAAAAAAAAAAAAAAAAAACTTGGAAGAAGAAGTGAAGAAAAAGAGAAGGAATTGCAAGCATAAGTCCATCACTCAAGACTTTGGGTAGTTCTTCCTATCATCTCCTCTCTTCCCTCTCTCAAAATCTAACCCTACCTTAGCCAAACCCAAACCTTGGAGACTCCATCTTGATCAAGCATCTTAACCCAAAGATCAAGGAGAAGAAGAGAAGAGAAGGCCAAGGAGATCAAGAGGAGAAAGAAAGTCGGAGGAGCCGACCGGATTGTGAGTATTTCTAAAACAAGAGATTTGGATTTTTTTTTTAGGGTTTAAGATTTGGAATCCATTTCTTGGATTTGGTGATGGCCAAAACATCATAGGCCTTGGAACTCAAATCCATCCAATGGAAGGATGAAAATGGACAAAACCCTAAATGGGTAAATTAGGTTAAGAAAAATAAAAGGATTAAGAACATTATGTAATTAAAATGGATTAGGCATGGGAGTATGGGTTTTGAAGTGGATTGATGGACCATAGGGTTCGGCCATGTACTATGGCCGAACCCCATGGTAATTGATGTATGATTTTTAGGGTTTTATAAGCATGGAAGCCATGGAGAATGAATTAGGGTTTTAAGATTTTAATGATTAAATGTAGCTAATTTTTGAAAAAAAGTTTTTATGATGGAATCCATGGATGAATGTAAATATTTTTATGGCCTCAAAAGGCATGAATGGATAATGAACCCTATGATGATGTGATGATGGTCTTAAATGAGTTTAAAGAATGGGAACTATGGAGTAATATCTTAATGATTTAGAGGCTTAAAAAGGGGTCAAATGATTGTAAATTTTAAAGGGGTTTTAAATAAGAAAATCATGGGAGATGAGAATGACTTTAATGGCCTCAAAAGTGGTGGATGAAGGTGAATGTTTTTATGTCTTGAATATCACCTATGAATGATGAATCAAGTATTTTGGAACCATGAAGAATGAATGGAATAAGGGCTAAGTTAATGGACTCAATTATGGTGAAGAATGATAGTTTTAAAAGCATGATGTAAAATCCCTCATGGGAGGATTCATTTTGGGCCTAAGTAATGTAAATAGGTCCAATGAAAGATAAGGAAAAGACATCATGGGTTCGACCATGGTGTATGGCCAAACCCATGATTCATATGAGAACCATTTTATGGTCCAAGATTAGGGTTTATGTAAATGATTAAATGAATGGGGATGAAGTCAATTAAGTGGCTGATTTTAATAATTCTATGATATGGTTGATGGGTCACTAATGGATGTAGGTTATAGATCAATTATGGACTTAATTATACATGGATTAAATGAATGATTAAACATAGGAGAGGTAGTGGCAAAACCGTAATTAATGACCCATTTGTAGGTCATGCTATGGGCTAAGTTTAGGATCTATGTCCATGCATTAATGAGGCTAAGTTGAGGGCTAATTCTTGATAATCTTATAACTTAGTTAATGGTCATTAAGGGATCCAAGATTATGGATCAAATGGTGGGCTAAGTATGGGGTTTGGTATGTGTTTAAATGAATAAGGGTTAGATTAATTAAATGGCAAATTTTAATGATCATATGACATGGTTAATGGTACATAAATGGATCTAAGTTTGTGATAAGTTAGGGACTTAATCGTGGATAAAATATGGACTGATTTGGTACTGTATAATAAGGTATCGGGACATCGCAAACGGTGCGCGATTGGCGACCGGAATTATCGGACGAAAACGAAAAAGGACGCGAGTCGGTATTCGGTAGGATTCCTACCTTTTTGTAAGCCGTGGATTAGTTGTTATGTGATGGTTCTTGACTTATTTTTGGTAATTATATGATATGTTTTTATGGTGGGTTTTAATGGTTATGATTTATTTATATGATATGTTTTTATGGTGGGTTTTAATGGTTATGATTTATTTATATGATATGTTTTATGGTGGGTTTTAATGGTTATGATTTATATACATAGTATGATGTTTTTATGGTGGGTTTTAATGGTTATGATTTATTTATATGATATGTTTTATGGTGGGTTTTAATGGTTATGATTTATATACATAGTATGATGCAAGGCTATGAATTCTATACTAATGCTATGAGTTATATATATATAACATAGCATAATGCACTACATCTCATGCATGGCATGGGCGGAAAAAAATAAACAAACTGGAGTCCATGCTCCGTCGGGGCGACTGAGAAGCATTCATTGGGATAGCCTGATAGGATATAACCAGAGTCCATGCTCCGTCGGGGCGACCGAGAAGCAAGCATGGGGATATCTTGACGAGGTTTTTCCGTCAAGGGGGATATGACATTATGATAGGTGGGACACATGACATAATGCAACCATGGCATGACATTCATCTTATAGTTTTCCTTATATGATTTCATATGTGTCTGTTATTACTAATCCATGTACTAGCCCTATTCGGAGTCCTACTGGGCGCGTTGTCTAACGCCCTACTTCTCCCCTAGCTGATGATGCAGGAGATGGCGGAACGGAGAGGCGAGATGGGAGCCAAGCTTAGGAGCTTGGGGAAGCGACTGCTTCATTTATTTATGTTTATTTTGGATAATGTAATTTGAAGTAGTATAGCTTGTCGGAAATGTAATAACTTAGATTAATTGCTATGTTTTGGGATTTTATGTTGGACATTATGCTTTTGAGGTATTTAGTAATTAAATGAATGTTTCTTCCCTACTATCTGAAAACTGGTAGGATAGTTTTATTTACAATATTCAGCATTAAGATATACTCCGTGAGCTCACGTCTACGTGTGAACCGTTCTCGTGGACTTCGTTCCACGCGCACGTAGGGTTAGCCAGTTAAGGGCCGAGCTTCAGAAGCTCGGACTTAACTAGCGTCGTGACGTCCGCGCCCTTTGTCACTTTATTTAAAAAAAAAAAAAAAATAGACTCTGAATTTCAGTGGTAAGGGGCAGGCGTTACACCTAGTTACCCTGAGCTTGTGATTTCTATACGACATCTACAAGAAAGAGCGTCAACACATCTTGAGTGAATCTTTGAAGAAGAAAACATCATCACAAAAAGAGTTATAATGAAAGTGTTTCTTTGTTTTAATTTCTTTATAAAACCTGTAACCCGAAAGTGGATTAAGGGGGATTTGCTCCGGAACCACTATAAAAAACTCTAGAGCATCATCTCTGGTACACTGGTGGGTGGAATTTCCAGCCGATTGAGTGAGGTGAAATTCCTACCCTATTTGTGAGGGTGTAAGTCCCCACATAGTAAATTTGGGGATAGCTCAAGGTTAGGCGAGTCCTAACAGTGGATGTAGATTGGTTAATCGAACCACTATATATCGTGTGTCCTCGATATTGTGGTGTTAGAGCTAACTCCTTGTGTTGATTGTTTAATCACTTGTGCCAACACACACTTATTAAGATTTCAGCCACATTCAAACTAATCAATCAAGTTAATTTTAAAAAATGAACAATGATACGAGATTGACCTATTCACCCCCCCCCCCCCCCCTCTCGGGTCAATCATGTTCTAGCACATTGGGATTTTCAATTGGTATCAGAGCAAGGTGCTCTACATATTTGGATTTAATCATCCGAGTTGATCTGTGCTAGAACAACATCAGGGGTACTCATTTTTATCTACTGTTTGTTTACTCTTATTTGAAAACAAAAATAAAAAACAATAATGCATTCCATGATAAAAATAATTGGACATCTATTCAAAATGAGTCTATTGAAAATTCCTGAATGACTTTTGATAATTAAACAGAAGATTTCACCTTTAGTAACAAATTAAAGAATCAAGAGAAATGTGAAAAATTGAAATGTTTCATAACCTTTGTTGGTAATGATCAAGAGGGATACTCAAGTGAAGATGAGGATAGTACTGAAAATCTTGATAAGGAAGATGACCTTCAAGAATCCTACAATGATCTATATCTACAAAGTGAGAAGTTGGCTAAGAAGGTAGACATGCTTAAATCTGACAAATTAAAACTTGCAAATTAACTGGAAGTCTTGAGAAAAGACTATGACTCCCTTGTTTCTGAACTAAAATCCTCAAATGAAGAAGTTCTAAAAATCAAAGAAATTGAAGTATTTCTCCAAGAATCATTAAAAAGACAAAGGGATGACATCAAGTTGTTAAGTAACACCAAAGAAAATCTTGAAAAACATGTGGTTTAATTGATTTTATAAGTACAAGACTTAAGAAACCATACAGAGAAGTTTCATGATAAATTTACTCAAGGCGAAGAAAAATTGGAAAGACTCTTAAAAATGGGTAAAAGGTTCGGTGACAGGTCAAGTCTTGGTTCATCATTAGAAACTAATGGACCTATCAAACAAAGAGTGTTCGTTAAGGGATATGTGTCTAAAACTCACAAGGATAGATGTTTTTATTGCCATAAGTTTGGACATCATTTAATGGAGTACAATCTTTTTTTTTTTTTAGCAGTAACAAGAAAATTCATTATATAAAGAGAAAATACAAGGAAGAGTTAGAAAATACAAGTAGGTCTACAAGAATTAAACCAACCAAAATAGAAAAGAAAAGCTAAAAAACAATAGAAGTCAAATGAGGAAAACGCCTTCAAAATGGAGTGCAATCTTAGAAAGAGGCACATGGATAATAAAACCCAAAAAACAAACTCCAGACCTCAATGTTCATAGATACCTTCAAAATCCTAAGGTAAATTTTAAAAGATACCCACCAAGACCAAATAGTAGGATTCTTCAAATGAAGATGAACCCAAGGGAGGACTACTTATTGAGACATCTCAGCCATGTTTTGAAGAGATTAAGATATCCAATGTTTGGACCACCAAGAATTGCCTGAAGGAATATATATGAGAGACCAAACTCAACCATTTTGGCTCCCAGGAGATAGATTGTGACTCATATTTTGTTTTGGTTTAAGATTCACTTACATATCTTAGACCATTACAAATGAACTCACGAGATGTCAAGTGATTTCACATAGCACAAAATGTTGTGACATGAGGAGAGAAAGATTGGCGTACTACAAGTCTACAATGTACTTTTCCTGGCTATGGTATATATTCTACTTGGAAAGCCATACATTCCATTCATATTTTGAAGTATGTATATGTTGGAATGATAATTTATGATTATGCATACATTTAATAATTTGATGAGTTATGTGTGGTATAACTATGCATTGGAATATATTTATGTATACCCGTGCTTAGAATAGGACTCCATCAACTTGCACACATCAAGGATGATTGCTCTGCAATTAATACCATTGACAATTAGTGTGACAGATATGTCGATACTGTGCTAAGTCAAGCACTGTTGAAAAAGGGGAAATGTCGAAGAAGTCAACTTATCGATGGAACCGACATGTCAATTGGACAAAAAAGCTTAAGTTAAAAAGATATTTTCTGTGAAAACGAAAATCCATTCGAATTCATCTCTTTCCCTCCCGGTAACACTCTGCCGAACTTCTCCTCTTTCTCCAGTACCCTAGCCTAGTCGATAAACCTCTCGGAGCATTTTCACAATGTAAAAGCATAGGGCTTTTTTTCTCTCAAGAAACCAAAGTATAGCATATATTCAGATTTCTTGTGTTCAGGTAATCTCAGAAACTCCTCCCTCCTCATTTTTCTTTGTCTTGGCTTTACTCAAGCAAACCATGCCAAAAATGAAAGTGCCTAAGAGATTCCAAACTCCTGATGTGGAGGAACAAGCTGAGGCTAGCTCTCCACCTCTCAGGAGATCAAAACCTGTTAGGGTAAACATGATCGCTGCCTCGAGACCTAGCCATGTTCTTATAAGATTTAGGGATTCAAATTCTGAGAATACCCCTCTATGTAAACTACCTTGTGTCAGATCCAAGTCTGTAGGGCAAACCCTTCTGAAAGGGTAGAAGAACTAGCCACTGAAAACCAAAATAATCAGGAAGAAGTGAGAGAATAAAAAGTATGGATGAGGAAGAAGAAAGCACCAAAGTTATGAATGGAGAAGAAGTTAGGGCTTCTAGGATGAGTGATGAGGAAGGAGAATTCGTAGATGAAGAGGGAACATGTCTCTATCTTCAACCCTTAGTTTGTCATAGATGCTTTAAAAACTTTAACATAGAACGAACTAGTTGTGCAGCTGATCTGCATAAATGTGGGGCTATACAATTACTACATGACATGCGCTAGTCAAATTTGGTACATTGGGGTGGAAAAATGTATACTTCCTTGGCCATGAGAATGTACTGCTCAATTAGGGACGATTCAAAAGCAAACTGCTTCAAAATCTTATTAAAAAATGGAAAATCAGTACTAGTCTCTCCTCAGCTTGTCTCTGAACTCGGCAAGGAAATGATACCGTCCCTTTTGCTATCTTATGTCCAAATTGGTTGAGCACTTCAAAATCAAGCCAAAAAAAGGGGAAGTGCCAAGATCCACCAGACCCATTGACGAGGCCTTTCTTCGAAAAAGCCTCACTAGAAGTTTAGCTTACTCCTTCTTTGGGAACAAAAACCCTTCCTCTTCTGACCATCCTGTGTTTGAAGAACCTGAAGAAGAAGAAGAAGAGAAAACACAAGAGGAAGAAGAAGTAGATACAACACAATCATCCAAATTGAAAGCTATAGAGGATCAGCTCAGCATCAAAGTACACTGCTCGCAGACATTGCAAACAGACAAGCTGAGCATGATCGCCTCCTAAATCAGCTCAAAGCTGCCATTACTTCTCTCAATTCTAGTCAGTCTTCTGTCTACTCAGATCCTCAACCTTCTGCCTCGGCTCTTCCTTCATCCCCTCATGATGCTGAAAAACTTTAAATTTCTATTGTTAAAAAACTTATAGTCTGGATGTGCAAACATTAAGCACCTTTGTGCAAACTCTCTTCTGTGCATTAATGTTGGAATGTGCTATGGCTTACTATGTGTATTGATATGTTTGGCTGTCTTCTATCCTTTATGTTAAACATGGCTTTGATAAATAGATTAACATGCAGGTTTGGATGAGCTGGTTGTGTATTGGCATGTTAGGGAGATTAGGATCTGAATACACACATCCTTGGAGAATGGGGGAGCACAAATATGTGTTGATTAGCTGCTAATCATGACAATGTGAGGAGAGAAATTGTCACAAGTTTGAAAGAAAGCTTGATGAAAGACAAACTTAGTAGCAGCTAAGTTTATGAGAAGCTGGGCAGAAATTGGGAAGAAGATTTGAATGAAATTAAAAAAGTTAGCTTAATCTTATTGAAGGAACATCTTCAAGACAACACTGAATTTCAATGGAAGGAAGGAGAAAAATAGTAATGCATAAGGTACGCATTGGACTATAGGGAAGAATTTCTTGAGTGGGAAGAAAAACTGAAGGAAACATTAAATGCAAAATGCATGGGGATCTCGATGTCTACTAATCCCTTGTCAATTGTCTGACAAAATGGGGGAGAAAATAGTAGAAGCCAATTTAGTGATGGTAAATGTCTATGTTTGGAGTTTGGGAAATCCAAATCAAGAAGATTTGGGGAGGGAGCTATTGGTTCTTGGAGATCATTGATGAATGGGGAGTATGAACACTAAACTTGTTTTGTTTTGGACTAACCAATCTATTGATTAGTTAGTGTTGTTTTTTTTTTGTGCTTGAACAGGAAAATAGCTCAAGGTTGGGTGAGTCCTAACAGTGGATGTAGGTTGGCTAACCGAGCCACTATATATTGTGTGTGCTCGAGATTGTGGTGTTAGAGCTAACTCTTTGCGTTGATTGTTTAATCACTTTTACCAACACACACTTACTTGATTAAGATTTCAGCCACACTCAAACTAATCAATCAAGTTAATTTTAAAAAGGAACAATGATACGAGATTGACCTATTGACCAACCACTCCCCCTCCCCCTCTAGGGTCACTCATGTTCTAGAACATTGGGATTTCCATATATGTATTTATATCACACACTCACGCACACATGGGGTCTTAGTTTCACAAGCCACACATTAGAATTTATTAATCTGATTACTTAATGCCATTCTTACCATCCGTCATACACGGATATGCAGTGCAGCCATCACAAGACCCATACACTACAATTCAACACTTGAAATTCAAATTCCATTACTTGTTAACCGACATTCTGGTAACCAAATACATTATTCACAAGTGGTTAGCACATTATACAATTTGTTGTGTGGTCTACACCACTAAATTTCAGCACCATCTCTCATATTAACCTACGACTTTCGAAACATTTCTATGTGTTTGTCCTTGTACCATTTCAAGTCCATACTACTACCGTGCTCAACTCGTCTAAGAGTGACTCTATCACCACCAGCCATAGCTCATCATCAGTCTAAAGATATCACCTCTCCTAGTTCTCATGAACAACATAATCATAAAGAACCCTTTAAGCTCTCATGTCAATCTAATCATCACAGATCCTTTCAAGCTCTCATTTACAACCTAATCATCACAAATCCTTTCAAGCTCTCATGTCAATCTAATTATCATAGATCCTTTCAAGCTCTCATGTCAATCTAATGATCACAGATCCTTTCAAGCTCTCATGGAATTCCACCGGCTATCTACAGAGTCAGCCGGTCGGACTAACTCGGTAGACACCAATAGACTCCCATTCGGGCTTATATCCATCACATAAATCACAACTTCAATGTTCTCCAAACTAAACACCTCTTCAATTGTGTTCAAGTAGCCGTCTGACTAACTCCTTTTGTTCAAAACTTCTACAACGTAAAACATCTCTCAACTATACCTCAGCACTAAATGTCATTTCCTTCATGTAGAAGTCGTAATATGACTAACACCTTTTATTTATGACCTTATAGTAAAGTTGAAAATACTATACTTTTCAAACATACACATCACAAGTCCCAATGCACAACATACATTTGTTGTTTCAAATGTTCACATTATTTCTCAAGCGAAGTTAATAGTTATAATTATTGACGATGTATCAATCTCGAGTTTAATTCGTGCAATTCTTCCAGGTGACTCTATCAGTCATTCCTTTAAAGTGATAATTAATGTAATGCTTCATAATCAAGAAAATGAATTTTGTACATGAATTCATTAATAACTGTCATACCTCGAATCGTCGAGTGTTTAGTTGTTCTCCGGTGTTGGGGCAAGAGGATCTAGTCGTCTGAAACTCACTGGAGCATGAGATCGTCCCATTTGAGCCGGGGATTGGGACATCTATGGCTGTCTAGGCCTACCTTGTGGGTGATGAGAAGTCCCTGCTTGAGGTGTTTGACTGAGTGGGGGACAATCTCTTTTTATGTGGCCTCTTTGTCCGCATTGATAACAAGTGGAGATATTCCCAGAGCTCTGCAATGTATATTCTTTATGGAGATTTGATTAACTTCCTTTAATATGGGCCACTTGTCCACAGTGGCGACACATGGCGATTGCAAATTTCATTGCCTATATCTGGCGAGGTTGTGGACAACTTCCCTTGATATGCCCAACATGCCCACATTGATAACATGAAGGTGTGTTCGTAGAAGACTGCACCATAAGGGCAACCACTGTTGGATGTTGAGAGTTTGATCGGAGCCTCTTATGGAGTTGCGAGGAACTTTCACTGTTCTAATCACTCTCGTTCCCTACATGCTCATTTGATTCCGTAATACCCCTTTCGACAATGCTCGCACTTCTTACTACCTCAGCAAATGTGGCAACTCAGAGAATTATTACTTTTGACCTAATGTCATGTCTCCTTGCGTTAGCTTTATAAATGCTTGGGCCTTGGCTTCTGTAACGTCCCGCCCTTTTTCACTCTCTAAGCTTTGCTTTTCGAAAATCAGAGTCTATTTTTTTTTTAATAAACAAAGAGTGATAGAGAGCGGGGCGTCACGACCCGAGCTAAGTCCAAATTTCTAAAGTCCGACCCTTAACTGGCCAACCCTATGTGTGCATGGACTAAGTCCATAAAAACGGTTCACACATAACAATATCAACATGAGGAATTAAAATTAAAACATGCGGAATTATAATAGAACCTATTTCTATTTCATTTCAAATAGCAAAGTACGTCAAGTCTTTATCCATAATTAAAATATCATAATTATCCAAATACACATCCAACCATCTAAATTATTACATGTCCGAAGTCTAGTTACTCAAATACAAGTCCATAAGTAACTTAATCAAAATATAAAAATCATACAAGCTCCTATGCCTGCCCGTTTCGCGTTCATCGCTCCCCTTGTTTCCTGTATCATCCACTAGGGTAGAAGTAGGGTGTTAGAACAGCGCGCCCAATAGGTATTCCAATTAGGGCTAACACATGGTTAGTACAAAACATATACAATAATATCATAATGTCAAAAACCATATAAACCATGCCATGTCATGATGTCAAATGCAATGAGTCCCACCCATCACATGTACATAAAAGTACCCCCACATAGGTTTTTCGGACGCCCCGACGGAGTGTGGACCCTCCGGTTTCTTTTTGATGGAAAAGCACATCAAGGTATCCCACATAGGTTTTTCGGACGCCCCGACGAAGTGTGGACCCTCTAGTTACATATCCTTCGCCCCATGCCATGCATGAGAAGCCAATGAAACACATGCTATTTTATATAATAAACATAGCATTAAAACTCACATTTGAAACAATATCTTTTACAACATAATTCGTCAAAAATAACATAAGAAACATTGTACATAAACCCATGGTTTTAAAGAGGCGGAATCCTACCAAAGACCACTAACGTGTCCTTACGCTTTCGTCCGGTAACCACTCATATCGTACACACCTTGTGAGGTCCCGTTACCTTATAATACATCAATCAATTAAAACCATGTTCCATTTGATTTCCTATTATGTTTAAGTCCATAAACCATTCCTCATGGGGTTCGACCATGGTCTGTCATTTTTACTTATATTTATAACAATGCCATTATACATATCCATAGCCATTTACCTTGCTTATTTTCATAAGGCTTATGTTCCAAAATAATCCATACAAATAGTTCATGGGGTTCAGCCATACACTATGGCCGAACCCTATGTCCCTTATTTTCACCTATTTACAACATTGCCATCCATGGCTAACATAACCCATAATCTAATAACACAATCCATAAGCATATATTTGTATCCTCCAATTAATTCTTCATTTAATCAATCACTATATTAAGTCCATAACCGATTCCTTAATCCAAACATGATCCACCAAATATTTCCCATGTGGTTCGGCCATACACCATGGCCGAACCCATGGTCTTTCATTTTAGACCATATTTACATTTTTGCCATTACCTTATGTTTATGTCCAAAACTGATCCATAACATTGATTCATGATTCATAAAATAAAAGCCTAATCCTTCCCGTCATCCCTTGGTTTGGTGAACCATTTTAAATTACACAAAGACCCAAAAATGGCCCATTAACAAGTTCATGGGGTTCGGCCATACACCATGGCCGAACCCATGATCTTTCAATTTTAGGCGATATTTACAAAATTGCCATTACCTCCATCATGGCTAATTACTTATCTTAATCCTCTATTCCTTTAATCATATTAAGTCCATACATGACCCATAAAATTGGTTCATGGGGTTTGGCCATACACCATGGCCGAACCCTACGATGTCCAACCTTCCATTTTGATCAAAAGTCCATAATTAGAAACTTTCTAATTTAATAACCATCCTCCATGGGGTTCAGCCATACACCATGGCCGAACCCTATGGTTCATAATCTTCCCTTTGACAATCATTAATCCTTGATCTTTCATTATTTAAATCCATTAAAAATATTAATATCCTTTCCATGGGGTTCGGCCATACCACATGGCCGAACCCTATGGTTCCTTACTTCCTCTTAAACATCATTTAAACCCATATAAATTTCATATTAATTTTCCATTAAAATACCATATGTTTCCCTTAATTTTTCTTTCATCATTTTCATCCCTCCAAAAATCACATACCATTACCAACAAACTCCCATGGGGTTCGACCAAACAACCTGGTCGAACCCTATGGTCCATTAATTCCTTTTCAAATCATATATCTAAGATTTCATCATTTGATGGTTCTCATTCATACATTCATCCAAACCTTTTAAAACCATTCTAAATTATTAACCATCTTCCATTTAATTCCTTCAAAAGAATTGATATTCCTTCCATGGTTTCGAACCCATAAAAATAACCATGTCTTTCCATGGGGTTCGGCCATGGTGGTCCATTCTTTCCATTAAATTAAATACCATGATCATCCAATTTCCTTCCATGGGGTTCGGCCATACACCATGGCCGAACCCTATGGTTTCTTATCTTAAACAAAAATATCAAAACCACTTACCGGTTCCGCGACTCCTCCAGTTTTCCATCGCTCCGACGTGTTCTTCCAATCCTTTTCTTCCTTAGTCTTTTCCTCCTTCTTCTTGATCTTTCACTTGCTAGCTGCCCTCTCCTTCTCTTGATAATGCCGAGAATGAGACTTGAGAGAGAGAGAGAATTCGGCTATGAGTGTGTATTGCCATGTGCACTACCTTTCCTTGATGTATGCCGTGTGCACTACCTTAGTTTTATAGAAGTTCCACTCGGTTCCATATTTAGACAATGTCGTCCGCTCCTTGTGTTGCCTCTTTATAAAACCTCCACTTGGTCCCATATTTAGAAGGTGCCTATGCGCCCCTTGTTGCCTCTCTTTTATCTACCTTCCAATTGGTCCAATCTATAAGTAGAAGGTGCCATGCGCCCCTCTTGTCTTTCTTAGATAGCAATTGTCGTGCCATGCTTCCCTCTTTGGAGAGTCCCTTATTTATAATATGCCATGCGCCCTTTCCATTTAACACTTTCCCCTAGTATCACTCTTAATCAAGGGAAAGGACCCTTTTTAGAGATATTCTAACACATCATGCACATATCTCATAAATGTGCAAATCTTTCATACATGGCCAAGACAATCTTCCAAGTTCCCTTTATGCGCATAATAATTAATTATAAACATAATGCATTACTAATTTAATTAAGCCCCATTTAATTCTATTGAAACCATTTCCACAATTCGTTGGGTCTTAATTGGGCAATGACCCAACATTTTAGTCATCTTAGATCCATATCTAAATTTCACAAATTAAATGGGTAATTTTCGGATATATTAATAACTTGAAAATCTGGGGTGTTACAGCTTCTTTTTCAATCATGGGAAAGTAATTTTCTAGGAACAGGTCCTTGAAGCTTTCCCATGTCATTTCTGCCATCACAAGGTTCTCTTTAGTCGATCTCCACCACTGACCAGCATCATCTACCAGTTGTGAGGTAGCTAGAAGGATTTTATCTTGATCCTCAGTGATCCTCAATTGCTCAAATATTTAAGTGATGTCTTCAATCCAATTTTCAGCTTCTCTAGGTCCCTCAATTCCCTTGAAATATGGAAGGCGCTAATGTTGAAAATCTCTCACGAGAGTCCGGTCTCGAGAGTAAATTTTGATAGTCAAGCCATGTAACGCCCTGCCCTTTTTCACTCTTCAAAAAATCAGAGTATATTTTTTGTTTTATAAAGAGTGAGAGAGAGCAGGAACGTCACGAAGCGAGCTAAGTCCAAGTTTCCAAAACCCGACCCTTAACTGGCCACCAATAGGAGTACGTGGACCAAGTCCACTAAAACAGTTCACTCGTTTACAAACAACTGCAGAATTATTATATGAATAACAACTATCCATAAACATGATATTAAAAGCAAGGAAGCCAATCACTATTAAATTAACTAAAGTTAAATATCCAAAATCATCAATCAACCATAGCAAAATAAACTAAGTATTACAATCCAAAATGTTAATTATCTCAAATACATTGTTCCAAAATCAATATTAAATAAAATAAGCATAAGCTGCCCAAGTTCCTAAGCTTGGCTCTCTTCACGTCCAATGTCCTTTCCATTTCCTGTTCCATCATCTAAAGGGTAGAAGTAGGAATTCCAAATATGGTTATACACATAGGATCAATATAAAAATCAGAGTAAGTACATCATATCAAAACCATAAACATATCATAGTACCAAAAATATTGCATGATAATCATATCCAAACCATGCAAATGTATGTGTCATGCCATGGGTGTCATATGCCAATGATCCCCCACCCAATCTCCATATCAAACATCATACAAATCATCACAACATTTTCCTTGATATAATGAAACCATATCAAGGTGTTCCCTTGGCCATTTACGTCCGCAGTGTTTTGTGACGGCACCACCAGGTCACTGTTATACCTCCCCACATGTGTTAATCGGAATTACCGATGGAGCGTGGACTCCTCCCTCTGTGCAGGGTTTTTGGACTAGTTACTCCGGAGCCCTTTGGCCCTAATAGGGGTACCCCTATCTAGCAATCCCAGAGAAGGCCAACAAATCAATGGTTCACATAGCTTTACATAAGCTAGTCTCAAGCCCCAAGTCATGTTCGGACAGCTCATAACTCGGCTTGATGTCCCATATACTCCCTCCCATGCCATGCATGAGATCATGAATATAAAAATGCCATTTCATATCAAATCATATTGAAATTCAGTTCATAAAACTTATACCATTTGATTTACCAAAATAAACATTATACTGAAATGAAAACTAGTAAAATAATAAATTTATTTATTTAACTATCTACTTTTAAACAATGTATTTTATTCTAAAAAATATGTCAATTACATTGAAAGAAATGTAAAAAGGACATACATTTATTCTTGACTGCTATTTATTCTTAATTGTTATTATCATCACTATTCTCTGATGGAATTAGCTACATATATATATATAAGATTTTTTAATCCGTCAATCTTTACATTCATCAAACATGTTGCAAGTCACAGTTTTCAAACTACAACGACAATGTAGTGTTTCGAGTTTGTGGTAATGAAATCAGATCGTCGTATCCAAAATACTTACGATGAAAGAGTCTTCTATTCATCTCCAAAATATGGAAATGAAAGGAAATTGTTTTTATTTTACTCAAGATCATAATCAAATTCGATGCGTCTTCACAACATTTTTGCCTTTTTTTAATTTATTCATATATTATTTTATACTTCTCCATCTCGAAATCCTAAATGGATAGATCTCTTTCAGCTTCTTATGTTCATGGATTTCATGATGACTTGATTTGTTAAATTCCTTCCATTTAGTAACATTATGTAAGGATCAACTGAGTTTATTTTTCCTATAAAATATTAAAATTATAGATTCATTGATCAGTAGTACATCATCAAATTAAAAAAAAAAAAAATTGAATTCCTCCAAGCAATTTGTAAATACATTCATTTGATATGGTTTTGATTGTTTATATTGTCTGTAGCTTGGGAAATTATAGTTGTGACAATTTTATGACAGCAGTGCAATAATGAACACAATAGTGGACAGGGAGGGATTGAAATGGTTAGGAATAGTTGTGATCACATTTGATTGTGGTTGTGAAACTTTGACCTTAGAGATTGTGATCCAAACCCTCTAATACCTTCATTGTATACAGGTAAAAATATAATATTATTGGAAACATTAATAGAGAGAGAATATTTATATTTGTATTTTTTATTTTTTGAAATTCAAATTGAAAGTTTTGGGCTAATAATGGCCTTTTCGATTTTATTTCATCAACTTATTGTGCAGCGGACATAATCAGATGTGTGTGTAGACAATAAGTGATTCAAACCATCAAAGCAAACAACCATATGTACACAAGATATATAGTGGTTGTCGCCCACCATAGAGTTATCCCAGATCCACTATGTATGGGAATCCCTCCCAAACATTACAATCCTAGTTTTGTAAGGTTCGACCTCCCTGGTCTAATATTTTTCCCTCTATTTTTTATGGTGGTTCAAACACAAAGTAATAATCCACCTTACAATGATAAAATGAAAAATGTAATAAGAAGCACTTGCCTTGTAGCTCATAGATGTCAAAAGATAAGCTTCATGATAAGTTCTTCCAGCTTGGATCTTCAGTTGATGATGTTCACCACTGTATGTGTAACCACAAGCAACGTAGAAGATCTAGGATATGTGATTTGACTATGGATCCTAGAGGTTTCTCTCTCGAATATATCAATCAAAGGGTTGATCGAATGATCTAAGGATTTTCCTATAGTTTCAGTGCATAGAAAGAGTGTAGGAAGCTCTAGTATTGCCTTAGGCTTTCTGGAGAGTTTTTCTGGCTCAAAACACTAATTATTTATAAAGAAAAACATGTTCCAACGACTAGTCGTCGAAGGCCTCGAAGTGTGTCTTGAGGGCCACGAAGGTGTCAAACTAATCACGTCAACTGGGATGTTTGAAAAAGGCAATAATTACAGTTTGACAACGGTCGCCTTTGAGGGCCTTGAACTGGGAGCAATGTGTTTTGACAGTTGTTTTTCCCAGATTCTCAGGTCGAGGGCCTTGACCATGCACTGTCCAGTTTGAGGGGCTCGAAACACGTCGAGGGGCTCTTGTTGAGAGTAATGCATTTTTACAGAGTTTTTCCAATGAATCCTAGGTCGAGGGCCTCGACAATGTACAAAACAAGTTCGAGGGTGTCGAACTATGTCAAAGGCCTCGACTTGAGACCAACATGATTTTGCATTGTGTTTGATCATGTCTTAGCTCATGGCGCTCGTCATTGGCAAAACCAGTGTTTTGCAATGTGTTCTAAGGCTTGGTCCATTTTCCATTTTTGGCTCTTAAGCCTAAGGTAGGGTTCCTAGGTGAGTTGGGTTCATCCTAGGGACTTCTATGATCATTCTCCTTGTGTGGTTGCCAAACACATGTTGTGATATCTTCAATGAGCTTCCGATCTTCAACAATCTTGATTCACCATCTTCATTCTTCCAAGGCAAGTCTCAACACAGTCACGGAATTGACAATAAGGTGACTCGGTCAAACCGGGGCATTAACAATCTCCCCCTTTGTCAATTTCATGACAAAACCTAGAAGCTAATGACTACCGACTCTATTGAGCATAGTACATTACAACTCATTTGAAATGAAAATAATACCAATTACAACACAGTCATTCAAATGAATTCTAATACTTAATTCTTCCATTACTTCCATGCTTCAGTTTTTTCAACTTTGCTCCCCCTCAAGTTATGCCTGCCAAAACAGTTTCTTGTACACAACATAGCAAGTTAGGTGGAAGGATAAATGTCCCCCTCAACATTAGCTCTCCATTATGCCATTTTACTCCCACTTTTTGTCATAAATTGGCAAAGGGTATAACATGGAGTTCTATTCCTCAATCTTACATTAAGTAAATAGAGCCAAATTCATTTTATCAATTTAAAATGCCAAAATGAAACCAACTATGCAATGCTCCAAAGATAGAATCATTCATACAACATTTATCCATTTTGAGGTTGTGAATGATCCATCACATAACTTCACGAAAAGAAGATCTGAAAGACATTTGGACCTTTTAAACCAAACAATCTTAGTCATCAGGGTTTGTTGATTCCTCGGAGAATAGTATGGAAGATTGCTTCTAAAATATTAGGTTAAATGAACATAAATCTGCCTTTCTTGTTCGCCTTGTGCACAAAAACGAAATCGAAGCCTTCTCTTCAGTGGAAACCAAAATGAAGCATTGGGACCTGACGGTTTCAATCTCACTTTATATCATAAATGTTACGAGACCATCTGTGAAGATGTTGTGAATGTTATTAGTAATTTCTTCTCTTCTGGCAAGATTTTGAACCAAATCAAAGCTTGCTTTGTTACTTTGATCACGAAGTCTCCCGTTGTTGACTGCCCGAATCAATTTCGGCCGATTTCCTTCTGCAATGAAATCTATAAAGCCATCTCATGGTGAATGAAGTGCTTAGGTTAGTATGCCCATGAATGGATTATACCCAGAGGAGGGTTATATTCATGGACAGAGTGATACCGAAGATGGATTGTTTCCATGAATGGATTATACCCATAAATGGGTTATATTCATGGATGATTATTATACAGGGATAGATGATAGTTACTGAAAGATTGATACCAGGGATGGATGTATTTAACCATGGGTGATTATTCCCATGGTGGTTTGGATTGATGTCGGGTATAGGTATCATGGAACTTGGAACAAAAGGTGGTATGGGATCGACATGGTGTTGAGGAAGCCACTTGGGAACTAGAATCGGAGATGAGAACGGCTCACCCTGAGTTGTTTGTGTGATGTATGTCGGAATCCTACTTTGTTCGATTTTCGGGACGAAAATTATAAAAAGAGGATTGTATTGTAACACCCTGGAATTTCAAAGATATCAATTTACATGAATTTATTCATATTTACGGAATTCCCGTTGTGATTTATTTGATATGAATTTAAATGGGTAAGGTGTTGGGTCAATGGTCCAATCAAGACCCCAAAGGATGGTAGTTTTGTTTACAAGACAAATAAATGGATGAGATGTACTCAAACGGGTCAAGATTTGTAATTGGGTCAAATTTTGTTAAATGGGTCAAAATGGTCAAATGGGACCCAATGGGTCGAGGTGGATATGATTAATCAATTGGTGAGATCAAAGCTTAATGGGGTTAAGTTTAATTAATGTTTGAGTGGGATTGAGATAAATTAAATGATGGAGATGAGTTGAGTTGAATTTATGGGTTGAGTTGCATTAAAATGAATGAGTTGAGTTGGGGAATTAAACAAATGAGTTGGATGGAATGTTTATTTCAAATAAGTGAGGTGTGTGAATGAGAATGGGGTGTTTTAAATTCCCATTTGTTAAACTATGAAAACGATGGCTGCATGGGAGGTTTTGCATGCATGTAACTCCCATCTAAGTGATGAATGAAATGGAGTTACATGGGAGTTATTTGGGTGAGAGTTGTGTTTCAAATTCAAATACTTCACACGTTGGAAGGCAGCAAGGAATGGGCGAGTTTCATCTTAAAGATGAAACCCCCACATGGGGCATTAAGGAGTATAATGGAGGTGGCGGTTACTAAAACCAAACAAAGGCTACAACGTCGGGAGCATGGGGTTTATGGCTTATGCATGAAACTCCAAGTTAGGTGATAAATGGAAGGTGCTGTTTCATGGAGTTACATTTTGGAGAGGTGTTGGTTAACTTAAGCCAAACAATGGCCACACATTGGAATACATGGGAGTGGCATTATTTGCATGTAACTCCAAGGATGGAGAGTGAATGGAGTTGCTGTTATGTGGAGTTTCAAAAGGGGTTTTTGACATTTTAAATTCAAAATACAAGACTACACGTTGGAGGAGGGTGAAAGGTTTCATCTCAAATATGAAACCCCCATGTGAGATGATAATGAGAGGAGGAGGAAAAGGGGAGGTTACACCAATGAATCCATGAGTGACGTTGGAAGCTTGGGGAGGTTTCATTTCATAGATGAAACCCCCAAGTAAGCATAAAGGGCATTGTTAATATGGGAGTTACATGAGAGATAAAATTGGACTGAATTTGAGCAGCCAAAGAAGTTTCATTTCTTACTCTCTCTCCATTGGTCGTCCTTCATCTTTCCAAAACCAAGAACAGCAGCTGGTTACTAATTTGCAATCAGTCCTTGGTTGATTTCTTTCACCAAGACAAAAGCACACATTGAGCAAAGGAGTTTGGCACCAAGGTTTAAGATCAAAGTTCCCTTTCTCTCTCTCTCACTCTCAAATCCATATCACCTGGCTGAAGTATTCCAAGGAGGTTGCAGCAAGGTCTGTCTCAGCCAAAAGAACAAGAAGAAAGAAGGAGAGGCTAGGGAAGTAAAGGACTAAGGAAGGAGTCAAAGAACTGAAGGAGACGCGGTATTGGTAAGTGCATCATAACCTTTGTTGAATAAAATGAATTGAGGAGTATGATCCGGCCATTACATGGCCGAATGTACTAAAGGTTTAGATCAGGGAATAAGCTGTCTTTAAATAACAAAATATGGACCATAGGGTTCGGCCCCTTTGGATGGCTGAACCCCACATAATGGATTTTTGGGACTTAAACCAAGTTGGAATTACATGGATGAAAGCTTGACTTGCTGTTATATAAATAGGGCCACGAGATTTGCTTGAACGGTGTACAAGTTGTAAACGGGAGACGGTTCAAGAGAAGGGTCAAACTAAGTGATCATTGTGTAGGTTTCCTACCTTTTTGTAACCACATATGATATTTGCTGTTTTATGTTAATTTTGATAAATTGTTGGATTGTAAGTTATATTTACAAATGGCATGTTTGCATAGACATCTCATGCATGGCATGGGATGATGGTGTTGTAACCGGAGGCCACACTACGTCGGGGCGTCCGAAAGACCACTGTGGGGTACCTTGATGATGAGAATCCCATCAAGAGGAATCTGGAGGCCACACTCTATCGGGGCGTCCAAAAGACCAATCTGGGGTACCTTGACGATGAGAATCCCATCAAGAGGAGGCTATGTAGAATAGTGATGGGTGGGACTCATTACATGCTCATTTCATACATAACATGTTTTATGGAATTTTGACACACATGTATTATTATATTATTTGCATGTTTTTATACTAACCTTGTGGTAGCCCTATTCGGAAACACTACTGGGCGCGTTGATCTAACACCCTATCTCTATCCTTAGTGGATGAAGCAAGAAAGGGGAAAAACGAGGAACGAGAAGGAAATCAAGCATAGAGCTTGGGCTTTTTGAATGGACTTCGAATGGATTGAATTATGGACCTTTTATTTAAGTATTTGGACAATGTAATTTATTAGCTAGATGTTGTGGGCATGTAATAATGTAGTTAAGTAGCTACTATGGTTTGGTTTATTTGGATGGTTTGGAATGAATGGTAGACTAAGGTTATTTAGTAATTTCGGAGAATATGATCATGTACTTTGCTATCGTAAGTTATAAATTGAGTAGTCATAGGATCTATTATAACCTCAGTTAGATTAAGACTAAGTTAATTCCGCAAGTTGTATTTATACCATGTGTGGATCAATTCTTATGGACTTAATCCATACACACATGGGCTTGGCCAGTTAAGGGTCGGACTTTAGAAGTCCAAATTTAACTCGCATCGTGACACTCTGCCCCGATCACTTGTTTATTATATTTAAAAAAAAAAAAACTCTGATTATTGGAGTGAAAAGGGTGGGGTGTTACAATATGAACGTATCTTAGCAATATATATTAAGTCTAGGCATATAAGTGGGTTCATTCTTCATTTATAGACTAGTAGACCTCGACTCCTTGACAGCGTGTTATGCTTCCGTCCTATAGTTAGAACCAATTTTCATCCCTCACATGTAAGCAGTGTCAAGTCTCGTATTCTGTCCTATTCGATCTTTTTCATATCATGTATATTCCATGAAACCACTCATTACACTAGATTTAGGTTTACAGAACTTGATTTACTGATCTGGTATTATTAAGTTTCCTCACGTAAAACGTAAGTATCGTATGTATCTGTTACACAAATAGAAATACAATGAATCATACAGTTATTAATCAAATGTAATACACAGATACATATACAATACAACATATATTCATAGTATTTCAAATCTTACCCTATTTTCTAGAAAAACATTAAGGGAAATGGATCTGAGTCTCCTATATGGGTTACTATTCATTTTAAATTACAATAATCAGAAGTATAATAAGGTGCTCAGGCCACTTCTCATATTGTCTTATGGAAATGACCATGTAGACATATTGAGTTAGGTTTAGAGATATAAGATGCTCAAGCCACTACTCATATAGCGAGTTAAGCATAGAGATCACTTAGTTTCCGAACCCTTCATTTCTACCTAGCAGCGAAGTTAATCGCTCAGTTATTGATAGCTACCGGGTTGCATTTCCGCTGTGCCACAGATAGAGAGTATCGTCCTGGAAGTAAATACATAATATATGTGTATACATATAATAATACAAACAAAATGGTTAGTATCATTTTTAATTAAGAATCTGGTATAGGAAACATCACATCAAAATCTAAGGTCTAAGCCTAATATGAAATGCTTAACTTAATCAATCAAAATGAATCTCAAAAACTAGTTCTGGGTTCCTAGGAACATGCTTCGGAAATGCGGCTTCGGAACTTCCGAGCCACTACCTAAATACTGGGTTTAACAGAACCTTCAAAACTTGATTTAGCTCATTCGGAACTTGCTTCGGCACCTAGTTTTGGAACTTGATACTGTGGCTTTGGAACTTCTGAAGCTACAGTGTCAGAATGTCTTAAATCTGCTTCGGAACATGCCTTCGGAACTTTATACAATTCCTTCGGAACTTCACAGCCTCGGAACCTGCTACAGTGACTTCGGAACCGCAAAGTCAGGTTCTGAGAGCTTCAACACTGCTACAGTAACCGCAGAACTTAGCTTCAGCACTGCTGCAGTAACCTCAGAACTTCCGAGTTAGGTTCCGAGACATTTCTTCTTCAGCTAGTCACTTGTAGAAAGTGCAGTGACGGAATAAGCAGGGGCAAATACAAATCCAAAAGCAAAGGGGTTTTTGAATTCTTTTTCTAAATCTAACCAGTCCGATGAATTTGTCTATGAGTTAACTATATTTTAGGGATCAATTGGACATAAAACCACTAAGAAAAACCTCTGATTTTGAAGGTGAAGTCATCAAAACATATGAAAAATCATGGTTTGCACTAAATTTCAAAACTCATTTTAAGGCTCATTTCAAAATCAAATTCATTTCTGTTTGATCCTAAATCTGTTAGAATTTCAAAACGAATACATTGGTTACCTTCGCTTGGAGAGTTGGGTGGAGTTTCAGTCTTTCCAAAATTTTGCCTAAGGTGAGAAGAAGCTTTGAACGAAAGAAAGAAGAAGCAGTTTAAGAAGAGATGGACTGAAGGGAAAAATGGCGGTAAAATATGTCTTTCCATCCATTGATATTTATAACCAAGGATGGTAGGCTATAAATGGTTTTAAAAGAGGACACGATAGCTATGGCTACTATGCGATAGTCTGTATGAGTCGATGGTGATTCATACGTACGTGGGTGCTTCCACTTCCATGCATCGCCACCTATACAGGTGCTTTGGGGATAAATTATTTTATTTAGTTTTAAGCCCCTTAATCTTATTTTGTTAATAGAGGTAAATAGGATTCTAACTAAATTAATCCGACCGATCCAAATCATCGGGGTTTACAAATTATAAACACTGTAGAAATCTGGAGGAAATATACTTTCGAAATTTGTGGCGCCTGCCCTTTCCCGATGCTCAAAATCAGAGTATTTTTTTTTTTTTTGAAAAACAGAGAGAAAGGGAAGGGTTTTCCAAGACGCGAGATGATCCCGAATCTGAAGACTCGGACCTCGACTGGCCCAATATAGTGTGTACATGGATTAACTTCCATGATAACATTTGCACACACTTAGCACAAATTAGCAAAAATTGATAACATTCATCCAAGATCTATATGAATAGCAAAAATAGGAATATCCCAGGAGTTAACATATCAAACTATTAATGGAATAAATGAATGTAGGAGTTATAATTATTACATTCTCAAAATAATACTCCTATAAATACATTTCATCTATTATCAAAATGAACTTGTTTGAAATATCATTTCTTCTTTGTCCAATTGCTCATGCTCTGTTGCCACTTGGTTCAGCTCCGTTTCCTTTGGCTGTGTTATCATCTAGAGGGAGAAATTATGGGCTTAGTCAATGCGCCCAGTAAGTAAATCCAATCAAAAGGGAAGAGGGGGGGGGGGGGGGGGGGGGGGGGGGGGGGAATGTAAGGTCTCGGAATTTGGGAATTAATATCAATGTGAATATTAATTATTTTAATGATGGAAATTAGAAAATTGGTGGAGTAAATGGTAAATGGGCCAAAATTGGATAAAGGCCCAAGTGTGGCCCAATAGACTATGGTTTGGATTTAAATTCATTTAAATGGGTCAAGAATGGTCAAATTGGGTCAAATACCCATTTGGGACCCAATGGGTCAAGATGGTTAAGCTCTAAAGTAAATGGGCTAGTGGGAAATGTAATTGGGCCATGGGCCCAATGGTGATCCATTTAGAGTGAGCTTAATGAAATTTAATCACCCTAAGTAATTTGGAATTAAACAATGGTGGTGTGGCCAAGCGGGACCCACCTCCACCTCATCAAGTGAGGTGGCGAGTGGGCCAATGATTGGTGGGGTCGGCCACCATGGTTGACTTGGTCAACCATGGGTGGAGTAATGAACTTAGGCTAAGTATCAATGGATTAGCCTAAGGTAATTATCTAATTAAATTATTTAAATATGGTAGTTAAGAGTGGTTAAGGTGGGGCCATGAGGTGAAGATTCACCTCATCTCAAACTTAAAAAAAATTCACACACGTTGGGCTTGGTGGTGGTTTAGATAACCACCACCATAAAGCAAATAAAAGATCTAAAAAATATCTTAGGTTTGGTGGGATAATAAATGTAAAGTGTAATTAAGTCAACAAATGGAGATAAGCTTTATTTGGTTCTCTCATTCTCGTTTTGCACTAACTCCATCTCTTGCACTCCTCCATTGCCGTCCCATGCTCCAAGTGAAGGAGAGAAAGAGAACAAAGGAGAAGAGAAGAGAAGGAGAGAAGAAAAAAAATGGAAATTTAGGCAAAATCACTCTAAGATCAAGGTTATTCCCTCCCCTCTCATCATCTCTCCCTTTCCCTCTCTCAATTTAAGCTCTACTTTGGCCGATTCTAGGGTTGGGGATTGCCACCATTAATCAAGAATCTTGACCTATCAAAGATCAAGAGGAAGGAGAGAGGATGCTACGGAGACCGACGGGAGTGACGGAAATTGGAGGAGACGGCGGATTGTAAGTGTTTCTTAAACAAGAAATTTTGGAATTTTAGGGTTTAAGAATTGGAATTTATTTTTGTGAAATAAATGGTGGATAGATAAATTTATGTTATGGAATTTAGATCCATCAAATGGAAGGGTGGAAGATGGAGAAAACCCTAAATGGGTAAATTAGGGTTAGGGTAAGAAAATAAATAAATGGATTATGTGCATTGGGTAAATTATGAAATTAATAATGGAATTAGGTTATTGGAAGGAAATCATGGGCCATAAGGTTCGGCCATGTAGCATGGCCGAACCCCATGGTGAGTGATTTGGTGGTTGGTTTAATTGGTTAGGGTTTTATGGATGGAAGGCAATGAGGGTTTTGATTAATGAATTTAGGGTTTTAATGAATGCATGGGAGTAAGGTTTTAAAATGAGTTTATGATAAAAATGCAATGGAGTCTTATGGTTTTGAAATGCATGGAGGGAATGAGCCTTGAACCATGGGTTCGGCCATGGTAAATGGCCGAACCCTATGGTGATGAAATGATGATTAAATGGTGGATTTAAAGGATAATGTGTTGATGAATTTAGGGTTTTTAAATGAACAAGTGTAATGATCCAAATGGGGTTAAGAATATGGTTTAGATGCATGATTTAAAACCTCTCATGGGAAGAGTTGATGAACTAGGTATTTTGAACCCATGACCCATTTTGTAAGTCATTGTATGAGCTAAGGTTTGGTCCATGTTTGTGTTTAGATGAAGGAAAATTTTATTAATTTAGATGGCTGATTTTGTTTCATGTTGGGTCATGGTTAGTGAATCCTTAGTGGATCTAAGTTATGGATGAATTTTAGACTTAAAATATACATGAATGGGTGAATGATTAAACATGGAAGGGAGAGTGGCAAAATGGTAATTATTAGCCACATTGAAGAACCATGGGTTCGGCCATGTACCATGGCCAAACCCCATGTATATTAGACATGAGCTTGGGTGCATTAGGATGACCTAATGAATGATTTAAATTGAATGGGGAATGGTGTTTGTGGTCCCCAAATGAAATGAATGAATAATGCACTCATATTAGTTAAATGCATGAGGTAAATCCCATGAAAAGATTTGATGAATTTGATGTTTTTGGACCCAAGAAAAAAAAATGGAGAAAGGAACATCATGGGTTCGGCCATGGTGTATGGCCGAACCCATGCCCCAAATTGTAAATCAATTTGGGTTTAAAGTCAATGGGTATATACGTGATTAAGTATGGGGTTTGAAGGGGTTTAAATGAGTAATGGTTAGATTAATTACATGACAAATTTTAATGTTTTGGTAAGTCAATAATGGACCTAAGTTAAGGACCTAAGTTGTGGATTAAATTTTGGGCTTAAGTAGGCATGAATTAATGAAAAATTGTTTATGTGAAGGGTAGTGGCAAAAATGGTAAATATGGGCTAAAATGAAGAAACCCACTAAGTTATGATTTATGGGCTTGGAAATGATTAAAACTTGGATTGATTTGGTAATTTAATAAGGTACCGGATAGCGCGAGCGGTACGCGAGTCGGAAGCCGGATTGTCGGACGAAAACGAAATAAAGACGCGAGTCGGTATTCGGTAGGATTCCTACATTTTTGTAAGCCATGGATTGGGTGATGTTTTCTTTAATTTATTTTGGAAAGCATGTGGTTGTCTTTAAGATGAGTTTTGGATTATGGATCTTGTGATGTTTTCCTTTAAATTATTTTGGAAATTATGTGAATGCTTATGATGGGTTTTGGATTAAATATTGTGGGATGGTTTCCCTTTGATTTAGTTGGTAATCTTGTAATTGTTTTAAGATGGGTTTTATTACTATTGAATTTCATATATTACATGGCGTATGGCATTTACATCTCATGCATGGCATGGGAGGCATATGACAGGGGAAGGATGAAACGAAACCGGAGTCCATGCTCCGTCGGGGCGACCGATAAACAACATGGGGACATTTCACATATGTATTATTATACTTTGATGCTTGATGAGGCTTTGCCATCAAGGGGGGGACTCTTGTAATTATGATACCTTGATGATGGTTCTTCCATCAAGAGGGAGGATTTGTGATTGTTTGTATCTTGATGAGGTTTTTCCGTCAAGAGGGATATGACAGTATATGGCAGGAATGATGGGTGGGATTCATAACATTGACACCCATGGCATATCATTTACTTATATTTCAGTATATGGCGGTTTATAGTTTTCACTGTGTTATTATCTGTATGTGGTTATTACTAACCCATGTGCTAGCCCTACTCGGAATCCTACTGGGCGCGTTGTTCTAACGCCCTACTTCTACCCTAGCTGACGATGCAGGAGATGGTGGACCGGAAGGGAGAGACGGAAGCCAAACTTAGGAGCTTGGGGAGGCGGATTAACTATTTTGTTTTACTTTATTTTGGAAAAGATGTATTTGTATAGTTAGCTTGTCGGAAATGTAATAATTTAGGTAGTTTACTATGTTTTATAAATTATTTTGGACAGTACAGTATGAGGGCATTTTAGTAATTTAATGGATATCTCTTCCCTGCTATCTGAAGAACTGGTAGAATAGTTCTATGATCATCCGCATTTATTTTTATGTTCCGTGAGCTTACTTACTACGCGTGAACCGTACTCGTGGACTTATGTTCCACGCACGCGTAGGGTTGGCCAGTTAAGGGCCGGGCTTTAGAAGCTCGGAACTTAACTCGCGTCGTGACGTCCGCGCCCTTTGTCACTTTTATTTTAAAAAAAAAAAATATACTCTGATTTTAAGGTGAAAAGTGGCGGGCGTTACAGGGAATGGGGTGCACATGAGTGTTATAATCATTATATCATATACTTGTATAAAAAACACACACACATAACTCTCCATTCAAAAATCATAAGATAAATAATCATATACATATCACAAGTCATGATTAATAAGGAAGATTCATAAACATAATCATCTCACATAATTAGGATCACATACATCTAGCCATTATTAATATGAATGTTAAGCCATGTATGTCATGACCCATGCTTTCCCTTATTGATTTCATACTCAATCACAAATCATTCTCATTCAATGGTTTATATACTGGCCAAACATGTGTCCGCAGCATTTCCGGGGACAACCGACAGGGTGTTGTACCCTATACTGACATTTAACCGGGACTAAGCGGGGGAGTGCCAATCTCCCATACTTCTGCGTAGGTTTTGGGACTTTTACTGACCCTGGAGCTCTTATGGCCCAATTTAATGCCTTTTCTTTGTAACCAATGGACATGGCCAATTCATAACAGTTTGTTAAATCAGTCCAACCATCATTTCATATGCAAACTCAAGGCTTGGTTCTAGCTAATGTAAGTCCCATCCCATGTCACATGCATGAGGTATGTGTATGTAAGATGCCAAGTCCATTCCATTTGTATTTCCTCAATTCTTTCCAAAACATGGTATCATATAATCAATGATTACTTAATCAAAATCATATATTATCATTTACTTAGTCAAGATCACATGCTTAAACATAGTATCATATGCTCAACATATCTCAATCACTTCATAATGAACAATCATCAATTTCAGGAACATATACATATAACATTCAAATTACATCTCTAAACATCTCACGATATCATATACTCAAGGATTACTTAATCAAAATACACATTATCATCTACTTAATCAAGACCACATGTTTAACCAAAACATAGTATTGTAATTCAACATATCTCATTGTTTCGTAAATTTGAAGCAAGTTCAATTGGTCATTCATAATAATAGATAAGATATACATAATATCACTCTTAGTGCTTCAACAAAGTAGGATCACCTACCTGTTCAACGATAGTCAGCGAAGGAATAGCTTATGGAATGGTACGCACAATGCCTAAGTCACTTTCGAATCCTTCAGTCATTTTATATCAAAACATTATAAACAAGTCATCACACTTTACTCAATTAATATTCCTTAATTTCCAAATCTAATTTTGTTACTTTCGTTTATAAGGTCTTGACTAAGGTTTAAAATTTAGGTTGAAGAGGGCGATGGATGAAGGTTGAGTCCTCACACTAACTTGACATCAAAATCACAATTAAAATTTTACCCATGAAGTGAACATCTGTAGTACGAGGTTTTAAATCAATGAAAAACAGTCCTAAAATCAATGGTTTTGAATCTTGCAAACAGTCCTCAAATCAATGGTTTTTAAGATTACAAAACAGTCCCATTTTCAAAGATTTTAAGACATGAAAATCAGTCCTATTTTCAAAGGTTTTTTAGATTGAAAACTAGTCCCAAAAAAATAAAAAACAGCCAGCTATTGGTCTAAAATTCAGCCAACAACTGGTCCAACAATCAGCTAGCAATTGGTCCAAAATTTAGTCAACATACAAGTCCAAAATTCAGCCAGCAACTTGTTCAAAAATGAGCCAACCCTTTGTTCAATAATCAGTCAACAATTTGTTCAAAAATCAGTCAACAATTTGTTCAAAAATCAGTCAACCATTTGTTCAAAAATCAATCAACAATGAGTCCTAATTTCAACAAATAGGTCTCAAAATCAGCCAACAGTTGGTCTCAAAATCAGCCAGCAAACAGTCTTTATTTCAGCCATCAGCTGGTCCAAAAATCAACCAGCAAACACTCCTACAAATAAGTGGTTTGAAACTTGGAAATCAGTCCAATTTTCAATGGTTTTGAGACTGAAAAACAGTCCCAAAACCAACCAGCTAGGGGCCAAAGTCTACTCCCAACATCCAGCCAATTATGGACTAAAAATTCAGTCCCAAATTTATTTAATTTTAATCTCCTCATCCCTTAATCAAATATGTTCCAATTTGTTATCTAAACCTTTTCTAAGCTTCTAATTAAATCCCAATTCTAAGTTAAAGAAAACCAACCTGTTATGGAGCTTTTCCTAAAGATTTTTCTCTAATTTTTTCCAAAAACGAATTGGCGAAGAAGAAGATGTAACCGCTGCAGTTTCTTCTCTAATTTCTCCTTGCAGTTTAAAAGTTAGGGTAAATGAGGGTTGATTGTAGAGGAAGGACAGAAGGGAGGGTCAACTGGGAGGAAAAAAGTAGATAAGAATCACATGCAGGATGGGTTTTCCATCATTTTCAACGCATGAGCAAGTAACCAACGTATGAAGTGGATCTGGTTGTTGCTCCATGTGATTCTAGCATAGGAGATGGGTCTTCCACTGAATTCATTCACATCCTAAGTCTTTTTCCCATTCCTCTTCAGTGCATGGGGTATGGGTTTTTTTTTTTTTCCTCTTTCTAGCTGAGACCATCGCATAAGGGGGAGGGGGTGTATTTTGATTATTTTTTTTTTTTCAATGGGATTTGGATAGGGTTGCACATGGGGGTCGGCTGGTGAGTTGCACAAGGGTCTTGCCACCTCAAGTGTGGCCCATTTGCCATGTAGCAAGTTGTGTCACCACAAATGGGACCCACTTGACACCTCATTACTTTAGGTGTACAAACTTAGTTTAATTTATTTAAACACTACTAATTCCATTCATTAATTTATTTAATGAACCATTTAAAATTCTAAAATAAATACCATAGTTCTCATAAACCACATTAATTCCATTCAATACCAAAATTCCCACACAATTTGATTAATTTGATCATTCACTTTTTAATCATCACAATCTCCATTAACGTCATTATTTGACATTAATATTCATATCAAATTTCTCAACGATTACCAATTTTGGATTTAAAATTTTAAATTCTGTCAAAATACAATCAGAAAATACATCGGACATCAGGATTGAATTCTCGGGTCGTTACAAAATTGGTCGATCTAAGCGAAAACATCGCGTTGGAAGATTTTTGTTAAAAATACAGTATTTGTTTAAGTAGTTTCAAATTTCATTTGGAATTTCGAAACATAAAATAATTGATCAGAACACTGATTAACATCGGCTAATTTTTTTTCTAAAGTTTTCTGATCTCTATAAATATTTTAAAATAATTATTTTGTCAATAGGACTTCTTCGGGTCACTAAAACTAGTATTTCTGAAAATCAAAATCATGGATTAAAAGTCCTATATGTTCAGTATTTAAAATCATCACCAATGTATAACTTTGAAAGCCCAATTAATTCAATCAACAATTAGATTGTTTAAATAATAATATTTGTAACAATGTACCAAATTGCCCCTCTATTTTAAATGAGTTGGTTCTGTGAGGTACCGAGCTCTGATTGGGCCGAACCTAGACATTTCAAAAAGCTCAATCCGTAATCTTTATGATTAACGGATCAAAACACAATTATTAACATAAACCACACAATTACTCCTAATTTTGGGTCAGAGTATTACAGTCACCGCGTTGCTTACAGTTTCGATTGGGATCGTAACTGCACGGTTAGCTATTTCATCTCCAATGGCAAATGGATCCCTCCTTTCTGTTCCTTGAGTGCAGTTCTGGAAATTAGGATAATGATACAAAGTATTCTTCTTCCCTGCTGCAGCACCGAGACAAGGTCATCTGGGGCCCTTCAGACCTTGAAATTCGTACATACTCTATGTCTTTGAGTATTGCACTCAGTGGTGAATGTTCACATTTTCAATGTGCTAGAACATCATGATTGACCCTAGAGGGGGGTGAATAGGTCAACCACATTTTTAATGGTGTTTACAAATTTCTTGACTATTTTGAGTGCAGCGGAATATTTAATCAAGAGATTTGTTTAGTATGATGGATTGATTATTCAATTCTTTAAACATTCACACTAAGATTTTGGCCCCTTTAGATAAAGCTTGATTATCGATGCTAATACACAATGTATAGAATAATATAATTAATATGCAAAGCGATGTGTGTTAAGAAGAGTACTTAAACATTAAATACAAACACACAAAGATCAGACACCATAAGACCAATTTAAAGTGGTTCGGTTAGCCAACCTACATCCACTGTTAGGACTCTCTCAACCTTAAGCTATCCCCAAATTCCACTAAGTGGGGACTTACACCCTCACAATTAGAGTAGGAATTACACCTCACTCAATCTGCAGGAAATTTCACCTACCACTGTCGAATAGGAATTCCACATATCCATTTGGCTGGGAATTCCACCCACCACTGTGTCGGAGACTCCGCTCTAGAGTTTTTTATAGTGGTTCCAGAGTACCTTTCCTTAATCCACTTTCAAAACAAATGTTTTAAAGAAAATTAAAACCAAGAAGCATTTGCCTTTGAAGCTCTTTCTCCTGATGTGTGCTACTTCAAGATCCCACCCAATGTGTAACGACACTCCTCCTTGTAGCCGCCGTTGAGCAATCACAATCCAAGGTATCAAGAAAACTAGTTCTACCAAAAGTTTCCTAGTTTATGGTTCTCTCCTTCTCACTTTCTAACTCAACCTCAAATTGGTTGTTTATGAGTTATCTTATTTCCTCTCTCTCTCACAACTCAATCCATCTGATTGGTTATATTTGTTTCCTCTAGTGTAAGCACAAGAGAGAGAGTGATCCTTTTGTTGGCCCTAGTTAAGCTCACTGATAAAGATGAGGGTACAATTGATTCTTCTGAAGGATACCAACTGGTTGCATAAAGATTGGTTTATATAGCGAAGGCTACAAGTTGGTAGTAACGGTAATGTACCGACAAGTCGGTTGCACCGATGGGCCGGTGACTAGAAATGTTACCGATACAAACCCGACCGTTGTGCATTAATTGCACTCCCAATGGTAAATTTCTTTCTCAGTTGACATGTCGTTGTCTCCGATGGGTCGACACTTATGGTACCGAGGGGTCGATCCAGACAAGAGGCTTATTCTGGTGCAAAATAAGTTTGACAATAATTTCATCTTTTAAAAACTTGTTACCCAGAGCGACGTGTCGCCCTTTATTGAGGGGTTGATCCTGGTACTCTCGATCAGTCTTTGATTGCCGATATGTCTATTTCTTCGAAAGTCCACATGAGTTCAAAGATTTCAGAACTCAAGATTTTGATCGAGGAGTCGTTGACCACGAGGGGTCATTTCAGCCTTTCACTGAGGGGTCAGTGCATACGAGACTCTCAATCAAAGTCATACCCATAATAACAGTTCAATGTTCCAGAACCTATGTCAATCTGGCCGACCAGTCCTTAACCATGATGGATCAATCCTGTCTCTATCGAGGAGTCGGTGAGAACGACTGGTTGAGCTAGCAGTGAAACCAAACATATATTTCTAAGTTGGATTCCAATTCACTGTCAACCTTCCTCACTAAGCTTTATATGATTTAACCATTCGTTTTCTAAACCTAGGGAATAGTCCTCTCTAAGGTGATTGCCATAACGATGAGCTTCAATCTGGTGGAGCATTATCTTTTCTCTTGATCATCTTGGGTCTTCAAGCTTCCAGCAAGTGCTTCTTTCTGAGTCATGGAATTGACAAACATAGGGACTTAGCCAAGCCGAGGTAGTAACAATTTCCTCCTTTGTCATTTTCATAACAAAACCTAGAAGCTAGACAATTTTATAATCGCACCCTTATTACAGCACATTTGAATACAAAATATTATATTGATTACATGTACATATTCAAATGGAAAAACAAGAATATGGTCTTCACATATTCTTGTTCAGTTTGCGTCATTTCATTTTTTCTGTTCAAGTACATAAGCAAGCAACAATAGAAAATCATTAGAGGGGTTAGTCTCAAAACATAGAAATGCATTCATAGACTAAACAAGATTTGTATTCAAACTCCCCCATATTCCCTGATTTCCTAGTGAACAACACTACCCGTAATATATACAAGCTATCAGTATTGCAATTTCTTCCTCAATCTTCTTTGAGTTTGATCTCCCAAACTCCAAGCATAGACATTATCCCTATGTCTATTGGCTTTGATGTCTCTTAGCTTCTACTAATTTTCTCCCCCATTTTGTCATTCAATTGACAAAGATTAGTAGGCCGACATCGAGATTTAAGCACTCCCCCATGCTTCTTGCATTTAGTGCTTAACTAGGTTCTGTTCTAACTCATGGTTCATCCTTATGGTTCAATGCACACTTCTCGTGTGACAAAATTAGTTTGCCCCTACACAAACTCAGACTCAGCATCATTGATTTCTTCCATGAGTCGAGATAATGTCCTTGCTTCCCTCGAGTCTTCTCCCCCCTAAACTTAGCTGCCTCTAAATTTATTTTCCATCAAGCTTCTATTTAAGCTTGTGTTAATCTTCCTCCTCACACTGTCATCACCAATGACAGGTGCTAATCAACACATATTTTGTGCTCCTCCAACCTTCAAGAATGTGTGTAACATCTCATTCAGATTCCTATCTTCCTAATAACCCGCATGTTAGTCTATTTTACAAAATCCATGTAAGCAATAGACAAAATATCAAAAGTATAGTTTTTCAAGATACATAAACATGAAAAACTATCCTAAGCAGATTTATCTGAGGAAGATGTTCGTTGAGATCTAGGAACAATATCCTCTCCGTGGAGTTTCTGGACAACAATATTGATCTCGTATACCAATTCGTCAAGGTCATCCATCCTCTTTTCAAGCGAGTAGACTCTTTTATCAAGAGTAATATTCCTTTGTCGAGCAAATTGGAATTGTCTCAAAAATACCTCAGACATACGTTTTGCTTACTCTTCGGGATCTTCAATTAGGATCACTTCTTTTTCAGCTCCAAGGTCTGGTACAGATTTGGTTTTAGACCTTGGGTGATGCCAACAACTGAATTCAACATCTGGAGCAGGAGTTGGTCTGCGAGGGGTACTCCTCTGAGCAGAGCCAGCAGCGCTAGATTCAGAAACATCCTGTGTGAACCTAGGTGATCTCCTGAGGAAATGTTGGCGGGACTTAGAGATTTTTTCGATGGTTGAAGACCGAGATTTAATTGTTTCCTTTTCCGACATAGTGCAAAACATGTTTGACAGTAGTTTCATCTCTTTGAAACCTGTTACCTAGAACGACCTGTCGCCCTTTACCGAGGGGTCAGTCTGAGTACTCTCGATCGTTCTTTGATTACTGATATATCGGTTTTTTCGAGAGTCCACATGAGTTCAAAGATTCCAGAACTCAAGATTTTGATCGAGGAGTCGTTGACCACGAGGGGTCGTTTCAGCCTTTCACCGAGGGGTCAGTGCATATGAGACTCTCGATCAGAGGCATACCCAGAATGACAGTTCAATGTTCCAGAACCTATGTCAATCTGGCCGACCAGTCCTTAACCACGATGGGTTGATCCTATCTCTACCAAGGAGTCGGCGAGAACGACTGGTCGAGCTGATAGTGAAACCAAATACATATTTCTAAGTTAGGTTCCAATTCACTGTCAACCTTCCTCACTAGGCTTCATATGATTTAACCATTTGTTTTTCTAAGCCTAGGGAATAGTCCTCTCTAAGGTGATTGCCATAACAATGAGCTTCAATCCGGTGGAGCATGATCTTTTCTCTTCTTCCCCTTTGATCTCTCACTTCCCCTTCGCGGCACCATCTCCTCCTTCCCTTTCTCCGCCGCTCGAGCAGCTACCACTGATTCCCTATTTTTTGGAGTTCGTCCTCCTTCACCGCCGGTCGAGATTCAGACTTCCTCCATCGTCCTAGCTCCAAGTTCTTCTCTTTCTCTTTAATCTCTTTTTCCTCTCCCTTTCTCCTTTTCTCCTTTCGGGTTTCCTCAATTTCTTCATTGCATTGCCTCGAATCGGGTTTCCCTTGTTTTCATTGATTTTTATCTGTTTCTGCAGCTTTCACTGATTTCCCTCGGTTTTCCTCATTTTACTAGATTTTTCCCTCGTTTTCTCAGATTTCACTGATTTTCCTAGTTTTTTTTTCAGTTTTCCTGATTCCTTTTTTTCTTTTTCCCCCTTTTTCCAACTCATTTGAACAACTGAGTCTGCTCGACCGAGTTTCCGAGTCAACTCAGTTCGGCTTCTGAGTTAACCCAGTCTTTGGTCTTGGGCTGTACTTCGCCCTTTGATCCAGCAGATTGGGTCGGCTACGGCCCAGGCTCAGTCCGGCCCAGCCAAGCCTAGACCCAGTTCGGCCCATCGAGCAAGCCCGTTTTCAGGCCCGGCCCTCTAGCGGGTCCGTTTTCAGGCTCGACCATTTCCAAGTCTGTCTTTCTGGCCCGACCCTGTTGGACCCGTTTCAGACTCAGTCCAGTTTTAGACTCATTTCTAGTCCGTTTAGCCTGTTTTACTTTATTTACTTATTTGTCCTTCCTTATTTGAATAGATTGAGCTCCTTTCAACCCATCAAGCCACTTGCCCACTACAAATTTTCGACTCCACACACAGTGAGAGGACTTATTACTAATTAACATGCATTTACATAATTCAAAATGCTTATTCCTAGACATGGAAGTTGTTGCATGTCTATGACCTTTACCATGCATATTCTTGCGATCTGTCATAGACATCCACATCTAACATAAAACCCATAGGCAAATCCTTTTGAAGATTTACTTTTTACACACAACATTGCCTCATCAGCCTTGGATGCATTCATGAATGCACTATCAGTCTTGATTAAGCAATCCACAGTGTCCATAGTAGAACATCTCAACTGCACTTAGTCCTTGACGTATTTTGATTTTTTGTCCAAATTTTCTTCAAAATTGGAAATTTAGCAGTATCTTTGATTACATTAAATCCAAACTCTTACCACCTACCTGTCAAATTCAAATTCAGCGTTGCCAATAACTCATCTGACTAATCCTCACCATTGGATCAAACCCAAAAATAAAATATTTATCCGTGGTTTACATTTTGAAAGATCCCAATTGAATAATTCCCTCCTCTATGTGATTTGGTACCAATCCATCCCATCTTTCATCTTAGAAAATTCAGTCATTTTGTAGGCCTTCTGACCCATATTTTGAATAGTGTACAAACTGCTATAAAGCCAAACAGTGGTGTGAGTAGTGGCACTCACCCAAGGCCCCCAGTATATGTCCAACTCCTCAAGGCGACTACTTATCCCCAACACCCACCTTGTGTATATGATCGAGCGACTGAATTCGAACCCCATCAAATTGACAACCACTGTTGGATTGAAGCCCCACCAAGCATTTAAAATTGAGCTTTGGGGCACTCAAATTATATACAAATCAATACAAGTTGGGGTTTGAAAGATCAATGTATGAATAGGGAGCCACCCAAAATCAGCTGGAGTGGAAGTTTGTTGTAATAGTTTCAAAATCCCTGAGTCCAATGGTGAGTTATCAGATTGGAGTGCAATACTGTGCCACATATTTAAAGATGCATCTCTTCTAACTTGTTCTGCTGAGGAAATACAGCTTTGCTTGGGATGTGTTGAAACTTCAAAACTTAGGTGTAGGGCTACAACTTGGGTCGGGCGGGTTGAGTTCCTTAAAACCCAACTCGACCCGAGTTGATATACATGGAACCCGACCCGACCCGAACTCTCAACCCGAACTTCAAAACCTGACCCGACCTAAATTCTAACACGATTTGACCTGAATTTTGATCCGATCCGCATTCTAAACCCATTTTAGCCTAATTTTAGCTGGGTTGGGTGGGGTTTGGGTTAACTTGTAAAATCCTGAACTCGACCCAACCCGAATTTCATGCGGCTTTTATCTTCTCAACCCGACCGGACCCACTGACCCAAAATTCTCAGCCCGACCCGCATGATTTCTCGGGTTGGGTCATGAAGGTCGGGCCAAAACCCGAGCCGAGTTGCAGCCCTACTTAGGTGGCAAATGGGTTTCACTAATGAAACCATACTTTCACATATTTAGCAATGGACAAACAAGAAGAAATAAATTCATCTCTAAAATTTATTTCGGGGTTTCTCCTCAAGGTGTAACACCCTGGAATTTCAAAGTTATCAGTTTATGTGAAAATATTCATATTTACGGAATTGCCATTGTGATAAAAATTGATTGGAATTTAAATGGGTCAATGGCTCAATCGAGACCCAAAGGATGATAGTTGGTTTACAAAACAAATAAATGGGTAAGATAAATTTAAACGGGTCCAGAATCATATTTGGGTCAGATTTTGATAAATGGGTCAAAATGGCTAGATGGGACCCAATGGGTCGTGTGAATGGCATGATTAACCATGGATTGAGTTCAAGCTTAGTAAATTTAAGTTTATTAATTACTTGAGTTTGGTTGGAGTTGAAATGAATGGTTGGTTTAGTTAAGTTGAATTTATTAGTTAAGTTAAATTAAATGAGTGACTTAGTTTGGGTGAGTTGAATAAATGAGTTGAATGAATATGTATTATTAATGTAAGTGAGTGAAGTGTGTGAATGGGAGGAGAAGTGGTTTAAATTCCAATTTTGAGCAAGGAAAACGTTGGTGCATGGGGAGACAATACCATGCATGTAACCCCCATTTAGGTGATGAATAAAAATGGGAGTTACATTTTGTATGGGAGTTACTTATTGAAGTCACAAAGGTTGCAAGGGACGTTGGCTGCATGCATGAGCAATTCATGCATGTAACGGCTACCATGTAGATAAGAGAGTGATGGCTTGGAGAGTTACAAATGCATGAATGAAGGAGGATGCAAATAATTACAAAGATATACATGGAAGATGTTGGAGGTGGGAGTGTGATTTCAAATGCAAGTGTGTTACACGTTGGAAATGGTTAGAGAGCATTGGTTGGTCTTCAAAAGACAGCTATACATGGATTGATGGTTCATGCATGTAACTCCAAGGTTGGAGAATAAAATAGGTAGCTGATTGGAGGAGTTAGACACAAAAGATTACAGCATTTTAAATTCAAATTATGTAATAAATCAATGGGAATATCAATGTGTTTTCACACTTGGAAGTGGGGAGTTTTTATTCCAATGATGGAACTCCCACATGGGACGTTAATGAGGGCCAAATGGGGTTGATTGGAGCTGCTGTTGGTGGAGTTACACTTAAGAGAGGTGGCTGTTACATAAGCCAAAAATGGAGAGACAACAACAAGGGACGGTGTAACACATGGGGGTTATATTTCAAAGTGAAACTCCCATGTGAGAACCTAAGAAAAGGGGGGGTTACACAAGTCCAATTTACAAGGGACGTTGGGAACATGGGGAGGTTTCATCTCATGATGAAACCCCCAAGTAACATAAAGATTAGGGTAAAGGCAATGAGAGTTACACAAAGTTTAACTTGGGCTGGTTTTTGATTAAACAAAGGGTGCTCATTTCTCTCTCTCTCCCTTTCTCTTGGCCGTTCTCTGTTTTCCCAAGAACTAAGAGCAGTAGCTGGTTGTTAATCAGTCCTTGGTTTGATTCCTTTTCATCAAGACAAGTTCAGCAAAAAGGGAAGGAACAAGCGGGAGTAAAGATCAAGTGGAGGAGTCGCGGAAACGGTAGGTGTTCGATAAACTATGTTGTTTAATTAAGAAATATGATCCGGCTATTTGATGGCTGAATCTAACAAGGGTTAAATGTTGGTTAGAAGTACAAGAATGAGATCAAAAGATGGACCATAGGGTTCGGCCCATTGGATGGCCAAACCCCATGGAAATGTTGGATTTATTTAGATGGTTTTTGGAAATTAAAACCATACAATTTTGGGACTGTTTTTAGATGATTTTAAGTGTGTATTTTAAAAAGGTTAAAACATAGATAAGGAAGTTATTTTGGACATAGATGAATAATTAAGAAACTCAAAACCAAAGGACATAGGGTTCGGCCACCATGGAGGGCCGAACCCCATGCAAATAATGGTTTGTTTTGGATGTGTTTGGAACAAATAAACCATGAAGTTGATGGACTGTTTTGGGTTATTAATTTAAGATGTAAGTACATGTTTTACAATGGTTTAAAAACATGGATTTGGGTGCTGGTTTCAGACCTAAGATGAAGGACTAAAGGTTCAAAATTAATCTCATGGTGTTCGGCCAATATACATGGCCGAACCCTATGAAATTGGGCTAATTTTGGAGGATTGTTTTGAAGGTTAAAAACCTGATTTAGATATACAGTTATTACCTGGTTAATTAAGGTTTAAAAACAGTAAATGTAATCATTGGGTTCAGCCATGATGGAGGGCCGAACCCCATGTAAAACGGTGTGGGTTTTCATGTTGAGAACTCCATGGAAACCATGAAGATCCATGGACTGTTTTGTGGAATAATTGGGTTAAGTTTATGATGAACATTAGGTATTATTTATATGCTTTAATTTAAGAATAATATATGTTGTTTATGGAGTTAGTATGGGTAGGTAATCGGCCAATATGAATGATGGAAATGGAGTATAAAATCACATTGGTGAGGTTCGGCCATGTGTATGGCCGAACCCCACTAATGATGATTGTGGGACATAATTGTTGATTTTATATGAGTATATGGAGGGTTAAAGAAGGATCAAATTAGGTGATGAGGTTCAGCCATGTGTATGGCTGCACCCCACTAAAGATGGTTTTATGTATGATGATGAAAGTTAGTTAATATAAAGCAAAGGTTGGTCTCAATGGCATAATTGTAATTATGGCTGAAATGATCAAAAATAAAATGATCATATGATGGGATAAATGGGCTAAAACCAAAGTGGTAAGGTTCAGCCATAATGTATGGCCGAACCCTACTAAGGTTCGTTTAGAAGTTTGGGTAATTAGATAGGTTTTAATTAAATAAATGAATGACCAATGTATGAGATTCGGCTATGGCTTTGGCCGAACCCCACTAGGTGATTCTTGGAACATAAAGCTTTGCTGGAAACTAGGTGGATAAATGATTAAGTTGCTGCCATGTATATAGGGTATTCGGATTTTTAGAACGGTGAGCGAGACGTGATCGGAAGACGGTCCAAAGGAAGGATCGAACAAAGTAAACTACTGTAGGTTTCCTACCTTGTTGTAACCACCCAACTTATTCGCTGTTTTATGTTTATTTGAATAAGTTATTTGAATCAAATGTTATATTTACAAATGGCATGTTTGCATAGACATCTCATGCATAGCATGGGATGATGGGGAAGTAACCGGAGGCCACACTCCGTCGGGGCGTCCGAAAGACCATTGTGGGGTACCCTGATGATGAGAATCCCATCAGGAGGAATCCGGAGGCCACACTCCGTCGGGGCGTCCGAAAGACCACTGTGGGTTACCTTGACGATGAGAATCCCGTCAAGTGATGGCTATGTTGAATGGTGATGGGTGGGACTCATTACATGTTCATTTCATACATAGCATATTTTTATAGAATTTGTCACACTTGCATAACTATTATACTATTTGCATGATTTTGACTAACCATGTGGTAGCCCTATTCGGAAACACTACTGGGCGCGTTGATCTAACGCCCTATCTATATCTTTAGTGGATGATGCAGGGAAAGGAAAGAACGTGATTGGAGAAGAGGACCAAGTACGAAAACTTGGGCGATTTGAATGATTGCAATGGACTATGAATGGATTATTTATGGATGATTTATTTGGAACAATGTAATTTGTTAAATTAGATGTTGGCATGTAATAATGTAGTTAATTAGATGCTATGGTTTGTTTTACGTTGGATGTTTGGATTAAACGATTAGTTAAGATCGGTTAGTGATTTTGGAAAATAAATAAGGTACTTTGCTATCTAAAAATGGAAATTGGATTAATCATAGGTTCTATTATAACCTCAGTTAGATCTAGACTAAGTTAATTCCGCTAAGTAAATATGTACCATGTGCGGATCAGTTTTATGGACTTAGTTCATACGCACATGGGCTTGGCCAGTTAAGGGTCGGATTTAGAGATCCGAACTTAACTCGCGTCGTGACATTCCGCCCCGATCACTTATTGATTATTATTAAAAAAAAAAAAAAATAAACTCTGAAAATTTAGAGTGAAAAGGGCGGGGTGTTACAGTTGGTATCAGAGCGAAACGGGAAGTTGAATCTTCGGAAGTAAGATTAAGACGGTTTCATGTCTCACTGACGGATAAGAATCCCAACTGACCGACTCTTCGGAGTCCGCTGACTGGGGGCCGGATTAATTTACTTCGTGGACTCAGACTGAACAAACCAATCTGAGAACAACAGTGGAAGATAGCAAAAGTACATTATTATAATTCATCTATCAAACGTAGCAAAATAGGATATACATTCCCCAATACTCCCCAATTGAGAAAGACAAACATAGGGAATTTAGAGACTCTCCCCTCAAAAACAAATAGTAAAATCAAGTTTGCTTATTTGGAAATCTCCCCAAAATTGTGAAAAAATATAAACTATATGAGGAAACTAAGTCAATAATGTTTTATGACTTAGGGAAATGGCTCCAAAGAAAAAGATCCCTCAGAATCAGAAAGGGAAGGAAAAGGTGTTGCAAATCACACAACATGAGAAAGTGTTATCTCAACACGAAAAATCTGTGCATGAGAAGGAGCCATCTGTACATGAGAAAGAGGTAACCCAACCTGATGGGGAGCGATCTGTTCATGAAAAGTCTCACAACGCGGAAGAATCACAGCACTCATGGAGGGAAGAAAAGGGGAGTGAGAATGCATCACAGAAAGAGGGAGAAGGGAACAGTGGTGTACATATACCACATGTGCCACCTGAACTTCAAGGCTTAGTTCAAGCAGTGGTAACCTCAGTACTCCAGCAACTTATGAATGGGAGTGAAAGTTCCAGGGATGCCAGTGACCGTAGTATGGCACGAGAATTTCAACAACAGCGTCCTCCCTACTTCAAAGGGAAAGAGGGGGCTGTCGGAGCTGAGCATTGGCTGAAGAAGATCACCCAGATCTTAAAATTACTTAAGATCTCGAGTCATGCTGACAGGATTTTACTGGCTACTTCACAATTGATAGAAGATGCCGGTAAATGGTGGGAGGTGGTGGAGAAGCAGAGGGAACTCATACCAGCTAGGGAGAGGACGGCCATGACATGGAATGAGTTTTCAGCAACCTTTCTGGAACATTACTTTCCGGAGGAGGAGAAGGAGCGACAGACGGAACTTTTTCTGTCCTTGGTACAGGGCTCTATGACGGTGGCAGAGTATCACCGTGAATTTCTCAGTTTATCCATTTATGCATTCTATATGGTGGACACAGAACTTCGTAAAGCAAGAAAGTTTGAGAGGGGTCTACGGCCGAACATCAGGGCCAAAGTGACCATATTTAAGTGCACCACATTGGCTGAGGTGGTCAGCAAGGCCACAATAGCAGAAAAGGAGGTGAATGCAACAGTACGATTTGACAATCGTCGAGCTCCAAGTGGGAGGGGTGGGTTTCAGCCCAACAAGAGGTTCCGTCCGAACTTCAGTAGACCCTCACCATCTACTGGGTCCGCGGGGAGCTTTCGTCCCAACCAGCCCTCCCCATCTGCATCAGTCACCCAGTCATTCAAAGGGGTGAACAACTGTTTTCATTGTAACCAGCCGGGTCACTTCAAGAGAGACTGTCCAAAGCTCAATAGGCTCTCATATTCCAGAGGATCTTTCCGTCCACCAGCTAGGCCAGCTAACTCCCGAGGAGGCAGGACATATAATCAGGCGGGACGGGCGCCTACTCCTACCGGATCTGGACGACTATTTGCTCTGGAACCTCCTGAGGATGTGGATCATTCTGTGATTCAAGGTATGGCCGTTGTCAATAGTTCTTATGCTTATGCATTGTTTGATTCTGGAGCATCGCACTCTTTTATATCTGCATCCTTTATAACTGCTACTGGAACACTAGTACAAAAGCTGTCCACCACACTCACAGTAGTATCCCCTGTCGGAGACACGTCTTTGGGACTCATATGCACGGCCATAAATACAGAACTCGCTGGACTCAGATTTGAGTTCAATTATTTGGTACTCGACATGACTGAGTACGATATTATATTTGGCATGGACTGGTTGGCTAGTTATGAAGCCAATATTGATTGTTATCGCCGAAGAGTGACATTTTGGTCACCCGAGGGAAAGCAGTATATAGTTCGTGCCGACAAGCAAAGCAGATTGCAGGAAGGGTTGCATCATTTGGTGTTGAACAATATTGTCATCAACAAAGCACCAGTCACTGAACTTCCAGCAATTGTGAAAGAATTTGTTGATGTCTTTCCAAAAGAACTTCCTGGTATACCGCCTATGAGGGAGCTCAATTTTGAGATCAAGCTATATCCTGGTACCTCACCAGTGTCTCTACCCCATTATCGGATGGCACCGGCAGAAATGTCCGAGTTGAAGAAGCAGCTTGATGAATTACTCAGACTGGGTTGCATTCGGAACAGCACATCGTCATGGGGAGCTCCAGTGTTGTTCGTGAAAAAGAAGGATGGTTCACTTAGAATGTGTGTGGACTACCGGAAGTTAAATCAGCTAACTGTCCGGAACAAGTATCCTCTACCCAGGATCGATGATTTATTCGATCAGTTGAGGGGATCCAGTCATTTTTCCAAGATTGATCTGATGTCCGGTTATCATCAAATCCGGGTCAAAGAGGAAGACATCGAGAAAACAGCTTTCAGAACACGGTATGGACTATTTGAATTTGTAGTCATGCCATTTGGGCTTACCAACGCACCGGCTGTGTTCATGGACTTAATGAACAGAATATTTCGTCCATATTTGGATCGGTTTGTTATAGTGTTCATTGACGATATCCTGATCTATTCCAAGAGTCAGGAGGATCATGCTGAGCATCTTCGAATAGTATTGAACACCTTGAGACAGAACCAGCTGTATGCCAAAGCAAGCAAATGCGAATTTTGGCTACCTGAGGTCAAATTCTTAGGGCATGTTATAACAGCAGATGGTATAGCCGTTGATCCGGCTAAGGTGGCAGCAGTAAGTGAGTGGAAAGCACCAAAGAATGTCACCGAAATCCGTAGTTTTCTGGGTTTGGCTGGATATTATAGGAAGTTTATCATGGACTTCTCCAAAATTGCATCCCCATTGACTCGACTCACGCAGAAAGGAGTCAAATATGAATGGTCAGAGCTGTGCAATCAGAGATTTGAGGAGCTGAAAGAGAGACTTACAACTGCTCCTATTCTAGTTTTGCCAGAAAGGGGCAAAGGTTATGAAGTACAATGTGATGCATCAGGAGAGGGACTGGGATGTTCACTCATGCAACGTAATCGGGTGGTGGCATATGGTTCAAGACAACTAAAGATACATGAACGCCTCTACCCCACACATGATCTGGAATTAGCTGCGGTGGTCTTTGCTCTCAAAAGCTGGAGACACTATCTATATGGGGAGAAGTTTGAAGTATTTTCAGATCACAAGAGCTTGAAGTATTTATTTGATCAGAAAGAGCTCAACCTGAGGCAGCGCAGATGGATGGAATATCTGGCGGATTATGAATTTGCGCTCCGATATCATCCGGGAAAGGCCAACAAAGTGGCGGATGCTCTCAGCCGCATGTCTCATGCATCAGTGGCATGTTTGATCAGGACTGAATGGGAGATGTTGAATTCCATTCGTGAGTTTAATCTATATATAACAAACCATGGGAGTATGTACAATTTGATCATACGATCCAACATGGTTACAAAGATTGAACAGGAGCAACGAACAGATCCGGAAATGGCTGAGACATGGGCCAAGATGTCTAATGGCGAGGTTGTACCGGATTGGGAATTACGACCAGGACAGGGTCTTATGTTCCGGGGTAGAATATATGTGCCAAGAAGCTGCAGAAAAGAATTATTGATAGAGGCACATCAGAGCAAGTTGTCCATTCATCCGGGTAGCACAAAAATGTATCATGATTTAAAAAGACATTATTGGTGGCATGGACTCAAGAAGGATGTTGCAGACTATGTGGCTCATTGTTTAACTTGTCAGCAGGTTAAGACGGAACATCAGAAGCCACCAGGGTTACTCAAGCCCTTAGCAGTGCCGGAATGGAAATGGGAGCACATTTCCATGGACTTTGTGACGGGGTTGCCGAGGTCATCGAAAGGCAATGACGCTATATGGGTTGTGGTAGACCGATTGACTAAGTCCGCGCATTTTATTCCTATTAAGATGACAGATTCATCAGAGACATTGGGTCGGAGATATATCAAAGATATCATCAGATTACATGGTATTCCACAGACTATAGTGTCTGATAGAGATGGCCGATTCACCGGCAGGGTATGGCAGAGCATGCAGTCGGCCATGGGAACCGATTTACTTATTAGCACAGCATTCCATCCACAGACCGATGGACAATCGGAAAGAACAATACAAACGTTGGAGGACATGTTGAGGGCGTGCATGCTAGACTTCAAAGGTGGATGGGAGGATCATTTGCCATTGGTGGAATTTTCTTATAACAATAGCTACCAGGCAAGCCTCCAGATGGCACCATTCGAAGCTTTGTATGGTAGACCATGCAGGTCACCAGTGTGCTGGACCGAGGTCGGCGAACCTGCACTGATAGGACCTGAGTTGGTTGCAGAAACTACTGCACAGATCCAGTTGATACGTCAACATTTGTTGACCGCACAGAGTCGGCAAAAGAGCTATGCGGATAAAAGGAGGAGGTTTCTCGAATTTGAAGTGGGAGACATGGTATTCTTGAAGGTCTCGCCACGAAAAGGGCACATGAGATTTGGGAAGAAAGGAAAATTGTCGCCAAGATATGTGGGACCGTTTTCAATTATCAGAAGGATGGGAGATGTAGCCTATCAGTTGGCACTTCCTTCGCAATTGGCGTCTCTACATGATGTATTCCATGTATCTATGCTGAGGAAGTACAACCCTGATCCATCTCATGTTTTGAATGTGCAAGATATAGATGTGCAAAGCGACGTCACTTATGTCGAGAAGCCGGTTGGAATATTGGAAAGTGAGCAAAGGGTGTTGCGTAACCGAGCGATTCAGTTCGTCAAGGTGGTATGGGATCGACATGGTGTTGAGGAAGCCACTTGGGAATTAGAATCGGAGATGAGAGCATCTCACCCTGAATTGTTTGTATGATTTACTTTGAAATCCTACTTCGTTCGATTTTCGGGACGAAAATTATAAAAAGATTATTGTATTGTAACACCCTGGAATTTCAAAGTTATCAGTTTATGTGAAAATATTCATATTTACGGAATTGCCATTGTGATAAAAATTGATTGGAATTTAAATGGGTCAATGGCTCAATCGAGACCCAAAGGATGATAGTTGGTTTACAAAACAAATAAATGGGTAAGATAAATTTAAACGGGTCCAGAATCATATTTGGGTCAGATTTTGATAAATGGGTCAAAATGGCTAGATGGGACCCAATGGGTCGTGTGAATGGCATGATTAACCATGGATTGAGTTCAAGCTTAGTAAATTTAAGTTTATTAATTACTTGAGTTTGGTTGGAGTTGAAATGAATGGTTGGTTTAGTTAAGTTGAATTTATTAGTTAAGTTAAATTAAATGAGTGACTTAGTTTGGGTGAGTTGAATAAATGAGTTGAATGAATATGTATTATTAATGTAAGTGAGTGAAGTGTGTGAATGGGAGGAGAAGTGGTTTAAATTCCAATTTTGAGCAAGGAAAAACGTTGGTGCATGGGGAGACAATACCATGCATGTAACCCCCATTTAGGTGATGAATAAAAATGGGAGTTACATTTTGTATGGGAGTTACTTATTGAAGTCACAAAGGTTGCAAGGGACGTTGGCTGCATGCATGAGCAATTCATGCATGTAACGGCTACCATGTAGATAAGAGAGTGATGGCTTGGAGAGTTACAAATTCATGAATGAAGGAGGATGCAAATAATTACAAAGATATACATGGAAGATGTTGGAGGTGGGAGTGTGATTTCAAATGCAAGTGTGTTACACGTTGGAAATGGTTAGAGAGCATTGGTTGGTCTTCAAAAGACAGCTATACATGGATTGATGGTTCATGCATGTAACTCCAAGGTTGGAGAATAAAATAGGTAGCTGATTGGAGGAGTTACACACAAAAGATTACAGCATTTTAAATTCAAATTATGTAATAAATCAATGGGAATATCAATGTGTTTTCACACTTGGAAGTGGGGAGTTTTTATTCCAATGATGGAACTCCCACATGGGACGTTAATGAGGGCCAAATGGGGTTGATTGGAGCTGCTGTTGGTGGAGTTACACTTAAGAGAGGTGGCTGTTACATAAGCCAAAAATGGAGAGACAACAACAAGGGACGGTGTAACACATGGGGGTTATATTTCAAAGTGAAACTCCCATGTGAGAACCTAAGAAAAGGGGGGGTTACACAAGTCCAATTTACAAGGGACGTTGGGAACATGGGGAGGTTTCATCTCATGATGAAACCCCCAAGTAACATAAAGATTAGGGTAAAGGCAATGAGAGTTACACAAAGTTTAACTTGGGCTGGTTTTTGATTAAACAAAGGGTGCTCATTTCTCTCTCTCTCCCTTTCTCTTGGCCGTTCTCTGTTTTCCCAAGAACTAAGAGCAGTAGCTGGTTGTTAATCAGTCCTTGGTTTGATTCCTTTTCATCAAGACAAGTTCAGCAAAAAGGGAAGGAACAAGCGGGAGTAAAGATCAAGTGGAGGAGTCGCGGAAACGGTAGGTGTTCGATAAACTATGTTGTTTAATTAAGAAATATGATCCGGCTATTTGATGGCTGAATCTAACAAGGGTTAAATGTTGGTTAGAAGTACAAGAATGAGATCAAAAGATGGACCATAGGGTTCGGCCCATTGGATGGCCAAACCCCATGGAAATGTTGGATTTATTTAGATGGTTTTTGGAAATTAAAACCATACAATTTTGGGACTGTTTTTAGATGATTTTAAGTGTGTATTTTAAAAAGGTTAAAACATAGATAAGGAAGTTATTTTGGACATAGATGAATAATTAAGAAACTCAAAACCAAAGGACATAGGGTTCGGCCACCATGGAGGGCCGAACCCCATGCAAATAATGGTTTGTTTTGGATGTGTTTGGAACAAATAAACCATGAAGTTGATGGACTGTTTTGGGTTATTAATTTAAGATGTAAGTACATGTTTTACAATGGTTTAAAAACATGGATTTGGGTGCTGGTTTCAGACCTAAGATGAAGGACTAAAGGTTCAAAATTAATCTCATGGTGTTCGGCCAATATACATGGCCGAACCCTATGAAATTGGGCTAATTTTGGAGGATTGTTTTGAAGGTTAAAAACCTGATTTAGATATACAGTTATTACCTGGTTAATTAAGGTTTAAAAACAGTAAATGTAATCATTGGGTTCAGCCATGATGGAGGGCCGAACCCCATGTAAAACGGTGTGGGTTTTCATGTTGAGAACTCCATGGAAACCATGGAAACCATGAAGATCCATGGACTGTTTTGTGGAATAATTGGGTTAAGTTTATGATGAACATTAGGTATTATTTATATGCTTTAATTTAAGAATAATATATGTTGTTTATGGAGTTAGTATGGGTAGGTAATCGGCCAATATGAATGATGGAAATGGAGTATAAAATCACATTGGTGAGGTTCGGCCATGTGTATGGCCGAACCCCACTAATGATGATTGTGGGACATAATTGTTGATTTTATATGAGTATATGGAGGGTTAAAGAAGGATTAAATTAGGTGATGAGGTTCAGCCATGTGTATGGCTGCACCCCACTAAAGATGGTTTTATGTATGATGATGAAAGTTAGTTAATATAAAGCAAAGGTTGGTCTCAATGGCATAATTGTAATTATGGCTGAAATGATCAAAAATAAAATGATCATATGATGGGATAAATGGGCTAAAACCAAAGTGGTAAGGTTCAGCCATAATGTATGGCCGAACCCTACTAAGGTTCGTTTAGAAGTTTGGGTAATTAGATAGGTTTTAATTAAATAAATGAATGACCAATGTATGAGATTCGGCTATGGCTTTGGCCGAACCCCACTAGGTGATTCTTGGAACATAAAGCTTTGCTGGAAATTAGGTGGATAAATGATTAAGTTGCTGCCATGTATATAGGGTATTCGGATTTTTAGAACGGTGAGCGAGACGTGATTCGGAAGACGGTCCAAGGAAGGATCGAACAAAGTAAACTACTGTAGGTTTCCTACCTTGTTGTAACCACCCAACTTATTCGCTGTTTTATGTTTATTTGAATAAGTTATTTGAATCAAATGTTATATTTACAAATGGCATGTTTGCATAGACATCTCATGCATAGCATGGGATGATGGGGAAGTAACCGGAGGCCACACTCCGTCGGGGCGTCCGAAAGACCATTGTGGGGTACCCTGATGATGAGAATCCCATCAGGAGGAATCCGGAGGCCACACTCCGTCGGGGCGTCCGAAAGACCACTGTGGGTTACCTTGACGATGAGAATCCCGTCAAGTGATGGCTATGTTGAATGGTGATGGGTGGGACTCATTACATGTTCATTTCATACATAGCATATTTTTATAGAATTTGTCACACTTGCATAACTATTATACTATTTGCATGATTTTGACTAACCATGTGGTAGCCCTATTCGGAAACACTACTGGGCGCGTTGATCTAACGCCCTATCTATATCTTTAGTGGATGATGCAGGGAAAGGAAAGAACGTGATTGGAGAAGAGGACCAAGTACGAAAACTTGGGCGATTTGAATGATTGCAATGGACTATGAATGGATTATTTATGGATGATTTATTTGGAACAATGTAATTTGTTAAATTAGATGTTGGCATGTAATAATGTAGTTAATTAGATGCTATGGTTTGTTTTACGTTGGATGTTTGGATTAAACGATTAGTTAAGATCAGTTAGTGATTTTGGAAAATAAATAAGGTACTTTGCTATCTAAAAATGGAAATTGGATTAATCATAGGTTCTATTATAACCTCAGTTAGATCTAGACTAAGTTAATTCCGCTAAGTAAATATGTACCATGTGCGGATCAGTTTTATGGACTTAGTTCATACGCACATGGGCTTGGCCAGTTAAGGGTCGGATTTAGAGATCCGAACTTAACTCGCGTCGTGACATTCCGCCCCGATCACTTATTGATTATTATTAAAAAAAAAAAATAAATAAACTCTGAAAATTTAGAGTGAAAAGGGCGGGGTGTTACACAAGGGAGCATTGAACAGTAGTGTATTGGTGAAAGCAACTTTTTCTCAATCAAAACTGATAGACACTTCGAAGGATGTGTTGTTTCCTCTATCCCTTTAAAAATGTTTAACACCAAACTTTGTCATTGTTATTGTTGGCTATTTCCTATCTATCTAGGGCTGGGTTTTCAGTTTGACATTCTCAATCCACCCTATCAAAAATCCTACTGTCGCTCTACAATGTATTCTATTTTGTCTCACCCACAAATCCAATAAGCACCAAAAAATGAGTAAAACAAACTAGAAGAGGTGAATCTTTTTCTTGCTTATCAAATTCACTACTTCCAAAAGAGTGAAGTAGAACATTTCAATTTCATAATTATCTAAGTTTATTGTTTTCGTTTATATGGATCTCATTTACCACACGATTATATGAGCTGGACCACATTTGAATTTTCTTTGAGTGGTAGATCACATTTGAATTTTCTATGCTTTAATCTAATAAAAACACTTCTCTAAAAAACAGATATGACTAGGCTTCTTATACTATTGGCACATATATGAATTACAAATGGGTAACATGTTGGCTTCATTTCTTCACTCGATGCAGTATATATAGTGTTCTCTTCCCAAATCTTTTATCCTTTAAGCTTCTACTGAACTAACAATTTGGTGTGAATATTTGAGGGGCAAACATCTCTATCTTTTGCAGCTTCAAGAAGGGGAAAAAAAATCAAGTGGTAAGCCAATTATTTTCCTATCCTACTGATATTAACTTTGTAACACCCCAGTTTCTAAATGAAGTGGAAAATTACGAAAATGCCCCTAAGTTGCTAAATTAATTATTTTGTGATGTTAAGTAAGGAAATAGTGGGGCCCATTGCTCAAATTAAAATCATATGAGCACATTATGAATGTTAAGTTTGATTGGATGGGTAATTATCATCATTTGGGTCAAAAATGGCTAAAGGGGTCAAAGAGCCCAAATGGGACCCATTGGGTCAGAATGGATGATTTGACCGTTTTGTGAACTTAAATTAAATGGGGTTAAGCCTATTTGATTGGAAATCAAGTGGACGAAAAATGGGTAGGCCTGATCCATATGTAAAAATCAATTACAAACGACCAAAATATCATAATTGGGTCATGGAGTCAAAAACGGGTCAAGGAGCTAAAAGTGGACCCAACGGGTCGAGTTGACTATTGTTGACCGTGTGGACCCTCAAGGGACCTAAAACACGAGTCAAATCAGTTGAGTGGGACTGAAGTGAGTTAAAATTAAATCAAGTAGTGAGTCAACACATGTGCATTAAATGAAATGCATTAAGTATGTGAGTTGGGTGAGTTGGGATGGGAATCTAAATAGCCTTGAGTTCAAGAGAGTCAAAAGGGAAATTGAAGGGGCTGTAAACTCAGTGAGCTAAGTGGGAATTGGAAGAGTTTGGATCAGCTTAAACCACCAAAACAAGTCCCACACGTTGGGGACTTGTTTGGGGTGAGTTCCATGATGAATGGTAAATGAAATGCATGGGTTTGAGATGAGTTGCTTGGGAAGCTGTATGGCTACATGGGTAGGTGCCAAGGGGTGCCTTGGATAGCACCCAAGACCCATTGGTTTGTGCAAGGTTTGATGAGGAGTAAATGGGTGATATGGGGCTGTTTAACAAAAGCAGCCAACACCCATGCTTGGCCGAATTTACATGCCAAAAGTCTTAGAATTCCCATCTTTCTCTCTCTCTCTCAAGAACACTCTCTTGGCCGAATTTCATCTTGGTGATTTCACCAATGATTTATGCTTCTAACCAGCTGAGACAAAGGAAGAAAGAAGGAAAGGAAGCAATGATCAAAAGGCAAGACAAGAGCTTGGAATTTGGTAAGTGTTTCATGGATTTTTTTTGGATTAATAAAGTGGGGTATGTACTGGGCCATGGTCATGGCCGAATACACCAGTGTTTAACCTTGATTATGGAGGATTTAAAATGGTAAAAATAACCATTGGTTCGGCTACCATGGAGGGCCGAACCCCATGTAAGAGATTGCTTGGTTTTCATGTTTTGAAACATGAAAACCATGGATTTTGTGGACTGTCTTTGGGTTTTGATTTAAGATTTAAATACATGTTTTAGAATAGTTAAAAACATGGATCTGAATGACATAGGGACTGAAGTTTATATGGTCTAAAATCAGTGGATTAAAAGATGGAAATGGACCATTGGGTTCGGCCACTTAGCTTGGCCGAACCCCATGGAAACAAGTGGTTGTTTTTTATAGTTTTTGGAAATTAAAACCATATGATTTGGGACTGATATTAGATGTTATTGTTGGATTTAAATGCATATTTTAAGAAGGTTAAAACATGGATTTAGGTGTTGGTCTCAGACCCAAGATAAAGGGTTATTGTTCAAAACCAAAGGTCATGGTGTTCGGCCAATGAGCATGGCCGAACCCTATGAAATTAGGCTAATTTTTGGATGTTTGTTTGAAAGGTAAAACCTGATTTTAATATGCTGTTATTACATGATTATCTGAGGTTTAAAAACAATAAACATAACCATTGGGTTCGGCCACCATGGAGGCCCGAACCCCATGTAAAAGAATGTTGGTTTTCATATTGGAAAACATGTAAACCATAGACTTTTTATGGACTGTTTTTGTATGGTTTCTGAAAGGTAAAATCCGATAATATTATGCTGATTCTTATATGATTTAATGGACATGAAATGTAAGTGAAAAAGGGTCCAAAACATGGGTATAGGGTTAGGCCACATTGGATGGTCGAACCCCATAAAATTGGTTGATAAGTTGGTATGGTTTTGGAGAGATAAAACCATACCAAATGGTGGAGATTTTTATGTGTTATGGTTACTGATTTTGGGTTGGCCATAGGATGGCTAAACTATGGGTTTAACATGGCTAAGGGGTAGAGCCAATTAGTATTTAAATAAAGGACATTATTGAGCAAAGAACCATAAGGGTTCGGCCATACTCATGGACTGTTTTCATGGGTCATTTTATGGATGTGTATGTGATTAAAGATGGAATTATGTTTGCTGTTTTGGTCGTCCAAAACATGACTGAACCATGTTAAGGTTGCGGTTAAGGTTGTAGAGTTTAATCAAGGTATTGGTAGCAATGGCATGTTTGTAAATAAGGGTCACAACCATGAGTTGGTATTTGTGGACTTAGACTCAAAAAATGGGAATCAAATAAAGTAAGGGATTAAAGTTGATCCATGATTTATGTGAATAAGGTGACGGATCTCTACGAGCGGTGACCGGATAAAGCCTAAGAAAGAACGGACGTTGAAGTGATTCTTCAGTAGGTTTCCTACCTACTTGTAACCACAGTTTTACCCAGTTTTCTTATGATACTCTTGTTTTATTTTATGTGTTTCAAATGATATATTATGCATTAACAAATGGCATACAGGCATTGGCATCTCATGCATAGACATGGGATTATGAATGGGGTTCTGCAGTGTTACAATTTACGGGTTACGTCCTGCCTCGGTGGTGCAAGTCACGCCAGGAGGAGTAACATGATGATCATAGTCACATTGGTCTCCTTAGGCGATGAGAGTCCCGCCAGGAGGACTCATACGTGATATGAATCAGTCAATGATGAAGAGATGAAAATGTGTTGTAATTTACCTTGACGGTGCAAGGCACATCAAGTGATGGCTATGAATGTACATGATGGGGGATGCTCATTGCATGTGCATACTTCATAGCATTGCTTTACCTGTTTTGATGATCATGTATTATGATATGCATATGCATGTTTTATATGCTAACATGTGGTAGCCCTGATTCGGGAACCTACTGGGCGCGTTGATCTAACGCCCTAATTCTATCCTCAGAGGAGATTGCAGGTACAAGTAAAGGGAAAAAGAAGGTCGATGACCGGGAGGGGAGCCAAGCCTAGCGCTTGAATGATGGATTGGATTACTTTATATTACTGTCATTTGAATACTTTTGTTGGACATATAACAAAGTAGTTACTAGCTATGGTTTGTTTCGGATATTGACAATGTATGGTTGATTTATGTAATTATTAGTTGAGACTGGTACTGGCTATCTTTACATATTATTCCGCAGTTAACTTATACTATTCCGCAAGTTTATGTTAGTTCCATGTGTGTTCATTATCATGGTCTAGTCCATGTACACATGGGTGGCCAGTTAAGGTTCAGACTTGAGTAGTCTGAACTTAACTCGCGTCGTGACACCGCCCGCTCTCTTTCGATGTTTTATTATTACTTTAAAAAAAAAAATTAGACTCTGAAATTCTCGGAGAGGGCGGGGCGTTACAGTTGGTATCAGAGCGAAATGGGAAGTTGAATCATCGAAGTAAGATTAAGACGGTTTCATGTCTCACTGACGGATAAGAATCCCAACTGACCGACTCTTCGGAGTCCACTGACTGGGGGCCGGATTAATTTACTTCGAGTGACTCGGACTGAACAATCAATCTGAGAACGACAATGAAAGATAGCAAAGTAAAGTACAGTCATCATAACTGGATATGTCAAACATAGCAAAGTAGGATTACTCCCCTGAAACTCCCACATTGAAAAACAAACAACAGGAATGTAGAGATTTCCCCAGAAACAAAAGAAAACAAAGAGTGTTGATTTGGCAATCTTTCCAAACAAAGTACATGATGTTATGCATGATCAAATTCCCTGAAAACCAAGAGTGGTTAATTTAGAATTATTGTTGAATATTTTTGTGTTTGAAATGATGTGGCACAGATATGTCAAGCAACGAAGAGTACACTGAGTTATGGGATAAAGGGACACCTAGTTGTCCGGTAGATTTGGTATCAACTTCTGACAGTGTCAGCATGGGAGTTAATGTGGACCTTCAGGAGGGACCTCCTGAGAGGATGATATGGATTTAGCACATGTTCCAGAGGATCTGGTGGATGATATGCCCGGGATGGTGGAACCTCCTGAGGAAGGAGAAGATGATCTAACACATCTTCTGGAGGATCCCATTGCTGATGTACCTATTATATTGGAGTCGCTTGGGGAGATAGATCCCTATGACACATGTGAACTGTGCAATCAAGATGGGCACCACTGTCGGTATTGTCCTCATCCGCTAGGCATTATCTGCCCGTCCTATGGACTACATGGGCATGGGGAGGGGAGGACTAATTGTCCATATATCGGAGGACCTGGATTAATACCCTCTACGACTTGTGAGGTATTGGGGCACACGGCGATGACGTGTCCTGATAACCGTTTCAAGTTCGCTTTTAATGCGGAGTCTTCTACGGAAGACTAGGGTAGGAAGTAATATGGAGGGTATTAAAAAGAGGGTTATTTTGTAAGGGTGCATATTTTGTTATACATAGGGTTTTGTTTCACCCTACCCACCTTTGTACAAAGTTGAAGTTTGAATTTATATAAAATATATGATTTATGATTGTATGAGGATTTATGGCATTTAATGCATGTTTTTAATGGAAACTAAGTCTATGATGTTTCCATGAATTAGGAATAAATGGCGCCACAGAAAAAGGTGGTAAAGGATCCAAAAGGAAAAGGAAAAGTTTTACAAATAGGATTGGATGAGGGGACATCGAAGAGAAGGACCCGTCAGGATGATAAGAAGAAAGATGAGGTGCTTGTAATTACACCACAAGGGATGGTGGTACCCCAACGCAAAAAGGTGGTACATGAGAAGATGCCATCCGTACAAGACGAGGAACGGTCCGTTCATGACGAAGAGAGATCAGTTCATGAACGATCGCGTGATGAGGAAGAGTCACAACATTCCCGGCGAGAAGAGGGGGATAGTGACCCTACGTATCAACGGGACGAGGAGGAATATGACTCGTCATATCGACCAGAGGAGGAAGAGAACAGTAACCTGACTGTACCCTATGTGCCTCCTGAACTGCACAGCTTGGTGCAAGCTGTAGTGACATCTGTCCTCCAACAACACATGAGCGAGGGAGGAAACACGAGTGAAAATAATGACCGTAACATGGTCAGAGATTTTCAATAGCAGCACCCACCTTACTTCAAGGGCAGAGAAGGGCCAGTCGGAGCCGAAAACTGGTTGGAGAAGATTTCTCACATATTGACTCTTTTGAACATCAAGAGTCATGCTCATAAAATACTATTGGCCACATCACAGCTGGTAGATGACGCTGCCAAATGGTGGAAGGTGGTGGAGAAACAGCAGGCACTTGTGCCAAGAAGAGAAAGAGTTGCTATGACCTGGGAGCAATTCTCAGCGACATTTCTAGAGCCCTACTTTCCGGAGGAAGAAAGAGAACGTCAAATTCAGGCTTGTATGACCTTAGTACAAGGTTCAATGATGGTGGCTGAGTATCACCAAGAATTCCTCAGCCTGTCAATCTATGCATACTAGATAGTGGACACGGAATATCAAAAGGCTCGTAAGTTCGAGCATGGGTTACGGCCAAACATAAGGGCCAAGGTAACCGTGTTCAAAGCAGCCACGCTGGCAGAAGTGGTCAGCAGGGCAACCATTGTGGAACAAGAAATGGCGGAATTTGCAAAAGTGGACAACCGCCGAGCTCCGATTGGGAGGGGTGCATACTAACCCAACAAGAGGTTCAGATCGAACTTCGGCAGACCTTCGCCGTCTATTGGATCAAGTGGGGGCTTTCGCCCCAACCAGCCCACTCAATCTGTGCCAGTTACACAAGCTTCTCGAGGAGTGAACATCTGTTTTCACTGTGATCAACCAGGTCACTACAAGAAGGACTGCCCAAAGCTCAACAGGCTGTCATATTCCAGAGGATCATTTCGTCCGCCAGCTAGACCGGGAAGCTCCAGAGGAGGCAGAATGCAAGGTCGGGGAGGTCGAAGGTCTGACCCTGCTGGTTCAAGACGATTATTTACTCTAACTTCTCAAGAGGAAGAGGAGCATGCTGTGATACAAGGTATGGCGGTAGTGAGTAGCTCATATGCATATGCACTATTTGATTCTGGAGCATCACACTCCTTTATAGCTGCATCGTTTATTACTGCTACTGGTACATTAGTTCAAAATTAGCCACAGCACTTACTATTGTATCCCCTGTCGGAGATTCGACATTGGGACTTATATGTACGGCGGTTAACACTGAGTTAGCTGGACTCAGATTTGAGTTCAATTATCTAGTACTGGACATGTCTGAATATGATATTATATTCGACATGGATTGGTTGGCGAAGTTTCATGCCAACATCGACTGTTATTGTCGAAGAGTGACATTTAAGTCACCCGAGGGCAAGCAATATGTAGTCCGTGCAGATAAACAAAGTGGATTGCAGGAAGGGTTGAACCACGCGGTATTGAATAATATCACCATAAACAAAGCTCCAGTTACCGAACTTCCAGCAATTGTACAAGAATTTGTGGATGTATTCCCAAAGGAACTCCCTGGTTTACCACCTATGAGGGAAATTAACTTCGAGATCAAGTTGTACCCCGGCACAGCACCAGTGTCGTTACCACACTATCGGATGGCACCAGCCGAAATGTCGGAGCTAAAGAAACAGATTGATGAACTGCTTAGGCTGGGTTGCATCCAGAACAGTACATCTTCATGGGGAGCACCAGTGCTGTTTGTGAAGAAGAAGAACGGTTCACTACGGATGTGCGTGGACTACCAGAAGCTGAATCAGCTAGCAGTCCGGAACAAGTACCCTCTACCCAGGATCGATGATTTATTTGATCAGTTGAGGGGGTTCTAGTCATTTTTCAAAGATCGATTTGATGTCTGGTTATCATCAAATCCGAGTTAGGGAGGAAGACATAGAAAAGACAGCTTTTCGGACGCGGTATGGACTGTTTGAGTTCGTGGTCATGCCATTTGGACTCACAAATACGCCGGCTGTGTTCATGGATTTAATGAACAGAGTCTTTCATCCCTACCTGGATCAGTTTGTAATCGTATTCATTGATGACATCTTGATCTATTCCAAGAGTCAAGAAGAACATGCAGAGCACTTACGGATGGTTTTAAATATTTTGAGGCAAAATAAGCTATATGACAAGGCCAGTAAATGTGAATTCTGGTTATCCGAGGTCAATTTCTTGGGGCATGTCATAACAGAAAACGGTATAGCCATGGATCCAGCTAAAGTGGCAGTAGTAAGTGAGTGGAAAGCTCCAAAGAATGTGACCGAGATCCGCAGTTTCTTAGGACTGGCGGGTTATTATCGGAAATTTATCATGGACTTTTCCAAGATAGCGTCTCCGTTGACTCGACTTACTCAGAATTGAGTCAAGTATGAGTGGACAGATCAGTGTAATCAGAGATTTGAAACGTTGAAAGAGAAACTTACCACGGCTCCTATTTTAATTTTGCCGAAAAGGTGCAAAGGATATGAAGTACAATGCGATGCTTCAGGAGAAGGACTAGGGTGTTCGCTCATGCAACGTCATCATGTGGTGGCTTATGGATCAAGGCAGTTGAAGGTGCATGAACGTCTTTATCCTACACATGATTTGGAGCTAGCTGCAGTGGTCTTCGCTCTTAAAAGTTGGAGACACTATCTCTACGGCGAGAAATTTGAGGTATTCTCTGATCATAAGAGCTTAAAATATCTTTTTGATCAGAAGGAGCTCAACCTCAGGCAGTGAAGATGGATGGAATATCTGGCAGATTATGAATTTGCACTTTGATACCATCCAGGCAAGGCGAACAAGGTGGCGGATGCTCTCAGCCGCCTATCTCATGCGTTGGTCGCATGCTTGATCAGAACAGAATGGGAAATGCTACACACCATTCGAGAGTTCAATCTTCATATCAACAACTATGGGAGTATGTATAATTTAATCATACGGTCCAGTATAGTCACCAAGATTGAACAAGAACAAAGAACAGACCCGGAAATGGAGGACATATGGGCCAAGATGTCCACTGGCACCATTGTACCGGAATGGGAATTAGGGCCAGGACAAGGTCTTGTATTCCGGGGAAGAACATATGTGCCAAAGAGTTGCCGGAAAGAACTACTGATTGAGGCACATCAATCCAAGCTCTCTATTCATCCGGGTAACACCAAAATGTACAATGATTTAAAGAGACATTATTGGTGGCATGGGCTAAAAAGGGATGTGGCAGAATTCATGGCACATTGTCTAACTTGTCAGCAAGTTAAGACTGAACACCAAAAGCCACTAGGGTTACTCAAACCCTTAGCAGTGCCAGAATGGAAATGGGAACACATTTCCATGGACTTTGTATCAGGGTTGCCGAGGTCTTCAAAGGGCAATGACGCCATATGGGTCGTAGTCGACCGACTGACCAAGTCCGCACATTTCATTCCTATCAAGATGACAGATTCATCTGAAACGTTGAGTCGGCGGTACATTAAAGAGATCATTCGACTACATGGAATTCCCCGAACGATAGTATCGGACAGAGATGGTCGTTTTACCGGCAGAGTATGGCAAAGCATGCAGTCAGCCATGGGGACAGACTTATTGACTAGCACCGCTTTCCATCCACAGACCGATGGACAGTCTGAAAGAACAATAAAAACCTTGGAAGACATGTTGAGAGCATGCATGTTAGATTTCAAGGGTGGATGGGAGGACCACTTACCACTGGTGGAGTTCTCGTATAATAACAGCTATCAGGCAAGTCTTCAGATGGCTCCATACGAGGCGTTATATGGTAGACCATGTAGGTCACCGGTATGTTGGACAGAGGCAGGAGAGCCTGCATTGATTGGACCGAAACTAGTCGCAGAGACTACTGCACAGATTAAGTTGATACGTCAACACTTATTGACTGCACAGAGTCGGCAGAAGAGTTATGCTGATAAAAGGAGACGGTTTCTGGAATTTGAAGTGGGAGATTTGGTATTTTTAAAGGTCTCGCCACGGAAAGGGCACATGAGGTTTGGCAAGAAAGGAAAACTGTCGCCAAGATATGTGGGACCGTTTTCCATCTGAGAAGGATGGGGGATGTAGCTTATCAGATAGCACTCCCATCGCAATTAGCAGCCCTACACGATGTGTTTCATGTGTCGATGCTAAGGAAATACAATTCGGATCCGTCCCACATTTTAAATGTTCAAGATATTGAAGTACAAAGCGACGTGACATACGTCGAGAAGCCGGTCAGAATAGTGGAGACCGTACAAAGGGTGTTACGAAACAGAGCGATTCAGTTCGTAAAAGTGGTATGGGACCGTCATGTTGATGAAGAGGCCACATGGGAACTTGAATCGAAGATGAGAACAGCTCACCCCGAATTATTTGTGTAATTTAATTTGAGAACCCTACTTCACTCGATTTTCGAGACGAAAATTTTAAAAAGAGGGTTATATTGTAACACCCCAGTTTCTCAATAAAGTGGAAAATTACGAAAATGCCCCTGAGTTGTTAAATAAATTATTTTGAGATGTTAAGTAAGGAAATAGTGGGGCCCATTGCTCAAATTAAAATCATATGAGCACATTATGAATGTTAAGTTTGATTGGATGGGTAATTTTCATCATTTGGGTCAAAACTGGCTAAAGGGGTCAAGGGCTCAAATGGGACCCATCGGGTCAGAATGGATGATTTGACCATTTTGTGAACTTAAATTAAATGGGGTTAAGCCTATTTGATTGGAAATCAAGTGGAGGAAAAATGGGTAGGCCTGATCCATATGTAAAAATCAATTACAAATGACCAAAATATCATAATTGGGTCATGGAGTCAAAAACGGGTCAAGGAGCTAAAAGTGGACCCAACGGGTCGAGTTGACTATTGTTGACCGTGTGGACCCTCAAGGGAGCTAAAACACGAGTCAAATCAGTAGAGTGGGATTGAAGTGAGTTGGAATTAAATCAAGTAGTGAGTCAACACATGTGCATTAAATGAAATGCATTAAGTATGTGAGTTGGGTGAGTTGGGATGGGAATCTAAATAGCCTTGAGTTCAAGAGAGTCAAAAGGGAAATTGAAGGGGCTGTAAGCTCAGTGAGCTAAGTGGGAATTGGAAGAGTTTGGCTCAGCTTAAACCACCAAAACAAGTCCCAAACGTTGGGGACTTGTTTGGGGTGAGTTCCATGATGAATGGTAAATGAAATGCATGGGTTTGAGATGAGTTGCTTGGGAAGCTGTCTGGCTGCATGGGTAGGTGCCAAGGGGTGCCTTGGATAGCACCCAAGACCCATTGGTTTGTGTAAGGTTTGATGAGGAGTAAATGGGTGATATGGGGCTGTTTAACAAAAGCAGCCAACACCCATGCTTGGCCGAATTTACATGCCAAAAGTCTTAGAATTCCCATCTTTCTCTCCCTCTCTCAAGAACACTCTCTTGGCCGAATTTCATCTTGGTGACTTCACCAATGATTTATACTTCTAACCAGCTGAGACAAAGGAAGAAAGAATGAAAGGAAGCAAGGATCAAAAGGCAAGACAGGAGCTTGGAATTTGGTAAGTGTTTCATGGATTTTTTTTGGATTAATAAAGTGGGGTATGTATTGGGCCATGGTCATGGCCAAATACACCAGTGTTTAACTTTGATTATGGAGGATTTAAAATGGTAAAAATAACCATTGGGTTCGGCCACCATGGAGGGCCGAACCCCATGTAAGAGAGTGCTTGGTTTTCATGTTTTGAAACATGAAAACCATGGATTTTGTGGACTGTTTTTGGGTTTTGATTTAAGATTTAAATACATGTTTTAGAATAGTTAAAAACATGCATCTGAATGACATAGGGACTGAAGTTTATATGGTCTAAAATCAGTGGATTAAAAGATGGAAATGGACCATTGGGTTCGGCCACTTAGCATGGCCGAACCCCATGGAAACAAGTGGTTGTTTTTAATAGTTTTTGGAAATTAAAACCATATGATTTGGGACTGATATTAGATGTTATTGTTGGATTTAAATGCATGTTTTAAGAAGGTTAAAACATGGATTTGGGTGTTGGTTTCAGACCCAAGATAAAGGGTTAAATGTTCAAAACAAAGGTCATGGTGTTCGGCCAATGAGCATGGCCGAACCCTATGAAATTGGGCTAATTTTTGGATGTTTGTTTGAAAGGTAAAACCTAATTTTAATATACTGTTATTACATGATTATCTGAGGTTTAAAAACAATAAACATAACCATTGGGTTTGGCCACCATGGAGGCCCGAACTCCATGTAAAAGAATGTTGGTTTTCATGTTGGAAAACATGTAAACCATAGACTTTTTATGGACTGTTTTTGTATGGTTTCTGAAAGGTAAAATCCGATAATATTATGCTGATTCTTATATGATTTAATGGACATGAAATGTAAGTGAAAAAGGGTCCAAAACATGGGTATAGGGTTAGGCCACATTGGATGGCCGAACCCCATAAAATTGGTTGATAAGTTGGTATGGTTTTGGAGAGATAAAACCATACCAAATGGTGGAGATTTTTATGTGTTATGGTTACTGATTTTGGGTTGGCCATAGATTGGCTAAACTATGGGTTTAACATGGCTAAGGGGTAGAGCCAATTAGTATTTAAATAAAGGACATTATTGAGCAAAGAACCATAAGGGTTCGGCCATACTCATGGACTGTTTTCATGGGTCATTTTATGGATGTGTATGTGATTAAAGATGGAATTATGTTTGCTGTTTTGGTCGTCCAAAACATGACTGAACCATGTTAAGGTTGCGGTTAAGGTTGTAGAGTTTAATCAAGGTATTGGTAGCAATGGCATGTTTGTAAATAAGGGTCACAACCATGAGTTGGTATTTGTGGACTTAGACTCAAAAAATGGGAATCAAATAAAGTAAGGGATTAAAGTTGATCCATGATTTATGTGAATAAGGTGACGGATCTCTACGAGCGGTGACCGGATAAAGCCTAAGAAAGAACGGACGTTGAAGTGATTCTTCAGTAGGTTTCCTACCTACTTGTAACCACAGTTTTACCCAGTTTTCTTATGATACTCTTGTTTTATTTTATGTGTTTCAAATGATATATTATGCATTAACAAATGGCATACAGGCATTGGCATCTCATGCATAGACATGGGATTATCAATGAGGTTCTGCAGTGTTGCAATTTATGGGTTACGTCCTGCCTCGGTGGTGCAAGTCACGCCAGGAGGAGTAACATGATGATCATAGTCACATTGGTCTCCTTAGGCGATGAGAGTCCCGCCAGGAGGACTCATACGTGATATGAATCAGTCAATGATGAAGAGATGAAAATGTGTTGTAATTTACCTTGACGGTGCAAGGCACATCAAGTGATGGCTATGAATGTACATGATGGGGGATGCTCATTGCATGTGCATACTTCATAGCATTGTTTTACCTGTTTTGATGATCATGTATTATGATATGTATATGCACGTTTTATATGCTAACATGTGGTAGCCCTAATTCAGGAACCTACTGGGCGCGTTGATCTAACGCCCTAATTCTATCCTCAGAGGAGATTGCAGGTACAAGTAAAGGGAAAAAGAAGGTCGATGACCGGGAGGGGAGCCAAGCCTAGCGCTTGAATGATGGATTGGATTACTTTATATTACTGTCATTTGAATACTTTTGTTGGACATATAACAAAGTAGTTACTAGCTATGGTTTGTTTAGGATATTGACAATGTATGGTTGATTTATGTAATTATTAGTTGAGACTGGTACTGGCTATCTTTACATATTATTCCACAGTTAACTTATACTATTCCACAAGTTGATGTTAGTTCCATGTGTGTTCATTATCATGGTCTAGTCCATGTACACACGGGTGGCCAGTTAAGGTTCAGACTTTGGTAGTTTGAACTTAACTTGCGTCGTGACGCCTCTCGCTCTCTTTCGATGTTTTATTATTACTTAAAAAAAAAAAATAGACTTTGAAATTCTCGGAGAGGGTGGGGCGTTACAAACTTAAAATTGTAGATGTAAATTTCCCCTATTTAGTCTTGGCTTATTTGTGTGGATCATGAACTTAAAAAAGGTAACTATGGGGATTTTGGGATTTGTATGTGTTGGGTTACCTTTTTAACACTTTTACCTTGTGTTTTGGAAAAAGTTTCTAGGTGAAGACATAAAAATGGCTTACTTGCTTCATTCTCAAGTGTTTATCATCTTACTCCTCATAGACTAGAGATGTGGATTTAGGATCTATGAACCTGCAGCATTACAGAAATGGAGGTCACAACTCAAGGGATTGGTTATAAGACTAATAAATAATGAAAAGAAAATTAGTTTAACTCTAAAGGTTCATATCATACATAAATATAGTTTAAGCATAGAATAACCCACCACTACAGAAATAAACAAAATAAAATAAAATAATCAAGTAGTATGAGAACAAAATATTTTGTCATAGGGTTTTACTTACTGTTTTTTTTTTCTTTAAATCCATTGAATGCAATTCAGCTGCATATATGTGTAGGGCATACATGATTCATGGAGAATTCTGATGCCATCATCCGCACATGTGGGTAAGCTTTATGCCATTGATACAGTTCATTCCTTAATGTCCTTCCATTTCCATCTTTTTTGTGCTTGATTGGCTGGATCAGCAAGAGAGAATCTAGAGAAACTGCCTTCTTTAATATATAGTTCACATGCAACATCTGAGCTCTGGTGCCCGAAAACCCCATCAATTTAACAGTTTTAAGTCGACGAAGTGAGGGATTGGGATCCTTGACAAGTTTCTGCCACTTTTCCTCAATAGATTGGTTGAAACAATCAGAGTCTGTTAAATTCTGTAAATCCATGATCAGATAAACAAGGTTTAGTTTGAGCATCCATTAAAGAAACAACAAATATATTTGAGGAAAGCAGAGACTTACAACAAAGCAAAGTCTCTCCGGAATAGGACAGATTCTCAATAAGTTTATGAGGGTACGAGGGAAATCTTTGTCGTACAATCTGACGAAACCATGCAATTCCTTCAGATTCCTGAATAAGATGCACTCGTACTGTGGCAATAGGTGCTCTTCACCATTTTCAAACTGTAAGTGCTCTGCACTTGAGAGGTTCTGCAGCAACACATTAAACATGAAATTAATAGAGGCAAAGTAGAGGTTTTATAATATCATAAATTACATGGCCTTATCATCTTCATTAGAGCAATACATCAAGCCAGTTGAAGTGTTCCATATGAGTGGCCAAGAAATTGCAGCAGTTCACTCATTAGACAGGCCATTCATGAAAACTGATTGTGGTCCATTTGCTATGTTTCCAATTGGTTCATTTATTTTACAAAGTGTGCCTAGCTAAATGACTAACAAGCCTCAATTTCTTGTCGAGGGCCTCACATGATGGGCTCACCTTGTCAACTACTGGAACATAATACAAAAATATATGCTAATACAACACTCTAAGCTGGTTTGTAAGCTAACTTGAATTGGCTGGATTAGTCCTGATTTCAAGCTTGACCAATAGAAAAATAACCTGAGCTCAAGCTAGGTCTAATTCAGCTCAAGCTCGCCTTGTTAAGAAGTAAGGTTCAGCTTAGCTATGTATATATGTACCTAAGTATAATCCTAAGAGGTTCAAGCTTGAGTAAAGCAATTTAAATTGAGTATGATGAATAAGGTACAAGCTTGACTTGACAGAACGAAAGCATTTTTTTAAAATGGTTCATATATTAAAAGAAATGGAGGCAACAGAGGTGCAAATACAAATAGAGCAGTAAGGAAGAAAAAATTAAAAAGAAACCGACAACCCATGCTGAACCCAAAAAGATCATGAACCTGATACAAACAAATATAGGAGCTTATGCAAGATCAACAAATTCTTTCTAGGCACGTACAGGTCATTCATAGAAATATTTTTGAATTCTTGGAGATACGAAGAACAAGAGGCACACTTGACAAGAACACATCTAGAAACTGACTATTTCGTTTTGGCGACATCCTTAAATACCATATTATTACGCACCAACCAAAGACTCTAAACAGTGGCAAAGAAAGACGAGTATCACAACGAGGAGCATTTTGGAGAGATCGAAACAATGTCCCAAGCATAGGATAGCTCAGCCACCGAAGAAGGCACAACCCAACAAACTCCGAACTGATCCAACACTGAATTCCAAACAACGGAAGTGAAATGACAATGAATGAGAAGGTAATTCGAGTCTTCTGATGCTTGCAAGCAGAAGGGACAAAAATTGACCATGGTTCTTACTCTATTGCGCAAGTTCTCCTGAGTGCAGTCCAAAAGAAGCTAATGGCATGTGGAGGAGCTTTGGAGGTCCAAATCTTCAGATTGACAATAGTTGTGGCGGTCTGATTATTTTAAGTATAAAAGGACTTGACAGAGAAACAACCTACTTTGTCAGGCCACCAAACAAGGTAGTCCTCATCAGAGGCACGAATCCTGTAGAAAGTGATGATATGGAGAAGCTCAAAACTCATCATCTTCAGAAACTAGGAGATTATGCCGAAGGAAGAGATCCCAAACAACTTGATTACTGCCAATCGAGTAGAAATAAAAAATGACCCCTGATGGACGCTGGGAGCGACAATAAGGAAATGGAAACCGAGAAGCCAATGTAGAAGTGTCGAACTAGGGATCATTCCAAAATTGAGTTCTTGTCACAACAAACTGCTTTAAACCAGATCCACTCTTCAAATTTGCCAACACAAGTTGCAATAGCTCTCCACATGCCTAAAGCTCTGCGAAGAGAAGGAATGACATCCCAACCATAATCACCTGACCTGTATTTACTGATAACTATAGCCTTCCGAGGGGAATCACCGTCAGTACCTAGCCTCCACAGCCACTTGGAAAGAAGAGCAATATTTACCAGCTTAATAGGCCGCACCCCAAGCCTCCTCAACATCAATAGGAAGGCACACTTGCTCATGTGATATTTGCTCACAGAATGAAGGCATTCAAGCCCAGTTCAGATGCATAAATCTCAGGTAAACTCTTGTCCGTATGTTGGGGTTGTTAAGAAGGGCATATCCATCAACAACCAAAGAGCATCATATACTACAGTTAGTCACAAGATTTCTACATTTACTAACTTATTTGTTTCTCATCATCATCATTATTTGTGATAGTCCTCATACTGGTCCACCAATAAAAGAAATGTCCAAGATTTACAAAGTGGACAAAAATGAATAAGTTAGAATAACGTTGTTGGGCCTATTTGTCCAGCACAAACATTGATTGTAAATTGTCGACATAATTAGAAAGATAAAAAAACCAATCACTCCCAACCTTCACCGGTCTGGCACAGTTGATTTTCCGTCATTTGCTAATCCACAAGCTAAAATCAGTTAAGCACTTGAAAATTATTTTCACGTCACTCAAGTAGTGTGAACCATGATTCCAAGTAAGTTTTGGGATACATCATGGGAAGGCGTTTGGTATCCTTGAAATACCTATCTAACATAACAATCCCTTTCACTGCTTTTATATTTTGCATAAGCCTTTCAAAACCGGTTTTTTGCCCATTGCAACACATTCTTAGAATAACATAGAAACAAACCTCTGGCCATGGTCATTCTGCTATGCATGTGTGTGCAAGGGTGTGTAGTCAATGAAGAAATGAGCTAGACTGCCATGTGCTAGAATGCAATTGGATGATGGAAACTAAGGAATGGGTGAAAAAGGTGTTGACGCAGAATGAAGTTAAACTTGCTAGAAATGAAAAATGGAGTTGTAAGAGGGCGACATGACTTGGATAGGTTGGATGTGAACCAAGGCTTGGATGTACCAAGGGCTTGGTATGACATCTAGGCATGGGAACGAACAATCCTTAGACAAGGGTGCTAGACTTAGGCTTGGGGCTTTTTTCTTTAATATTACGTGAACATAATTTCTAGATAGTAGTTTGTTGAGGATTCTTATGCAGACCTTCAAATGATCCACGTTATTTCTATTGGCCAAAAAAAAAAGATTTGTTAGAAAAGGTCTATAGCTAAATAGGGAGTCAATCACCTTGATAGATAAATCATGTTTTTCAAGCTTAAGTGATGGAAATCTATAATATTTGAAAAAAACAAGTTTGATTAATCTAATTGAAGTGAATTTTTTTAAATTCTAAGATATAGACCATTCTAAAGCAACGAGATCGCAATGTGAAAGGAATCCTCTGCTGATTGATCTATAGAGGATTCTTAGTCTTTGGGGCCCAAGTAAGGATTCATGTATTTAGACAATTTTGCACAAACGAAGCCAAGTAATATACAAAGCATCTGCAAGTAGAATCTACCCACTAAAATAACTGTTGTTTCTCCAAAATATTATCTTCCACGAAAGAAATGTTTCATTTGTCATGCACAATGTTGTTAAACTTGAATCGTATCATGAATCGGTTTAGGGGTGTGAGTCATGAATCGTAAATGGTAGAATTGTAACATTCATAACGTTTTTACTAAAATTTTATTTATAGTATAATTTCATATAACATAGAATAATAGGATGCTTTGGTTCAGTTCGTCAAAATATATAGGTTTAGTTGGCATGAAAATTTTATACGATATAGATTTTTCAAAAATGTTCAATTTCTTGTAGGAAACATATTTTTAAAGTATCTAGCACAATTTCAAACAGTGGCAAACAAAGACAAGTGTCACAAAGGAGACCATTTTGGAGAGACCGAAACAATGAACCAAGCATAGGATAGCTTAGCCACTAACGAAGTCGTAACCCAACAAACTCTGAACTGATCCAACACTGAATTCAAAACAGCGGAAGCGAAAGGACAATGAATGAGAAGTAATTCGAGTCTTCTGATGCTTGCAGGCAAAAGGGACAAAAATTGACCATGGTTCTTCCTTTATTGCGTAAGTTGTCCTGAACGTAGTCCAAAAGAATCTAATGGCATGTGGACGAGCTTTGGAGGTCCAGATCTTCAGGTTGACAATAGTTGTGGTGGTCTGATTATTTTAAGTATAAAAGGACTTGACAGAGAAACAGACTGCCTTGTCAGGCCACCAAACAAGATAGTCCTCATCAGAGGCACGGATCCTGTAGGAAGTGATGATTTGAAGAAGCTCTAAAAAGTCATCAACTTCAGAAACTGGGAGATTATGTCGAAGCAAGAGATCCCAAACAACTTGATGACTGCCAATCGAGTAGAAATCAGAAATGACCCTTGACGGACACTAAGAGAGGCTATAAGGAAATGGAAACCAAGAAGCCAATGTAGAAGTGTCGCACTAAGGATCATTCCAAAATAGAACTCTGTCACCACGACCTACCTTAAACCTGATCCAGTCTTTAAATTTGTCAACACAATTTGCAATAGCTCTCCACATGCTCGAAGCTCTGCAAAGAGACTGAATGACATCCCAACGATAATCACCTGACCTGTATTTACTGATAACTATAGCCTTCCGAGGGGAATCACCCTCAGTACCTAGCCTCCATAACCACTTGGAAAGAAGAGCAATATTTACCAACTTAATAGGCCGCACCCCAAGCCCCCTCAGCATCAATAGGAAGGCACACTTGCTCATGTGATGTTTCCGCACAGAATGAAAGCTTCAAGCCTAGTTCAGGTGCATAAATCTAAGGTAAACTCTCCTTTGCATGTTGGGGTTGTTAAGAAGGGCATATCCATCAACAACCAAAGAGCATCATGTACTACAGTTAGGCACAAGATTTCTACATTTACTAACTTATTTGTTTCTCATCATCATCACTATTTGTGATAGTCCTCATACTGGTCCACCAATAAAAGAAATGTCCAAGATTTACAAAGTGGACAAAAATGAATAAGTTAGAATAACGTTGTTGGGCCTATTTGTCCAGCACAAACATTGATTGTAAATTGTCGACATAATTAGAAAGATAAAAAAACCAATCGATTTTCCGTCATTTGCTAATCCACAAGTTAAAATCAGTTAAGCACTTGAAAATTATTTTCAAGTCACTCAAGTAGTGTGAACCATGATTCCAAGTAAGTTTTGGGATACATCATGGGAAGGTGTTTGGTATCCTTGAAATACCTATCTAACATAACAATCCCTTTCACTGCTTTTATATTTTGCATAAGCCTTTCAAAACCGGTTTTTTGCCCATTGCACCACATTCTTAGAATAACATAGAAACAAACTTCTGGCCATGGTCATTCCACTATGCTTGTGTGTGCAAGGGTGTGTAGTCAATGAAGAAATGAGCTAGACTACCATGTGCCTAGAATGCAATTGGATGATGGAAACTAAAGAATGGGTGAAACAGATGTTGACACAGAATGAAGTTAAACTTGCTAGAAATGAAATATGGAGTTGTAAGAGGGCGACATGACTTGGATAGGATGGGTGTGAAGCCAAGGCTTGGATGTACCAAGGGCTTGGTATGACATCTAGGCATGGGAATGAACAATCCTTAGACAAGGGTGCTAGACTTAGGCTTGGGCACAAGGCTTGGGACTTTTTTATATAATATTACATGAACATAATTTCTAGATAGTAGTTTGTTGAGGATTCTTTTTGCAGACCTTAAAATGATCCACATTATTTCTATTGGCCAAAAAACGGATTTGTTAGAAAGGTCTATAGCTAAATAGGGAACCAATCACCTTGATAGATAAATCATGTTTTTCAAGCTTAGGTGATTAATCTAATTAAAGTGATTTTTTTAATTTCTATATTTAGACATAGACCATTCTAAAGCAATGAGATCGCAATGTGAGATGAATCCTCTACTGGTTGATCTGCAAAGGATCCTTAGTCATTGGGGCCTAGGTAAGGATTCATGTATTTAGACAATCTTTGCACAAACGAAGCCAAGCAATATACAAAGCATCTGCAAATAGAATCTACCTACTAAAATAACTGTTGTTTCTCAAAAATATTATCTTCCATGAAAGAAATGTTTCATTTGTCACACACAATGTTATCAAACTCGAATCGTATCATGAATCGGTTTAGGGGTGTGAGTCATGAATCGTAACATTCATAATTTTTTTCTAAAATTATTATTTATAGTATAATTACATATAAAATAACATAAAATAATAGGATGCTTTGTTCAATTCCTCAAAATATATAGGTTTAGGCTTGAAAATTTTATACTATAAAGATTTTTGAAAAATGTTCAATTTCTTGCAGCAGACATATATTTTTAAAGTATCTAGCACAATTTCAAACAATTTTTATTATAAAATTAGATACAACTTAATATAAGATTTAAATATAAATATTAGGTATGAATAAATTTAAGAAATCAACAAATAAATCAAAGGCATTTAAATAAATTTAAATAGCATTTATTAATAAAAAATTCAAAAAATAAAAAATAATTTTTAGTGCCTTTTATTTTTTTAAATAGATATAAAAAATTGAAAAAAAAATAAAAAGGAGGTTTTAATAAGACGAGAAAAAAGATGGCAAAAAATAAAAAATAAGAAAAAATAACATGTGACAAATAAGAGAAAAAATGTATTTAATTAAAAAGAGAAACAAAAGACTAAATGAAAGAAACAAAAAAGAAAGGAAAAATGAAAGCCAAATAACTTAAGTTATTGGCATGCCGAATAGCTTTATTGGCAGAAGGTAATACGCATGCGATGCTTGCTTTCTTCCATGGGATACCACGCACACGCCGCTTGCTTTCTTCCGTGAGACACCCTGCGAAAGATGTTTAGGGTTTACACACCACGAGCAGCAGGCAAAAGACTGAAGAGGGTTAGGGTTTTGTGGTTTACAGTCTCGTGAAGACGAAGAGAAGAAAGAAAAAAAAAAAAAAAAAGGGAGAAATCAGAGAGAAAAAAGCTATGTTGTTATTCCTCTTCTTTTTTTGCACTTTTCTTCGTTGTTTCTTTCTCCTTTTTTCTTCTTTCTTTTCTTCCTCGTCTTTTTGTCTTTTAGAATCGAACGATCCTACGATTTCAGGGTTGACTCATTCGATTAGCAAGTCAACCCTAAAATCGTACGATTTTTCTAAATACCAATTTATTATGCGATTTGAATCGTTGGCCATTTGAGTCGAGTCAAATTGTCGACTCATGGCTTGTACAATTTTGACAACACTAGTCACACATGGAAAAAGGATTGTGACTAGATAGTTGTGTAAGGATTAATATACTTAGTAGCCTTTGCACATTAACTAGACAAGCCAATCCTGCTTGTGAAAGTAGGCCTACACATAATAAAATAATAATGGATTTCCCCAAATACCTTCTTCCATGAAAGAAATGTCTCATGTGTCACACATGGTTAAGGATTCAAATATCCTTGAAAGAGGATCCTCCTTTGGGACGTGTATAAGGAACTTTTATAAACTTAGGCAAGCCAAGCTATGTATGAACCTTATACAAGCTTTGTTCAAAGCCAAGCCATGCAAGAAGCTTGTGCTAGCAAGACCCGCACATTAAAAGTAATCCTTGTTCCCAAAAGTATCTTGTCCATGAGATAAATGTACAGTCTGGTTTGTAAGTGGGATGTTAAATGTGGGTTCCCCATAGTACTCCATGCAAGGTATTAAGTCCCGTTTGATTAAAATATTGCCCAAGTGGTAGAGAGTAGAGACAAGTGCTGGTGATTTGGAATTGAATCCAGTGGGGTCTATTGCTGACGTGGCTGATGACGTAGCAACGTTGCCTAGGCAAGCTCAGCGGTGCACTATTTTGTGTTTATGGGGCAATTTGGGACGGGGTTTTAGTTTGGTAACATATTGGGGTGACTGGAGTAACTTTTCTTAATTTACTTTCAATTTAAATTAACCTTTTAAATTATTAAAATAAAAATAAAAATTAACTTTTCTTAATTTACTTTCAATTTAAATTAACCTTTTAAATTATTAAAATAAAAATAAAAATTAACTTTTCTTAATTTACTTTCAATTGTACCAGAAGAAAAACTCCATCAAGTCGACATTCTTGTTTTGCTACTGTTTTCCTGAATTTCATACTGCAGATGGGTGGAAGAAAAAAAAAAGGAAGAGAGAGGCGACTTCATTATGCAGATGGGTCGAAGAAAAGGCAAAAAAAATAAAGAGGGCAGCTAGGTTTTCATTTTAGAGAGAGGGGCAGAAGAAAAGAGCATTTTTAAGTGTTGACTAAGGAGCGTTTTTTAGTGTTAATGAGATTGCGGTTTTCACGAGCACTCGTGAGTTACTCAAAAACCTGACATGAGCAAGGTGTTTTTTATATTTTAGAGGGTTTAATATTTTCTCATAATTTCATTCATTCTATTATAAATATAAATAAATAAATGGAATACATGGGAGGCAAAAAATTCAACCAAATAAAATGTAGTTATCAAGATTAGTTAAATGGGAAAATTGAATTTATTTTAAAGGTGTTTTATTTGATGTAAATTGATAAATTAGGTGATTCAAATAAAAAAGTATTTATATTTCTATTTGTTATTTATTTATAATTTCATAATAATATTATGAGATTGTAATAAATTATATAATTTAGAATTGTGGTATTTGAGTAGGTTTATTTTTCAATTCAAACTCGACTTGAGACTCGTCGAACTCGTTATAAATGAATTAATATAACAATCTATCTGAGCGTCTCCGATTTAAATATTTGATATAACATCCTATCAAAGCGACTCACGCTAAATTTTAGAGCATGATATTTTTAAAAAACATAACAACCAATCAACTTTCAATCTATTTAGCTATTATATATAGGAAGCCCATATAGATACTCGGAAAATCTTTCCCTCCACACCCGTTTTCCAAAACTGTACGAAAATTACCATTTTGCCCTTCCACTTAAAAACGCCGCATCCTTCGAATGGGTGATCCACTGAAAGAAGACGAATTCAAAAAAAATTTGGGACGAATTCAAAAATTGGTTAGAACGAATAGGCTTTGAAGTGAGATTTTAAACGAGGTCGTTTCTCGACCGATTTCTACAAACAATGTATCAAAATTCATCTACTCTGAATTTTATGAACTCTAGGACTAATTTTAAGTGAAAAGGGTATTGTTTTGGGATTCAAAAATCGTACCCAAAGAATTAAGAGGGAAGTTCCTTAATTCTTGGGGTACGATTTTTTAAGCCTAAAACTATACCCTTTTTAGTTAAAATCAGTCTTGGAGTTCATAAAATTCAGATTAGATGAATTTTGATACCCTTTTTATAGAAATCGGTCGAGAAACGATCTCGTTTGAAAATCCCACTTTACAGTCCACTTCCTTCGAACGAAGGAATTCATTCGTTCGAATGAAGTGGGAATTTGAATGATGTGGATTATGGAGTGAGATCTTCAAAAGATGCCGTTTCTCGACTGATTTCTAAAAAAAAAGTATCAAAATTCATCTACTCTTAATTTTATGAACTCCAAAACTGATTTTAAGTGAAAAGGGTATAGTTTTAGACTTAAAAAACCGTACCCAAAGAATTAAGAGGGAAGTTCCTTAATTTTTTGGATACAATTTTTGAAACCCAAAATTATACCCTTTGCACTTAAAATGAGTCCCTGAGTTCATAAAATTAAAAGTAGATGAATTTTGATACCTTTTTTGTAGAAATTGGTTGAGAAACGACTTTATTTGAAAATCCCACTCCACAACCCATTCGTTCGAACGAATTTTTGAATTCGTTCGAACAAATCACCCGTTGAGGATGCGGTGTTTTTAGGTGGAAGGGTAAAAAGGTAATTTCCATCCAGCTTTGGAAAACGGGTGTGTAGGGAAAGATTTTGTAACACCCCAATTTCTCAATGAAATGGATAATTACGAAAATGCCCCTGAATTTGGTGAATTTAATAATTATGATGTTAAATGAGAAAATAGTGGGGTCCATTGCTCAAACTAAGATCCTATGAACATATTATAAGGGTCAAATTATAATGGATGGGTAATGTACATCAAATTGGGTCAAAATAGTTAATTGGGTCAAAGAATTCTCAATGATTGGAATAATTACGAAAATGCCCTGGATTGGTGAATTCAATAAATATGATTGTATATAAGGAAATAGTGGGGCCCATTGCTCAAATTAAGGTCATATGAGCACATTATAAATGTCAAGTTTGATTGGATGGGTAATGAACATCAATTGGGTCGAAAATGGCTAAATGGGTCAAAGGGCCCAATTGTGTGAACTTAAATTAAATGGGGTTAAGCTGATTTGATTGGAAATCAAGTGGAGTAAAAATGGGTAGGCCTAATGCACATGTGAAGACCAATTACAAATGACCAAAATACCCATAATTGGGTCATGGAGTCAAAAACGGGTCAAAGAGCTAAAGGGGGACCCAACGGGTCGGGTTGATTATGGTTGACCGTGTGGACCCTCAAGGGAGCTAAAATATGAGTTAAATCAGTTGAGTGGGACTGAAGTGAGTTGGAATTAAATCAAGTAGTGAGTCAACACATGTGCATTAAATGAAATGCATTAAGTATGTGAGTTGGGTGAGTTGAGATGGAAATCTAAATAGCCTTGAGTTCAAGTGAGTCAAAAGGGAAATTGAAGGGGCTGTAAAATCAGTGAGTTGAGTGGAAATTTGAAGAGGTTCGCTGGTCTCAAACCAACCAAAACAAGTCCCACACGTTGGGGACTTGTTTTGGTGATTTCCATAATGTATTTTAAATGAGAATACATGGGATTGAGATGAGATGAATGGTAAACTGAATGGCTGCATGGGTAGGTGCCAAGGGGTGCCTTGGATGGCACCCAATGCCCATCGATTTTGTTAAGAAGTTATGGGAGAATTGAGAGGTCATGGTAGCTGAAATACAAAAGCAATGAACCCCATGTTTAGCCGATTTTTGTCATTGCAAACCCAAGTTTTTCCCATCTCTTTCTCCCTCTCTCCAATTCGTGTTCTTGGCTGGAACAGCAGAGATTTTTGGCACCAATTATTCAAGCTTAAACCAGCAAGGAATTAAGGAAGAAAGGAAGAAATAAAAGATAGGAAGCAAGGATCAAAAGTCAAGAAGAAAGGCTTGGAAAATTGGTAAGTATTTCCATTGAGTGTTGTTGAAAAACATGGAACAAATGAGGTGTGTATTGGGCCATGGTCATGGCCGAATACACCAATCTTTAACCTTAATTAATGGAGGTTTAGAAATGGTAAAGATGACCATTGGGTTCGGCCACCATGAAGGGCCGAACCCCATGTAAAAGATTGCTTGGTTTTCATGTTTTGGAAACATGAAAACCATGGGTTTTATGAACTGTTTTTGGGTTGATTTAAGATTCAAATGCATGTCTTAGAAAGGTTTAAAACATGGATTCGGATGTCAGAAAAGGCTGAAGTTTATGTGGTCTAAATCAGTAGATTAAAATTGGAAAAAAATGGACCATGGGGATCGGCCATCTTGGATGGCCGAATCCCATGAAGTTGTGTTGGTTTTTGGATGGTTTCTTTGAAAGGTGAAACCTGATAATATTATGCTGATTCTTACATGATTTAATGGACATGTGATGTAAGTTACAAAGGGTTCAAACATGGGATAGGGTTCGGCCACATTGGATGGCCGAACCCCATAAAAGTATTTGATATTTGGTATGGTTTTTGGAGAGATAAAAACCATACCCATAGCGGTGAGTGTTTACGTAATTAAATGAAAGTAAGATTACTGTTTTGGGTTGGCCATGGGATGGCTAAACTATGTGTTTAACATGGCTAAGGGGTAGAGCCAATTGGTATTTAAATAATGGACATTATTGAGCAAAAGAACCATAAGGGTTCGGCCATGAGTATGGCCGAACCCCATGGACTGTTTTCATGGGTCATTTTATGGATGCGTATGTGATTTAAGATGGAATTATGTTTACTGTTTTGGTCGGCCAAAACATGACTGAACCATGTTAAGGTTGTGGGAAAGTTGTAGAGTTTAATCAAGGTATTGGTAGCAATGGCATGTCTGTAAATAAGGGTCACAATCATGAGATGAAAAAATGGACCTAAGTGAAATAAGTGAGGTTCGGCCAAGGTGTATGGCCGAACCCCACCTATAAACATTTGTTTCGGGTAATATTTCTATGGACATAAATTATTATAAAAGATGAGCCAATGGCAAAAATTGTAAATATGGGCATTAATGGAAGGACTTGAAAGTAGGACCAAATCAAGATGATGAGGTTCGGCCCTAGTGTATGGCCGAACCCCATGAGTTGATATTTGTGGCCTTAGACTCAAAAATGAGAATCAAATGAAGTAAGGGATTAAAGTTGGTTCATGATTTATGTGAATAAGGTGACGGATTTCTGTGACGGTGCACGACTGCGAGCGGTGACCGGATAAAGACTAAGAAAGAACGGACGCTGAAGTGATTCTTCAGTAGGTTTCCTACCTACTTGTAATCACAGTTTTTACCCAGTTTTCTTATGAGATTCTTGTTTATTTATGTGGTTTCAAATGATATATTATGCATTATCAAATGGCATACAGCATTGGCATCTCATGCATAGACATGAGATAATGAATGAAGTTCTACAGTGTTACAATTATGGGTTATGTTCTCTTCGGCGGTGCAAGTCACGCCGGGAGGAGTAACATGATGATCATAGTCACATTGGTCTCCTTAGGCGATGAGAGTCCCGCTAGGAGGACTCATACGTGATATGAATCAGTCAGTAATGAAGATATGTAAGTGTATTGTGATTTACCTTGTCGGTGCAAGGCACGTCAAGTGATGGCTATGAAGGTACATGATGGGGGAGGCTCATTGCATGTGCATACTTCATAGCATTGTTTTACCTGTTTTTGCTAATCATGTACTATGATATATATGCATGTTTTATATTCTAATCATGTGGTAGCCTTGATTCGGGAACCTACTGGCCCTTTGATCTAACGCCCTAATTCTATCCTCAGAGGAGAATGCAGGTACAAGTAAAGGGAAAAAGAAGGTCGATAACCGGGAGGGGAGCTAAGCCTAAGCGCTTGAATGTTGGACTGGACTTCTTTATATTACTGTCATTTGAACTATATATTGTCGGACATGTAATAAGACATTACTTGCTATGGTTTGATTAGGTTAATAACTTCGGATGGTTGATTTATGTTAATTAATGTTTGAGACTGTTACGTGCTATCTAGTCTTTCTATTCCGCAGTTAATCTAGGTTATTCCGCATGTTGATGTTAGTTTCATGTGTAATTCATTATCATGATCTAGTCCATGTACACATGGGTGACCAGTTAAGGTTCAGACTTGAGTAGTCTGAACTTAACTCGCGTCGTGATGCCGCCTGCTCTCTTTCGATGTTTTATTATTACTTTAAAAAAAAAATTAGACTCTGAAATTCTCGGAAAGGGCGGGGCGTTACAGATTTCCCCGGTGTCTGTATGGGCTCCCTTATATATATTATTACATTTGTTGCTGAGAGTTCTCCCTTAGTGCTAGGACACGATTGACCCTTGGGGGGGGGGGGGGGGGTGGTGGTGTGGGGTTGAATAAGTCAATCTTAAAAACGTTGGTCCCTCTAAAATTTCATGATTGATTAATTAGAGTGCAATGGATACTTCAATCGAGAAATTGACTCTAACACCACAAACAAAAGGACACAAGATATAGAGTGGTTCGGTTAGACAGCCTACATCCACTGTTAGGACTAATTCAACCTTGAGCTATCTCCAAATTCACTAAGTGGGGACTTACACACTCATAATTGGAGTAGAAATTTCTCCTCACTCAATTGGCTGGGAATTTCACCCACCACATGTAAAATAGGAATTCCACCTATTTGATTTGGCTGGGAATTCCACCCACCACGTGTGCTAGAGACGGTGCTCTAGAATTTTTATAGTGGTTCCGGAGCCATGCCTCCTTAATCCACTTTTACAGGATAAAGATTTTAAAACTAAATTAAAGCTAATAAGCACTTGCCTTGTAGCTCTTTCTCGAAGATGTGTGCTTCTCAAATATCCACCCAATGTGTGTCCGAATTTAATCCCGACGCTCTGCCTTGTAGCCGTCGTTGAGCAATCACAATCTCAGGGTGACTAGGAAACTGATTCTATCCTGGTTGGTATATTTTCTTTCCTCATCCCTTTCTCTCTTTCACTAACTCAATCAATAGATTGGTTTTATATGATTCTCAGGTGTAGGCACATGAGAGTTGATCGTTCCTTAGAGTGTGTGAATTTTCTCAGTTTAAGGAAGATGATTAAATGATCACACAACTCTCATATTTATAAAGGACTCAACACAATTTTTCAAACTGCCTAGTACCGACAGGTCGGGGCAACCAATGGGTTAGTGTTCATATTTATTATCATTCAACCACCCGATTGTTGCACATTAAATGCACTCCCAACGGCGTAATTAATTCCCGGTCGACAGGTCGGTGTCACCAATGGGTCGACAGTCAAGGCACCGAGAGGTCAGTCCATACGAGGGTCTTGATCTGGGGAAACACCATTCAGACAGAGTTTCATGTCCTGAAACTTGCGCTGGCCAGAACGACCTGTCGCCCTTTACTGAAGGGTAAATCCTGGTGCTTCGATTGGTCTTGAAATACCGAGATGTATGTTTTCTCGAGAGTTCACTTGAGTTCAAAGTCCAGAACTCACAAGTTTTTCATCGACGAGTTGCTGGCCACGAGCAGTCGCTAGGTTCATCACTGAGGGGTCGGTGCATACGAGACTCTCGATCAGAGGGATACCGAGAATGGCAGTTCAATGTTCCAAAACCTTTGTCAATCTGGCCGGCCAGTCTATGACCACGATGGATCGATCCTGTCTCCATCGAGGGGTCGGTGAGAACGACTAGTCGGGTTGAAAGTGAATTTAATTCATATTTCCAAGTTTGCTTCCAATTCACTATCAAGCTTCCTCTCTAGGCTTTTATGATTTTTATCTTTTGTTCAACTAAGCCTAGGAATGGTCCTCCTAAGGTGTGGCTATCACCTAAAGTCATTTATGACCACATACCTATTTTTTGTGATTGCCATAATGTGAGCTTCAATCTGGTGGAGCATGATCTTCTTTCTTAATCACCTTGAGTTCTTCGAACTTCTAGCAAGTGCCTCTTCCCGAGTCATGGAATTGACAAACTTAGGGACTCGGAAAAGCCAGGGCACTAACAGTTGTATCCTATTTTTTAATTGTTGTAAGGTATTTCATTAAAAAATAATGTTGGACTAAAATTAGATATAATAAGATAGATCAAAATTTGAATTTAAAATTATATTTTTAGTCACTTGTTTACTTGTAAAAGTCATATTTTTTAAAAAAAATAGTTTTTAGTTAAAATTTTATTTCAACTTATCAATGAAACAAAACTTAATGAGTTAATACTATTTATAATATTTTATTAATAGCAAGGGTTTGATCTGGTTTGACTACGGGTCAACTCGGTTGAACCTTATTTAACCCACCCTCCCTAAAAGATGGGTCGCTCCACAGGCTGGATTTTAAAACATTGAGTTGTTTAATTAATCTCTCTCCATTGGAAACACTATAAATACATGGGTCTAGATACAGAGAAAATTCGACTAGAGCCAAGGGCCGAACCAGTGCATTGAAATAGGAGAAGAGAATATCGAGAGGAGAAGTCTTGAATTCAAATTTCAGGTTGGCATTTTTTAATTCATGTATTGTAATTATTGAATTTTCAATTCACATCCTTCTACTGTAATTCTGAATTTTTTCCCATTAATGAAATAAATTTGAGACAGTTGTTTAGACTATTGGTTGTTCCTGTTTACAAATTTTATTTATGAATGTTTGAATTTTGATTTTAATCTTTTTATGGATGTATGTTGAAGATTTAGTCTAAAGATTTCTCAAAATTAAACATCATGATTTTAGGAGAAATTGAACTTGATTCTTTCATTCTAAGACTCTTTGCAGGGTATTTGAAATAATTAGACATGAAATTTCAAGTTGAAATTCGATTTTACCTAAGGTTTAATTTGATTAACTTTTGTTTAATGAAACTCTTATTATTTCTTCTAAGATAAATTTTAAATGGATACATGAAATAAATTTTGTATATTAATGTGAGTTCCATAGTCTAGGTCACGAATTTATTTTGCTCATAGTGTGGGATATTATGCTGGCTTGAGAACTTGTCTATGTCCAATTGTAAATATGTATATGTTCTTGTTCTTTCATTTTTATTTCATTTATTCAATTCATTCAAATTCTTTGGAACTAGATTGTAAATATTTTATTTTCTTCATAATTAATTGGTTTTAAGTTAAGTTCGGATTGTTTAATTTCTCTCCACCATTTTAATTAAACTTTGAATGTATTAACTTTAGATCTCATATTTAATTAATTTCCATTTTGTTGAATTAAGCACATAACTCTATGATTTTAGAAAATTAGATCTCATGTTTAAGAATTAATTCCATAATTTTATTTTCTTTGATTACATCATTCTAAATGGTGCCAAATTTATTTTTATACATATATTTTGTTGATTTCCCTTGGGTTCGACCTCGCACTCAATCGCTATACTATTTAATGGTTAGTGCGGTTGCGAGTAAATTTAAGACACAGCACAATGCTTCATACGAGTCATGGATTTGACAAACAAGGGACTCGGCAAGCTGGGGCACTAACATGTATGATGGCATGGTGATGGAGATTAATGCATGGTAGGTATGACATTCTCATATTCATGGGATTGTGTATGGGAGTGTGTATTTCGTGATTTTGTCATGATGGCCACTTGGTGCATCAAGTGGATGGTTGTGTATTCCTCACTTTGGTGGGATGGCCACTTCGGTGGAAGTTGTGTATACATCACTTAGTTGGAATGCCACTTCAGTGGAAGTTGTATATTGTTCACTTAGGTGGGATGGCTACCAAGTAACAGTAGATGTGTTTGTGGAGACTGGTGCATTGAGCATTTAACATTTTGCATTGATATTGAGCTTTACATGCTCATATTCATGTAACACCCCGGATTTTCAAGTTATTAATATATATGAAAATTACCCATTTAATTTGTGAATTATTAGATATGGACCTTAGATGCGTAAAGTGTTGGGTCAATGCCCAATTAAGACCTAACGGTTTTGGTAAATGGTTTCAATAGAATTAAATGGGGCGGAATTAAATATAGATAGCATGGCCGTGTATGAAGGTTTGCATATCCATGATTATGTGCATAAAGAGACTAGGAATGGAATGTACATTACATGACCATGTGTATGGGATTTACACATCCATGAGGATGCGCATAAGATCATTTAAAAAGGAGTCATTTCCTTGTTGAGAGCGACACTAAGGCAATTGTTAAATTGCAAGGGGCGCTCGGCACCTTCTAAGATGAAACCGAGTGGAAGATTTATAAGACAAGGGGGAAGGGATACACGGCATACACATTCAAGGGGTTTCATTAAAGATCAGTCTCGGCTGAAGATTAAGAAGAAGGAGGAAAAGGCTAAGGAAGAAGAGGATCGGAAGAACAAGTCGGAGCGAAGGAAAACCAGAGGAGTCGCGGAACCGGTAAGTAATTTCGATAATTTTGTTTTAAGAAAGGAACCATAGGGTTCGGCCATGGTGTATGGCCGAACCCCATGGAGGAAAATTGAGGGAATAATTATGGTGATTTAATGGAATAATGAACCATAGGGTGCAGCCATGTTGTATGGCCGAAACCCATGGAAAGACATGGTTTAATTTATGTGTTTTTGAGGGATAAAAACCATGGAATATTATGTATGTTTTAAAAGGGTTTAAATGGAAGGTTGTTGGTAAAGAACCTTAGACCATGGGTTCGAGCCGAACCCCATAAAGAATTATGGAATTATATTTGTATAGTTAGATCATAGAAAGGATGGCAAAGTTGTAATTATAGGCTAAAAAGAAAGATCATGGATTCGGCCATGGTGTATGGCCGAACCCCATGAAGTCGTTTATGGATTTAAGTTGTTAACCATGTTAAACAATTGTGGTATGAGTGATTACCTAAGGAAAGAAGGGCACAAAACCAAAGGGTGAGGTTCGGCCATGTGGTATGGCTGAACCCCACCAAGGAGTATATATGGACTTAGGGTTGTAGATATTGAATTTAAGTGGATTGTTTTAATAATTTTAATGGATGAAAATAATTGATGAAGGTTAATGATTTAAATGGTCTTAAACATTGGAAATGGTGAAGAACTATGGACCATGGGTTCAGCCATGTGGCATGGCCGAACCCCATGAAGAGTTATTGGTGGACGTAGATGTTTATGGACCTATGTTTTAAACCTAAACATAAAGTGATGGAGGAAATGGCAATATTGTAATTTAAATGGAAATAAGGGACCATGGGTTCGGCCATGGTGTATGGCCGAATCCCATGGGAATTATTTGGTGGACTTAGGGTCTATGTATGGTAGATTAAAATGAATGAAATGTTAACTAAGGATTAGACCAATGGCAATGTTGTAAATAGGTGGAAATGATAGACCGTGGGTTCGGCCATGGTGTATGGCCGAACCCCATGGGAAATGATTTAGGGATTTAATTATACTTAGACCTATGTTCATGGTTTATGTTATTGGTTATGGATATGTATAATGGCAATGTTGTAAATAAGTAAAATTAATGGACCATGGGTTTGGCCATGGTGTATGGCCGAACCCCATGGGGATTGTTTTATGGACTTAGGGTTTATGTATGTTAGATTAAATGAATAAAATGGGACAGCCATAGATTAAGCAATGGCATGGATGTAATAAAGGGTGAAAGTGATGGATCATGGGTTCGGCCATGGTGTATGGCCGAACCCCATGAGGAATGGTTTATGGACTTAGACATAATTGTAAATCAAATGGGACATGGTTTTAATTGATTGATATATTATAAGGTAACAGGGCCTCACAAGGTGTGAACGATCGTGAGCGGTTACCGGACGAAAGCGCAAGGACACATTAGTGGTCTTTGGTAGGATTCCACTTCTTTGAAACAATGGATTTATGTACAATGTTTCTTATCTTATTTATGATGAATTTATGTTGAAAAAGATATGTTTCAAATTGTGAGTTTTAATGCTATGTTTATTATATAAAATAGCATGTGTTTCATTAACATCTCATGCATGGCATGGGGTGAAGGATATGTAACAGGAGGGGCCACACTCCGTCGGGGCGTCTGAAAAACCTATGTGGGATACCTTTATGTACTTTTCCATCAAGAAGAAATCGGAGGGGCCACACTCCGTCGGGGCGTCCGAAAGACCTATGTGGGGGTATTTATGTGTACTTGTGATGGGTGGGAGTCATTGCATTTGATATCATGACATGGCATGGTTTATATGGCTTTTGACATTATGATATTATTATATATGTTTTGTACTAACCATGTGTTAGGCATAATTGGAATACCTACTGGGCGCGTTGTTCTAACGCCCTACTTCTACCCTAGTGGATGATACAGGAAACAAGGAGAACGATGAACGCGAAACAGGCCAAGCATAGAAGCTTGGATGCTTTTAGTTTATATTTTAATTAAGTTATTTATGGACTTGTAATTTGAGTAACTAGACTTCGGACATGCAATAACTTAGATGATTTGCCATGGCTGGATGTTTACTTGGATAATTATGTTATGTTAATGACGATTAAGGACTTGACGTACTTTGCTATCTAAAATGGAATAGAACTAGGTTCTATTATAATTCCGCATGTTATGCTTTAATTCAGCATGTTTATATTGTTATATGTGAACCGTTTTCATGGACATAGTCCATGCACACATAGAGTTGGCCAGTTAAGGGTCGAACTTTAGATGTTCGGACTTAGCTCGCGTCATGACGTCCCGCTCTTGCTCACTTTGTTATTTAAAAAAAAAAAAAAATATATATATATATATATACTCTGATTTTACGGAAGTTAAGAGTGAAAAAGGACGGGGCGTTACAATTCATGGGTTTGGGATATGGAAGTGTGTATTCCGTGATTTTGTCATGATGGCCACTTGGTGCATCAAGTGGAAGGTTGTGTATTCCCCGCTTTGGTGGAAGTTGTGTATTCTGTGACAAAATCATGATGCCTATGGCTTGGTGGAAGGTTGTGTCCCTCATTTCAATGGGATAGCCACTTCAGTAGAAGTTGTGTATTGCTCACATCGGTGGGACGGCCACCAAGTAATAGTAGATGTGGTTGTGGAGATGGTTGCATTGAGTACTGAGCATTAACATTGGCATCGAGCATTAAAGCATAGTAATGAATTATTATTGAAGTTATTGTGCTTTGTTTATTTTTGAAAGATATGGAATGTGAAGGATAAATGTATCATGTGTATATATTATGTGTTATTGTTTTCTTCACTAGGCTTAGAGCTCATACCCTTTACATTGTAGGGAACATAATTGATTTAGGCATTGATGAAAATCAAGAACAGAACTAGAGGACAATAAACTACTTAGAAGCAAATTAGTTTTATTTGTTTAAATAGATTTATCCCACTTTTATATACGTTTACGGTTTGGTTTTAAAGTTAGTGCCCCGGCTTTGCCGAATCCCTATGTTTGTCAATTCCATGACTCGGGAAGAATCACTTTCTTGAAGCTTGAAGACTCAAGGTGATCAAGAGTGAAGATCATGCTGCACTGGATTAAAAGTCATCGTTATGGCAATCACAAAACAGGTATTTGGTCATAAATGAATTTAGGTGATACCCACACCTTAGGAGGACCATTCCTAGGCTTAGTTGAACAAATGGTAAAATCATAAAAGACCTAGAGAGAAAAGTTGATAGTGAATTGGAATATAATTAAGTTCATTGTCAGTTCGACCAGTCATTCTCACCGACCCCTCGGTGGAGACAAGATCGACCAATCGTGGTCATAGACTGGTCGGCCAGATTGACAGAGGTTCTGGTTCATAAACTGTCATTCTAGGTAAGCATCTGATTGAGAATCTCGTATGCACCGACCCCTCGATGATGAACTTAACGACCCCTCGTGCTCAACGTCCCGTAGATGAAAAACTTGTGAATTCTGGTCTTTGGACTCAAGTGGGCTCTCTAGAAAATAAACATCTCAGTATTTCAACACCGATCGAGAGTACTAGGACTGACCCCTCGGTAAAGGGTGACATGTTGTTCTAGGCAGGACATGTTTCGGGACATGAAACTCTGTCTGCATGGTGTTGCCCCAGATTGAGACCCTCATATGGACCGACCTCTCGGTGCCATGATTGTCAACCCATCGGCGACACCGACTTGTAGACCGGAAAATAATAATACCATTGGTAGTACATTTAATGCGCAATGGTTGGGTGGTTGAACGGTAGTATTCTTAGTCACCAACCCCTCAGTGCGCCCGACCTGTCGGTACATAACAGTTTCTGAAACAGGTTGCCTTCTCGTTAAATACCAATCCTTGTGCAACCGCTTCATATCCTTTGGCAAATCCGTTGGACCGTCATCATTATCAGTGAGCTTAAAAAAGGGCCAACAAAAGGATCACTCTCTCTCTTGTGCCCACACTTGGGAAATCTAATTCAACCAATCATATGGATTGAGTTTGTGAGAGAGAAAGGGGAAATGATAATCAACTAGGAAAGATGTTCGTAGAACCAATTTACTAGTCACCCTGAGATTGTGATTGCTTAACGATGGCTACAAAGTGGAACGTCGGGATTAACTCGGGCACACATTATCAATGAGAAAGAGCTACAAAACAAGTGTTTCTTGGTTTTAAATTTACTTTAAAACCTTTATCTTGTGAAAGTGGATTAAGGAGGCTTGGCTCCGAAGCCACTATAAAAAATCTAGAGCGTCATCTCTGGCACACGTGGTGGGTGGACTTCCAAGCCAAATCAAATATGTGGAATTCATATTTTACATGTGTTGGGTGTGTAACGCCTACCCCTTTTCACCGAAATCAGAGTCTTTTATTTATTTTTTTGTTTTTGAAATGAAGAGTGACAAAGGGTGCGGACGTCAGGACGCGAGTTAAGTCCGAGCTTCTAAAGCTCGGCCCTTAACTGGCCAACCCTACGTGTGCCTGGAACGAAGTCCATGGAGAACAGTTCACACGTAGACGTAAGCTTGTGGAATATTAACTAAGTGCGGAAATTACCATAGAGACTATCCTACAAATTGGAGATAACAGGGAAGATACATTCATTTAATTACTAACATACCTTAAAATGATAATGTCCAAAATAACATCCAAACATTGCAAGTAAGCTAAATTATTACATTCCGACAAACTAAATTACTCAATTTACATTTTCTAAAATAGACATAAGTAAACTATCTAGCACGCCTTCCCTAGCTCCTACGCTTGGCCTCCCGTCTCGTCCTTCGTTTCCTCCGTCTCCTGTGTCATCAGCTAGGGTAGAAGTAGGGTGTGAGACAATGCGCCCAGTAGGACTCCAAGTAGGGCTAACACATGGATTAGTAATAACAGCATGCAGATAATAATATAATAAAAACTGGTAGACAATCATATAATGAAATTATGAAGTGAATGCCATGCCATGGGTGTCTGTGTTATGAATCCCACCCATCATCCCTACCATATGATGTCATATCCCCCTTGACGGCAAGACCTCGTCAAGGTATCCCCATGCTTGTTCTCGGTAGCCCCGACGGAGCATGGACTCCGGTTATAGCCTATCAGGCTATCCCCATGCCTGTTCTCGATCGCCCCGACGGAGCATGGACTCCAGTTATAGCCTATCAGGCCATCCCCATGCTTGTTCTCGGTCGCCCCGAGGGAGCATGGACTCCGGTTATAGCCTATCAGGCTATCCCTATGCCTGTTCTCGGTCGCCCTGACGGAGCATGGACTCCAGTTATAGCCTATCAGGCTATCCCCATGCCTGTTCTTAGTCGCCTCGACGGAGCATGGACTCCAGTTATAGCCTATCAGGCTATCCCCATGCCTGTTCTCGGTCGCCCAGACGGAGCATGGACTCCAGTTTCATTTCATCCTTCCCCTACCATATCCCTCCCATGTCATGCATGAGATGTAGATGCCATATACCATGTAATATATGTAAACCATAGTCATAAAACCCATCTTAAAACAATCCCATGATTATCAAAATAAATCAAAGGAAACCAATCACATAATACTAAATCCAAAACCCATCTTAAAAACAACCACTTGATTTCCAAAATAAATTAAAGGAAAACATCACATAATACTTAATCCAAAACCCATCTTAAAACAAACCATATAATTTCCAAAATATTTCAAAAAAAACCATCACTCAATCCATGGCTTACAAAAAGGTAGGAATCATACCGAATACCGACTAGCGTCCTTTCTCGCTTCCGTCCGATAATCCGGTCGCCGATCACTCACCGCTTGCGATATTCAATACCTTATTATATACACATAATCAATCCACATTTTACTATTTCTAAGCCCATTAATCATTTCCAAGTCCATACGAAAAATCGGTCACTATTTAGGTTTTGTGGGTCCCATTTAATCCATTACATATTTTAATTGCATGAGTCTAAAAATCAGCCTCCTAGGCTTTATTTAACCATACATAAACTTATTATTTAGTGCCCCTAAGTCCATGGTCCTCTCCCATGGAGTTCTTGAATTTGGCCATTAATTACGGTTTTGCCACTACCTCTTCTCCATGGTTAATCAATCATTCACCCTTGCCTAACTAAGTTCATAATTGATCCATACACTTAAGTCCATTAGTGACCCCTTTAATCATGCCATAATATCATTAAAACGACCCTTTTTCTTAACTTAACCTACATTAATTAGCCACATACATAAACCCTTTCTTAGCCCATGAAAATGACTTATTATTGAATCATCATTCTTAGCCATATCTTGGGTCGATAATTGACCCATCACCCATATCACAAGATCATTTACATCAACCATTTAATTTAACCTAAACTCCATTCATTTCCATATATACACACACATTAGTCTTAGTCCTTAATTGGTTCACAAAATGGGTCCATTGATGTCTCATTAAGCATAACATAACAACACTAGAAATAAGCCATTTAAACACTCTAATCCTCACTCATTTCTCACATACATCATACCAAAATTTATCCATAAGTTTACCCACAAATGGGTCATGGGTTCGGCCATACACCATGGCCGAACCCATGATGTCTTTATCCCATTTTTTTCTTTGGTCTAATTACACATTTGAAACCATCATAATTCCATAATTCCACACCCATTAAATCCATCACTACACCACCATAGGGTTCGGCCATGGTGGTTCATGACCCATCATTCCATTGGTGCCCTTTTAGACCATAAAGACACTTACTTTTATTCATGGATTCCATCATAATAAACCTCCTCAAACATTACCTACATTTAATCATTAAGCACTTAAAACCCTAAACCATTCTCCATGCTTCCATTCTTACAAACCCTACTAAATTAATTCAATCATCTACCATGGCGTTCATCCCCCTCTACCATTCTTTTTGAGGTCATTAAAATCATTTTCCATCTCCTATGATTCTCTCATTTAAAACCTCTTTACAAAAATTACCACATTCAATCATTTACAACCCTAAATATCATAAACATTCTCCATGCTTCCATTTTTACAAAACCCTAACAAAAACACACATTACCTAACCACCCACCACGGGGTTCGGCCATACTACATGGCCGAACCCTATGGCCCATAATTTTTCTTCCAATTACATAATTCCATGCTTAATCCATTTAATTACATAACCCCCTTAATCCATTTATTTACTCTCTTTTTTTCCCTTTCCCTAACCCTAATTTACCCATTAGGGTTTTGTCCACTCTCCATCCTTCCATTTGATGGATTTAAAATCCAAACCCTATGATCATTTGGCCACCATCAATTTTAACAAAAATGAATTCCAAATCTTAAACCCTAAAAATCCAAATCTCTTGTTTAGGAAACACTTACAATCCGTCGTCTCCTCCGACTTTCGCCGCTCCCGTCGGCTTCCGTAGCCTCCTTTCTCCTTCCTCTTGATCTTTGGTCGGCCAAGATGCTTGATCAACGGTGAAAACCTCCAAGCTTAGGGTCGGCTAAGGTAGGGTTTGCTTGAGAGAGGGAGAGGGGAAGATGATGAGAGGGAAGATAGTAGACCTTGATCTTAGAGTGGTGGACTAAAAATTGCACTTTTTTCTTCTCTCCTTCTCTTCTTTCCTCCCTAGCTTTCTTCTTCTTTAGTTTTCTTCTTCTTCTCCCTTCCTAGCGTGGGATGGCCATGAGAGAGTGCAAGAAAGGAAAAGAATGAAATGAGAGTGAAAAAAGAGAGAAAAGAAAAGATAAGGCTTATCCCATTTGGTTACTTAAATTACACTTTACATTAATTCTCCCAACCACCCCACATGAGATATGTCTCATGCTTTTTGACCCAACACAACTAGCCAACGTTTTTTTTTTTTTTGATGCCTTAAGATATTTTTCATACTTTAATGGTTTATGCTTTATGCTTTAAGATTCATGGTGGTGGTTGAGATAAACCACCACCCAACGTTTTATGTGTTATAGATAAATGGCTTTTGGTCTTCTACCTTTTGACCATTTGACCACCCTTGAATAATTTAAACATTTAATTAATTAGATAATTAGATTAATTTAATTCCCATTTTAACTTAATTCCATTTACTTAAACTCCTTCATGCATCTACCCATGGTTGACCAATTCAACCATGGTGGACGGCCCCACCAATCCTTGGTCCACATGCCACCTTATTTGGTGAGGTGGAGGTGGGTCCCAATTGGCCACATCACCTTGGCCATTCCACCACCAACTTAGGTGATTTTAAATTTAACTAAGTCCATTCCAACCAATTGGATCACCATTGGGCCCATGGCCCAATTACATTTTCCTCTTACCCACTTACCTTAGAGCTTACATCACCTAGATCCATTGGGTCCCAAATGAGTATTGGGCCCAATTTGACCATCCTTGGCCTTATTGACCATCTTTGACCCTTTAAGTAAACTTAAATCCAATCCATAGTCCATTGGGCCCTAGTTGGGCCTTTGTCCATATTTTGATCCATTCACCATTTATTCCATCAAATTTCTAATTTCCACCATTAAAAATAAATAATAACACATATATATTGATTTACAAATTCCGGGCCATTAAAGGGTGAAATTTCCAGCCGATTGACTTAGGTGGAATTCCTACTCTAATAGTGAGGGTGTAAGTCTGTAAGTCTCCATTTAGTGAATTTGGAGATAGCTCAAGTTGAGCTAGTCCTAATAGTGGATGTAGATTGGTTAACCGAACCACTATATATCTTATGTCCTTGTGCTTGCGGTGTTGAGCTAATTCCTTGTGTTGATGGCTTAATCACGTTTGCTAACACACACACTTGATTGTTATATCCGCTGCACTTAATTAATCAATCAATTAATTTTTGAAAAGGACCAACAATTTTTAGATTGACATATTCACCCCGCTCTAGGATCAATCGTGTTCTAGCACCAACGAGAAAACTCTCAATTGGTATCAGAGCCTAGTGTTCTTTATAAGGATTTAACCATCCGAGTTTATCCAAGCTAGAACACCATGGGAGACAGTCATGCAATATCAAAACCCCCTTACTTCGATGGAACAAACTCTACCTCATTGAAGGCTAAAATGAGAAGTTTCTTTGTTTCTATAGATTCATCGATATGGGATATTGCAAAGACTGGATGGCAGGAACCCATGGAAGAGAAGATGATAGCATCCACCTCAACCATGTTTATGACAACCAAACCTTTTGCCTCTTGGACCTCTACTGAAAAAGTTGCTCAGATAGCTGATGACAAAATCATGAATGCACTTAACTATGCAGTATCCGAAAGCGAGTACAAGCTAATTATGACCTGTGGAATTGCAAAAGAGGCATGGGAAGTTCTTGAAAGAACTCATGAAGGCACCTCAATAGTTAAGAGGTCCAAACTTCAGACCCTCCAAAATCAATTTGATAAGATTAAAATGAGGGAGGATAAAGTCTTCATGGATTTCTATTCTAAGATAAGTGACATTGTTTGGAATCTTGCAGAAAGATTCAAGCCTAACGTTATGGCTATGGAAGATAACAGAGATGTGTCTCTAATGAACATCGATGATTTGGTTGGTTCACTACAAACCTATGAACTACACTTTGAACAACCAAAGGACAAATCCATTGTCTTGAAATCTTCTTTAAAACAAAAGAAAATAAAAGAAAAAGACGACTTTTTGGAAGATGAGTTCTCAATTGATGAAATGGCAATGTTTGCCAAAAAGTTTTATAAAAACTTTGTTAAAAGAAAAAACTTGAGAAGAATGGGAAATGGTGAATCAAGTAAAAGATATCCTAAAAGGCAAGAAGAAATTAGAGGGAAAGGGAATGAGAGAGAGGTTGCCAAGGATCAAACTTGTTAAAATTGTGGGGGAGAGGACACTTCATGAATGAATGTTCCTCAGATAAAATTAAGAAGGCTATGAATGTGGGTGTGATCTATGTGGAAACCTCTGAATCAGAGAGTGATTCCGATAAAGAGAGTCAAAGAAAAGTTGATGTTTCAAAAAGTCTCTTAGCCTCGATCATTGGTGATCAAGAAAATCCCACAGTTGTAATGGAGGATGATAAGAGTGAAGATGATGAAAATCTTCAAGCCTCCTACAGTGCCCTATTATTTGAAAGTAAGAGGATGGCAAAGAAATTGGACAAGGTGAAAAATGAAAACATGAACCTCACTAATCAAGTGAAGGATTTAAAAACTGAAAAATCTCTTTTAACCTCTAAGCTGGAAGTTTATGACAATGAAAATTCAAAACTAAAAGAGCGTAATAAAAACCTTCAAGAAGAGATAAGTATTCACTGTAAGGATGTCGAGAATCTGTGGCATCACAATAACCTTTTTGAAGAGGATGTTAAAAAATTATCTTTGGAAGTTAAGGAATTAAAAATTCATAAAGAAAAATTCCAAGATAAGTTTAGCCAAGGAGATGAAAGACTTAAAAGACTCCTAGGTTCGGGTAAACAATATGGTGATAGGTCTGGTCTTGTGCCTCATCCACCAAAGAACCTATGAACCATGGAATGTGTTAGTGCCCCGGCTTGACCGAGTCTCTGCATGTCAATTACATGACTCGGGTAGAAATACTTGTCAAAGTTTGAAGACTCGAGATGATCGAGGAAGAAGATCATGCTCCACCAAGCTCAAAGTTCATCGTATGGGAATCACAAGAAACTGTATATACCCATAGATGACCCTAGGTGGAACCCACACTTGAGAGAGGACTTCTAGGCTTAGTTACATATGTTGGTAATAAACATAATCTTACCTAGAGAGGAAACTGAAGTGAACTTGGAAACATGAATTATGTTCACTATCAGCACGGCTAGTCTATCTCACTAACATCTCGGTGTAGTCAGGATTGACCCATCATGGTCAAAGACTGGTCGGCCAAATTAATATTGGTTCTGGAACTTCGAATTGTCATTCTGGATATGCCTCTGACCGAGAGTCTCAGATGCACTGACCCCTCAGTGATGAACTTAATCAACCCCTCGTGGTCGACGACTCATCGGTATAAAACTTATGAATTCTGGACTGTGAACTCATAAGGGCTCTTGATAAAACAGACATATCGGCAATCAAAGATCGATCGAGAGTAACATGACCGACCCCTCTGCAAAGGGCGACAAATCGTTCTGGGTAACAGGTTTCCAAAGTGGAAACTACTGTCAAGCATGTTTTGCACCAAAATAAGCCTCTTATATGGACCGATCCATCGGTACCATAAGTGTCAACCCATCAACGACAACGATATGTCGGCCGAAAATTAATTATACCGTTGAGGGTGTATTTAATGCACAACGGTCGGGTGGTTGAACAATAATAAATATGAACACCGACTCATCGGTGCCACCGACCTGCCGGTCTTGGACAGTCCATATGACCGTTAAGACTCCTCTATAAATATGAGTGTTATGTGATCCTTGAACCATCTTCCTTGAGCTGAAAAAAGTTATATACTCTAAGGAACGATCGACACTCTTGTGGGAAAGATCATAAACAACCAATCTATTGATTGTGTTTGCAAGTGAAAAAGAGATGATAAGAGAAAGATCATAAACAATCAATCTTCGGATTGAGTTTGCAAGTGAGAAAGCCATAAACTAGGAAAGCTTTGGAACCAAGTTTCCTTGTCACCTAGAGATTGTAATTGCTACACGAGGACTGAAAGAGTGAGCGTCGACACAACTTGAGTGGAATCTTCAAGAAACACACATCAGCGAGAAGGAGTTTTAAGGCAAGTGCTTCTTAGTTTTAACTTTCGTTTTAAAACCTGTAGCCCGACAATGGATTAATGAGAGGTACTCTGGAACCAATATAAAAATATCTAGAGCGTTGTCTCTGCCACAGTGGTGGGTGGAATTCCCGGCCAATTGAGTGAGGTGAAATTCCTACTCTAAATGTGAGGGTGTAAGTCCCCACATAGTGAATTTGGAGATAGCTTAAGGTTGAGCGAGTCCTAACAGTGGATGTAGGTTGGCGAACCGAACCACTATATATCTTGTGTCCTTGTGTTTGTAGTGTTAGAGCCAATTTCTTGTGTTGATTGTATATCACACTTGTTGAACACAGACTCACTTGATTGTTATATCCGCTGCACTTAATTAATCAATCAAGCAAATTTCAAAAAGTACCAACGAAATTAGATTGACCTATTCACCCCCCCTCTAGGGTCAATCGTATTGTTCTAGCACCCGTGTTAAGGGGACTTTCAGGGTGTTTGGAAAAACAAGTGTCTCTCACCCTTCAATAAGAAAGCGTTATTTTTGTCAAAAGGTTGGACATTTCAAAAGAAATTGCTACCATTGGAAGAGACACTTAGAAAGGAAAGCACAAGCTAAAAGACAGAATCCAGTAAAACCTATGCCTAAAAGACATCCACCAACACCTAACCTTAAAAGAAACCCAAGGAAGGTGGATGCAAGGCAAGACTTTTTGCTGAGACAGTTGAATCATGTCTTAAAATAGTTTAAGGATCCCAAGTTTGGTTATCAAAGGTACGATCATAGGGGTGTGTATGCAACACCAAATGCCACAATCTTTGTACCTAGGAGATAAACCACCATTCATATTTTGTTTTGGTTGAAGATTCACTTCCATATCTTAGACCACTACAAATGGACTCACAAGAGACCATGTGAGTTCACATAACAGAAAAGTGTTGTGACATGAGGAGAGAAAAATTGTCTAACTACAAGTCTAGAATGTACTATTCCTGGCTATAGAACATATTTTACTTGGAAAACCATACATTCCATTTAGAGTATTTTGAACTTTATGTGTTTTTGGAATGTAAATTCTGATCTTGTGCATGTTTTAATGAATTGATGAATTATTTTTGGCATATCTGTGTTTTATCATATCGGAATAGATCTATGTATGCCATGCTTAGAATAGGATTTCATCAAGTTGCACAAATCAGGGATGATTGGTCTGCTATCTAAACCTATCGGTATAGTCGACATGTAGGTGAATAGACTAGTCGGTGTGACAGACATGTCGGTACTGTGCTAAATCAAACACTGTTGAAAAGGGAAAAAATTGTCAAAAGATTCGATCTGTCGATGAAAACGACATGTTGGTGAGACAAAATATTTAAATTAAAAGGAACCCTTTTTGCGAAAATGATAACTCATTCGAATTTGTCGTCTCCTCTCCCGCGAAGGTTTGGTGATCTGCCTTTCACCTCCCGTGCCCTAGACCACTCGACATGACCTCTCAGAGTGATTTCTCGCTGGAAAACCATAAGATTTTTGTTCCTTCCGTCTCTAGAAGCTTCAAAATCACAGTTTTTGTGATTTTTTTAGATCAGTTTAGGCTTAGTCTTCTCCTCATCCACCTCCAAGCCACTGTTTGAAGATCTCCTCTTAGAAAAACCATGCCCAGAAGATGGCAGTCCAGTCATGCCCTCAGACCTCTGAAGAACAAGGAGAAACCAGTCAGTGGCCCAAAAGAACAAAAAAACCAGCCTTTCGATCTTGCCCTGGCCCTAGCTCTGGAAATCCTGCGTCTGTTCAGGCTGGTAAGTTCACTCTCTCACCCCACAGACCTGTAGCGACCCGACCCGATTTTTTCGGAGTTTTAGGGTCTTGGTAGCAGTGGGGTGAGTGTGGGCCCTGTGGTGGGTCCTGGTTTGCCCGATTTTGAGTTCGGAAACTCAGAGGGCAATTTGGTAATTTTGAATTATTGAATTTTCTTTCATAATTAAAAGTTTGAAAATCACACGTTTTTCCCCGACGTTTGTCGTTTGACTTCTTCGAACTTTTTAAAATATTTTGAAAATTGGAGATTTCTATATTTATAAAAAAAAAAAAGGGGGAAAAACCCTAAACCTAACCCCTCCCTTTAAAATCTTGTTTTGGCAGCACTGTAGCTCATAGCTACAGTGCCGCCGCAACACCTCTTTCTCTCCTTCCCCTCTCTTCTCTTCCCTTTTGCTGAAAACCCTAAATCCATCGCCGCCGTCGCACCCCATCTTTCTCACCCTCTCCATCGCAACTGCACTTTGCTCTTCTTTTCTTCTCCCTCAAGCCGCAGCCGTATCTTTCTCTCTCTCTCTTTCTCTCAGCCTCTCCCTTCCCCTATCCAGTTCTCCCTCTCCTCGCTGCGAATCGCCACCCCCCTTTCGCCACCGCGCAGACCTGGCCGGACCTCCAGCCGTCTGTTTTCTCAATTTCTCAGCGATCTTGAACTTCGCCGCCGCCGCCACCATCTTCCTTCACTTTCTCTCTTTCTCTCTTTCTCTCTTTCTCTTCCTCTCTTCCTCATCCAGAAACCCTAATCCCAAACCCTTTGCCCCTTTTCTCAGGCTCGGCAGGCCTTGTTCAATCCGACCCAAGCCCAGTTCGAGTTGAACCCAGCCTCGAGGGCCCAACTCGCTTTCTCTGCCCGAGCCATCAGCTCTGCCCAGCCCAGGCCCGTTCCAGCAGTTCGGCCCAGCCCAGGCCTGATCCAGCAGCTCAGCCCAGCCCAGGCTCGATCCATCAGCTCAGCCCGACCCAGGCCTAGTACTAGGCTCGGCCCAGGCCCGTTACAAGTCCTTTTCCAGCGTGTTCTGGAGTTCATTTCTGGAGTGTTTTTGGATTTTCTTCAGCTCGTTCCAGCCTGTGCATCGCTTCCATCAATCCTCCAACCCGTTTTCATCCCTCGAATTTCGAAAGCACACATAGGTGAGGGAACTCATCATCGCTTTTAGCATGCATCTATGCATCTTACTTCTCTATCAAATGTGCGCGTACGAAATACGGTGAATGGGGGTCATCGATGTTATGACCCACTCGGCAAAGGAACTGTTGATACCATTACGTGGCGGGCCCCCATCCGGGTGTATTCGTATCCGATGCCCGCAGAGGCATATATGAATTGATTAATTGATGTCATAATTGATTGATTGTGTGGCGACATGATCAGAGTTTATTTTGGTTGATGATATGTTAAGATGTCAGCATGTGAATATGTGATATGTGGTGGTATATGTTTGATCATGGTGTGATGTAATCTGGTGATAAAATGCCATATGACTATATGATGATTAGTTTGGACTGCTAGACATTGCAACATGCTTGGATGTTAACATGCCAACTCGTGATAGATAATGATATATATGCATCTGATTATTATACAATGAACTATGTTAATAGTATGTGTAGCGGTATTTGTGCATGTATATAGCTAGCATATGTGGGATGTCGGTGGGGCATGGGTACTAGGCCACATCAGGATCTAGAGACTCCCCCTAGCTTATCGGGTAGTTAGGGTGCGGATGTTATATGGGACCGCACAGTGGACGCGTGGTTGGGATTCAAACTCCCTTGTGATTGGAAATGGGTAGTCGTAACCCTTGCATGGATCAAATGGTCAGTTCGTCTTGTATTTACCGGACGTACCTATGAGAGAAGCGTGATCTGACTTAGAGAACAAGGTGCCTTGGAGTCCCAGATAAGGACTAACTGGGAAGTGATTATGTTAACCTTAGATAGGCCATCAAACTGAATGTTGGTTCACCCAAGGTAACCTTAGAAGCCCCTTGCGGTTCCGATACCGAAATGTGTGATGAGTGAGGTGATCCCTAGATGACCGAGTAGGCTGAGGAGGTGCTCGCCTAGGTCGAGGGATGGAGCTGGTGAGGGACAGCTCCCGCTGGCAGAGTCGTGATCCCTATATGACCGAGTAGGCTGAGGAGGTGCTCGCCTAGGTCGAGGGACGGAGCAGTGAGGGACAGCTCCAGCTGGCAAAGTTGTGATCCCTAGATGACCGAGTAGGCTAAGGAGGTGCTCGCCTATGTCGAGGGACGATGCAGTGAGGGACAGCTCCCGCTGGTATGGTTTGTGATTCCCTGGATGACCGAGTAGGCTGAGGAGGTGCTCGCCCAGGTTGAGGGACGATGCGATGAGGGACAACTCCCGCTGGTATGGTTTGTGATTCCCCGGATGACCGAGTAGACTGAGGATGTGCTCGCCCGCTCATTGATCGAGGGATGGTGCGATGTGATGTGATGAGATATTCCAGGCTAGGACACCTGTATGGTGGGGACAGCCTGTGGTACGATGTGGTAGTGTGTTTACCCGCAGTTATGGTATTGAGGTTCATTGTTGAGACTTGTGTTGTGGGTGTTGACTCACCAGGAATTTATGGGCGCCTAACGAGTGAGTTTGTCCAGCTCACTCGGTAGAAGACCTATAGAATTCTGTGAGAGGTGGATACATCAGTTGTGTGGAGACCAGCATATAGGGTCCAAGGTTATGGGTTTGGCTATTGAGACTCTGGTGCTTGGTTGATGAGACCATAGATGAGTTTGGTTGGCAGTTCGTTGAGGATTGGTGAGGTGGTTACTCCCGTGTGGTAATCAGTTTGGGACTCTAGTGAATCCGATTCTTGGGTGGTCATGGTATGTGTGCGGGTTGTCATGAGAGGGTCATAGGTCTAGTTGAGGACTAGAGACCCCGATCTGACTGAAGATCAGTCTGCGTAACCGTGGATGGGTGGACTGTTGCAGTTGGGCACATAAGGGAGTTACATTCGGTTGGTTAGAGGATGTCCTAGAGGCCTGGCTGACGTGGGCCCATGTGCTAGGGGTAGGGCACACATTTGTATGGTTATGCATGTAGACATCTTAGACATTGATATGTCCATATGATTATGTGCAGTGTATTCTTGATGACTTATGATGCATGTGTTCCCTCACTAGGCATGTAGAGCTCACCCCCTTGCCTCACAGGTACTTCATCGAGGGAGGGTTGGCGGGACCCTCAGTTGGACGTTGAGCGTAGAGTTGCAGTTTTGCACTTTGTCAGGGTCCCATCTTGTAATTGAGGACCTTCTGATGTATTTGAATTATGTCTATTTTTCATTGAGTTGGATAAATGTAATAATGAAGTGATGCTATAATTAGTAATTATGACCGATGCTCACGGTTTTTGGTTTATTGGTGGATTGCTAGGGTAGTGTGGGTTGTGGGAGCAGCATCTCCTATTTATAAAAAAAAAAAGTATGTCCGAAATTGTATTGGATTGGTTTTAGGAGTTCGTATCAGTTTTAACGTGCTTGTAGCGGGACGGGTCATTACACATACCAGAATCGAGTTCTCACTAGAAAACCCAGCCACATGTTGAAGAAGACCCCATCATTGACAAATGTCATTTTCGTTGAAGAATGTCGTGAGAGAAGGAGAGAAGATGCAGAAGAGGAGAATGGTCTTAGAACTAGTAACGAAGACCATATCATTATCCCTGAGGACAACGGTGAGGAAGAAAGTCATCGTTCTGAGGACTTTTAGGGAGAAATTAAGGGAGAAGAAGAATACCAATATCCCCCTCAAGAGAATGCTAGTCTGGAAAGAAGGGTCTTCACACTTGAAATAAGAATGGACAACCTTGAAAGAAGTCTAAATAATATCAGGTTGTCTGTCTAGGAACTAGTCTCTGATATCTCCTCCTCTGCTAGATCTGATAGCACAGCTCCAGATTCTCGATCGCCTTCTCCTCCAACACCTCCACAGGATAGCCCTACTTAGGATAGTTCTTCATGTTTTTATGTTTTGAATTTTGAAAAACTATACTTTTTGATATTTTTTCTAAGCATCCATGATGTCCCCTCCAAAACCATATGCACTGCACATTTTGATTATCAATGATATGATATGGTTTGCTTGGTTTGATGTGTGTATTGCTGTGTTTGAATGCCTTTTATCTCTTGTCTATGGTTAACATGGTTTTTGTTAAATAGACTAACATGCAAGTTTGAATGAGTTGGTTTTGTATTGGCATGTTAGGAAGATAGGGATCGGGCTGTGATGTTGTACACATCCTTGGAGTTTGGGGAGCACAAAATATGTGTTGTTTAGCACCTATCATTGGTCATGGCAGTGTAGGGAGGAAGGTTGATGTAAGCTTGAAATAAAGCTTGGAGAAAAATAAACTTACCGGCAGCTAAGTTTATGAGGGAGTTAAGTCAAATAAGCTAGAAAGAAAGCTTGGAGAATGGCGGAAAAGACTCCAAAAAGGGAAGCTCGGTAAGTTAGCTTGACCTCATTGGGAGAACACCTTTAAGACAACACAACTCTTAAAGGGGAAGAATAAGAAAAACAGTAATGCAATGACAATTTACATTGTACTATGGGGGAGATCAATGTTTGAATGCATGAGAAGCATGCATTATTAATGGAAAGATTAAATGAGTTGGAAGTGAACTCATGGAAACACTAAATGCAAGAAGCATGGGGGAGTGCTTGAAATCCAATTGTATGACAAAATGGGGGAGAAATTAGTAGAAGCTATAAGACATCAAAACCAATTATGGGGAGTAATTGGTGAAACCCAAGTGCTTGGGCCTTTAGAAAGAAAGAGCCATAAAGGGGAGGATATGAAGAAGCCAATAGACATAGGGGAATGTCTATGCTTGGAGTTTGGGAGATTAAACTAAAGAAGATTGGGGGAGAAAATATTCTCAACACTGTTAACTTGGATATGCTTGGTGATAAGTTTAAGCTATGGGTAATGTTGGTTTCTAGGAAATCATTGGTGTATGGGGGAGTATGAATACTAATCTTGTTTAATCCATGGATGCATATTTATAATTTGAACTAACCCCTCTAATGATTTTTCTAGTATTGCTTGCTTATGTGATTGAATAGGAAAACATGATTTGAAGCAAGCTGAATAAGAATATGCGAAGATCATAGTCTTGTTGTTTCCATTTGAATATGTACATGTAATCAATGTAGTATTTTTTCAAATGTGATGTAATAAGGGTGGGTTAGTAATTGGGTTAGCTTCTAGGTTTTGTCATGAATTAAGTTCACTGTCAGCTCGACTAGTCATTCTCACTGACCCCTCGGTGGAGACAGGATCGACCCATTGTGGTCATAGACTGGTCGGCCAGATTGAAAGAGGTTCTAGATCATAGAACTGCCATTCTGGGTAAGCCTTTGATCGAAAGTCTCGTATGCACTGACCCCGCGGTGATGAACTTAACGAGCCCTCGTGGTCAACTACTCGTCAATGCAAAACTTGTGAGTTCTGGTCTTTGAACTCAAGTGGGCTCTCGAGAAAACAGACATGTAATGACCCGACCCGATACTTCGGAGTCTTAGAGAGTTCTGTTGATCTTCAAGTTTTTTTTCATGTTTTGGTGGCAGTGAGGTTTGTGTAGGCTCCGTGGTGGGCCCCAGTTTGCCTGGTTTCGAGTTCGGAGGCTCAAAGGGCATTTTGGTAATTTTAATTTATTATTAAATTATTCATGCCAAAATATTGGAAAATCACACTTTGAGTATTATCTTAAAAATTATTTTATAAATATTGTGTTTTTCTCATTCTTTATAAAAAAAAAAGGGTTTTGAAACCCCTTAGTTGTGAATTTTAAAACCCTAGCCCACCCCTATTTAATATCTCTTTATCCCTCCCTTAAGAAACCCTAGCCTCCACCTTCTTCATCTCCCCTCTCTTGTAACCTCACCAAAAACCCCTAATCTCGAGCGGAGCCGCCACCCACCCTCATGTCTTCCTTCCCCTATTCGGTTTTTTTTTTCTCTCTCTCTCCTCTCCTCACTTCTCTTCTCTTCTTTTCTTCTTCTCCATCTCAAACACTAAAACCCCCTTGCCGCCGCCACTGCCACTTCTTCAACCCCCATTTCTCGATCCTCTTCTCCTTTCTTCTTCTTTCCTTCTCCCATCCTCTCAAAACCCTAACCCTTTGTGTGAGCCGCCGCCGCCTCCTTTGTTTTATTTCTCTCTTTCGTTTTTCTCTCCTCTGTTCCTCTATTCTTTTTTCCTTTTGGAGAAAGCCCTAACCCTAGGTTGTTGCCACTGCCACTCTTTCCCTTACTTTCTCTTTCTTTTCTCACTTCACCCACCTTCCAAAATCAAACCTAATTCCCAAGCCCCTCAAATCCAGGCCCAACTCAGTGAAGCCCAACATATCAGAACCCATATCCAGGCCCTGTAGAGCTAGCCTAGTCCTTTTGTCTAGCCCAACTCTATCTAGTTGTAGACCCAGGCCCAACTCGCCTCCGACCCTATCTTGAGCCCAACTCGTGTAAACCCAACAATCTTGGCCCAACTCGTGCAGGTCCAAGCCCAGTTCAGTAGATCCAAACCGGCCCAACCCAACACCTCAACTCAGCAGTCAGGCCCATTTCTAGGCCCGTTTCAGGCTCACTTCTGGCATGCTTTGGGGATTGTTCCGGAGTGTTTTTGGCCCGTTTGGGGAGTATTTCTAGAGCTCTTCTAGACCTTTTGTGAGCATGTTTCTAGTCAGTTTTGTGGGATCGTCCCAATTTTGCAGACCTGTTCCAGTTTTTCGAGCTCGATAGCCCGTGCATCACTTCCTTTCAACTGTAATAACCCGAATTTTTGATAAATATATATATTGGCATTTATTCATTTTAATTTGAAGTTTGCTATAATAAAATGCCAAATGGACCAAATTTTGGAACAATGGCCCAAGGATGGCCCAATTGGGCCATGGATTGGATAAAATCCATTTAATGGGTCAATGAGGACTAATCGGGTCAAGGATGGTCAAATTGGGCCCAATACTCATTTGGGACCCAATGGACCCAATTGAGGTAAGCCTAAGGTAAGGAGGGAATTTAATTGGGCCATAGGCCCAATGTTTACCCAATAAACCATGAATTAGAATTAATACATGTAATTGGTCAATGGTAAGTAATCGGGTCAAAGATGGTCAATTTGAGTCAAAGAGCCATATGGGACCCAATGGGCCAAGGTAGGTAAGCCCTAAGATAAATGGGTAAGACAAGAATATAATTGGGTCATGGACCCAATGGTAATCCAATTAAAATAAATTAAATGGATTAGATAATTATAAAATTATCTAAGTTAAGATGTATCAAGATTAAATGATATGACCAAATGGGGCCCACCTCCACCTCACCCATGGAGGTGGCGTGTGGACCAAGGAGAAAGTGGGACCAACCATCATGGTTGGTCAACCATGGAGAAAATTAAGAAGACTAAGGGGATTAAGGTAAATTAAATTGATTAAAATTATCGTAAAATTACCTAAGCTAAAATCAAGGGAATTAAAATAACATGGACAAGTGGGGCCCACCTCCACCTCATCAAGTGAGGTGGCGGGTGGGGTAGATATATGTGGGGGCCGTCCACCATGGTTGACTTGGTCAACCATGGGTGGATTCATTAAGATAGATAATTTAATAGAATTAAATTGGATGGAAATTAATTAACCTAAGTGAGGGCTTAGCTTAATTGATTAGGTTGATTAATTAGGGTCAAACAAGTCAAAGAGGACATGGGAGCCATGCTTGGTGGTTGGGTCTCAACCACCACCACCAAAGTCAAGCTAGCCCATGCTTGGTAGGTGGGGAAATTAATGATGAGTGAAGACTACACCAATCACCTCCACCTCATTTCAAACTACTCATTTTCACTCTAGCCTCCCCACACACACATGAAATTCGTCCCTCACCTTGCAAGGAGAGAGTGAAGAAAACTTAGAAGAAAACTTAGAAGAAAAAGAAGAGAAGAAGAGAAGAAAAGAGGTGGAACCTTGGATTCACCTCTTGAAGATCAAGAGTTACCATTCTTCATCATCTTCCCCTCCTCCCCTCTCTCTAAACCTAACACTATCTTAGCCAATCCCAGCATGTCCCACCATTGATCAAACTCATCTAGCCGATCGTCAAGAAGAGAAAGAAAGAGAAAGGGCTAAGGAAAACAAAGAAGAAAGAAGGACCGGAGGAGTCGTCGGTGCGGTAAGAATTTCTTAAACAAGAGTTTATATTTTTTTTAAAGATAGGATATGGAATCCATTTCTTAGACTAAACATGGCCAAAATTGTTGTGGGCCATGGATCTAAAATCCATCAAATGGAAGGCTAAGAAATGGATAAAAATGGAGGAATGGATTAAGAAAAGAGGAAATGGAAAAATGGAATTTTTGAGTCTTTATTAAGCATAGGAAAATGGGATTTTAATGGATTAATGGGCCATAGGGTTCAGCCATGTAGCATGGCCGAACCCCATGGCCAATGTTGGATGATTTTTAATTAGGGTTTGAAGGATTAAAAGTATGGAGAATGATCAATGGTTTTATGAGGATTTCAAGATGTTAAAATGATTAAAAGTTGATAAATTTTAAGACGTTTTGAATAAGGAAATTTCATGAAAATATGGGTGATCTTTCATGGCCTTGAAAGGCATAGAATGGAATGAATGGATGACCATAGGGTTCGGCCATGTAGCATGGCCGAACCCCATGGTGAATAATGGTGATGAATTTATTAAGATGTTAAGGTTTAAAATTTTGAAGAATGGTTAATGAGACTTAGGTTTGTAAATGAGAAAACACTAGTGATTTTGAATTTTAGTGTTTTATAAGAATGGAAGTAAGGAGAGTGGTTAATGAAAGTTAGATTTCAAATGATTAAAAATGGGTGATTTTAAAGGAATGTTAGGATAAGAAAATCATGAGGAAATGTTGGTGTTTTTAATAGACTTTAAGTGTAGTTAGTGTTGATTGAAAAGAAGTGATCTAAGTGTATGATGAGATCCCCTCATGGAGGGACCTTTTAATGGACCTAAATGTGATAAAGGACCCATGTTAAAATGAGGGAAAGACATCATGGGTTCGGCCATGGTGTATGGCCGAACCCATGACCAATGTTTTTAGGTCATTTGTGGACTAAATTATGATTTATATATGTGGTTAAACGACATGGAAATTAGGTTAAGTTAATGATGAAACTGAAATGGATTTACAAAGTGTATGATATTTTTTTAGGGCCAAAATGAATGAGGAGTATTGATTTTAAATTGGATTATTTGGGACAAAACCTAGTTTTTGAAAATGGTATCCAAAAAAGTGAACCTTAGGTTAGTGATTAGTGGATTTAATAAATGGAAAATAATGTAGAAGAATACTAGATTTTGATGGATTTATAAAAATGATATGTGGGCCACACCTTAGGCCAAAATATGGAATTAGGTGTGGGAGTAAATGTTTTTCAAAAATTAAATATTAGGTGGCTGATTTTATGATGCTAGGTCATGATTGAAGGGACCTAAATATGAATGAATCTTGGACTTAGAATGCACATAAATGAATGGATGATTAACCATGGAGGAATGGATGGCAAAACGGTAAATAAGTGCCACATTGAAAAAAACCATAGATTCGGCCATAGTACATGGCCGAACCCTATGGGGATTAGACATGGAATCGGATATGACGAATGATTTAAATGAAACGGATAGATGCTGTGTTTTAGGCTCGCAAATCGGAATTTTAAATTTGGCCAAAAAAATCGGATTTATGTATGAGTCTAAAACCAATGGATAATGGGCAAAGTTAGGGACTTAATCATGGATGACGTATGGACTAATTCGGTAAATGTAATAAGGTATCGGACGTCGCAAACGGTAAGCGATCGGCGACCAGATTAACGAGCGGAAAACGTAACGGAACGCGACACGGTATTCGGTAGGATTCCTACCTTTTTGTAAGCGATGGATATGTAATGGTGTTTTAAATTATTTTGATTTGGCCTATGATAGATCTATGATTATGATTTATTTTATGATGAGTTATAAGTTTATGAAGCATATGGTTTATATCTTAATATTATGCATTATATGGCTATGTATGATATGTCAAGTATATGGGTTACATATATATTACATAGCATAATGCACTACATCTCATGCATGGCATGGGCAAAAAAAATAAACAAACCGGAGTCCATGCTCCGTCGGGGCGACCGAGAATCAGACATGGGGATAGCCTGAGGGCCATAACCGGAGTCCATGCTCCGTCGGGGCGACCGAGAATCAGACATGGGGATAGCCTGAGGGCCATAACCGGAGTCCATGCTCCGTTGGGGCGACCGAGAATCAGACATGGGGATAGCCTGAGGGCTATAACCGGAGTCCATGCTCCGTCGGGGCGACCGAGAAGCAAACATGGGGATAATACATTGTATGATCATATGGATGATGGGTGGGACACATGACATAAGCACCCATGGCATAGCATTCATCACATGCTTATTTTGTTATATGCTATTTTATCGGTATGTGTATTATTACTAATCCATGTGCTAGCCCTACTCGGAGTCCTACTGGGCGCGTTGACTAACGCCCTACTTCTACCCTAGCTGATGACGCAGGGGATGGCGGAAGCTGTGGACATGACAGGAGCCAAGCTTAGGAGCTTGGGCAGTGCAGTCTTAATTTTATTTACGTTTACATTTTGGAGATGTAATTTGAAAGTAACTTAGCTTGTCGGGTTGTATAAGTTTACATTCTTGCGATGGTTTGGACGTTACTTATGGACGATTACATTTTGTGATATAATTATGAACTTAGGGGCATTTTGGTAATTCATTGTTGTATCTTCCCTTCTATCTAAAAACCGGTAGGATAGACTCTATCATCATGTTCCGCAATAATTATAATCCGCAAGCTTACTTCCTACGCGTGAACTGTTCTCGTGGACTTAGCTCCGCGCACGCGTGGGGTTGGTCAGTTAAGGGCCGGGCTTTAGAAGCTCGGACTTAACTCGCGTCGTGGCGTCCACGCCCTCTCTCACTCTTCTATTTCAAAAAAAAAAAATAGACTCTGATTTTCGAAAAGCGGGTGAAAAAGGGCCGGGCGTTACATCAACCCAGCAACTTGTTTTCATCACTTGGATTTAAAAAATGCACACAAGTGAGGGGACTTATCACTGTTTTAGCACGCATTTGCATGTACTAAACTATTATTTCTGAACATGGAGCGATCAAAGTGTAACCCTCTAGTTGTTTAGCCACTCGGTAAGGGAAAACCGTTGAAATAAAAATGTGGCAAAGGGTTCGCTTGGGTTTACTCCTGTCAACTATATGCATTTGTGAGAAACTTTAACTAGATAAATTGATATTAAATATGATTATATGAAGACGTTATTGTAATGGCCCGAAATTTTTAAATCAATAAATATGTGGTTATTATTTATTTTTAATGGTGAAGATTGGAAATCTAATGGAATAAATGGTAAATGGACCAAAATTTGGACAAAGGCCCAACTAAGGCCCAATGGGTTATGGATTGGATTTAAGTTTACTTAAAGGGTCAATGGTGGTCAATTGGGCCAAGGATGGTCAAATTGGGCCCAATACCCATTTGGGACCCAATGGATTAAGATGATGTAAGCTTTAAGGTAAATGGGTAAGATGTAAATGTAATTGGGCCATGGGCCCAATGGTGATCCAATTGGAATGAATTGAATGGGTTCAATACAACTAAGTCAATTTGAAGTTGACCAAGGTAACATGGTCCAATGGGACCCACCTCCATCTCATCAAGTGAGGTGGCGTGTGGACCCAAGGTTTGGTGGGGCCGGCCACCATGGTTGACTTGGTCAACCATGGGTGGATTTCATGGAAGAAATTTAATGGAATTAAATTAAATGGAAATTAAATTAACCTAAGTAATGGTTTAATTAATTAAGTAATTAATTAAGTTAATAAAAAAGGTGGTCAAAGAGGGGAGACCAAAACTACCCATTGCAAAACATGAAAAAGAAAAACGTTGGCTAAGGTAGTTGGGTCAAAAAAGAAAAAGAAAAAACATGATAAATATCTTAGGGTTGGTGGGAAAGTTATGATAAGGTGTGACATAAGCAACCAAGGGGATAAGATGGGCTTTCATCTTATCCCATCCTCATTTCATTCTCTCCCACTCTTGATCTTTCATGGCCGTCCCCCACACTCTAAGGAAAAAGAAGAAGAAAATTAAGAAAGGAAGAGGAGAAGAGGAGAAAGAAGAGAAGAGGTGCAAGCATGGTCCACCATTCTAAGGTCAAGATCTACCATCTTCTTCTCATCATCTCCTCCTTTCCCTCTCTAAAGCAAACCCTACCATGGCCAAACCCAAGCTTGGGGTTTCTCATCTTAATCAAGCATCCTAGCCGATTAAATAAGGAGAGGAAGGAGAAAGGAGGCTAAAGAAGTCGACGGGAGTGGCGGAAGTCGGAGGAGACGACGGATTGTGAGTATTTTCTTAAACAAGAAATTTTGGATTTTTGGGGTTTAAGATTTGGGATTCATTTTGTAAATTTAATGGTGGCCAAATGATTTTATGCCATGGATTTCAAATCCATCAATTTGAAGGATGGAAAGTGGACAAAACCCTAATGGGTAGATTAGGGTTAGGTTAAGGAAAATAAATGGATTAAGGACATTATGTAATTAAATTAATTAAACATGGGTGTATGTGGATTTTTGAAGGATGCATTAAGGATAGTATGTATTAAAAATGTACTTAAGCATGGTAGGTGATTGATTTAATTCTTAGGGTTTATAAGAATGGAAGCCATGGAGGATGAGTTAAGGTTTTAAGATTTTAAATGATTAAATGTAAGTGGTTAGTGAATTTTAAAAAATTCAATAAATGAAGGTAGTGATTTTGAAAGGGGTAGAAATAATGATTTAAAAAAAAAAAAAAAACCATGGAGAGGTTCTTGGTGGATCTAAAAGTATTTGGATCATGAAGACAATAAGGAAATATTGGTGGCTTGAATGAACCTTAAATATAAATAAGGTTGACCAAATGTAATGATCCAAATGTGGTTAAGAGTAATGGTTTAAAAGTGTGATTTAAACCACCTCAAGGAAGGATTTATTTTGGATCTAAATGATGTAAGTAGACCCAAGAAAAAAATGGGAAAAGGACACCCATGACCCATTTGTAGGTCAAGTAATGGGGTATGTATGTGTGTGAATGAATAAGAATTAGGTTAAATAAATGGGAAATGTTGGTGGTGTTGGTGGACCAATGTAGACCTAATGTTGATAATTGCAATGGGAATGTGGCTAAGTTAATGGACTTAAATGTGATTTAAAGAATGATGAATTAAATGTATGGTTTAGGTTATCTCAATGGAGGGACTTGTGATGAATCTAAAGTGTAACCAAAGACCTAAGGAAAAATGGGGATTTGGTTAAGTTGAAAGGGCTGATTTTTAATGAACCTATGAGCCATTGTTATGAGCCACTTAATGGTCTAAGTATGGGGTTATATGTTTATGTTTTAAATAAATGGAGGTTAGGTTAATCAAATGGTTAATTGCTAATGTTCTTATGTCACGGTTAACGAGACATCAATGGACCCATTTTTGTGAACCAATGGATAGGCTAAGGTTAAAGTCTATGGATATGCTTTAGTTAATGGGGATTAGGTTAAGATATGGTTATATCTCATGATTGGTGAGTGTATGGATCAATTATGAATAAAGGGAATGAGTGGATAATGGACTCATTGTGGGTTAAATGCATGATGTAAACCCCATGGAAAGATTTGATGAATGGGGTATTTTGAACCCATGATCCATTAACCATTTAAAGGGTTAAGTATGGGGTTTTGTATGGGTTTAAAGGAACAAGGGTTAGGTTAATAAAAGGACTAATTTTATGATCACATGATATGGTTGCTGGGTCATTAACGGACCTAAGTTATGGATCATTAATGGGTCTAAGTTATGGATCCATTATAGACCATAATGTGTATGGAAGAGGGAATGAATTATCCATGGAAGAGTAATGGCAAAACCGTAAATATTGGCCAAAATGAGGAAAACCCACTAAGACATGATGTATGGGCTTAGAAATGGTTAAAACATGAACTAATTGTTAATATGTAATAAGGTACAGGACATCGCAAGCGGTACGCGGATCGGCGACCGGGTCTGTCGGACAGAAACGGAAGAAAGAACGCTAGTCGGTATTCGGTAGGATTCTAACCTTTTTGTAAGCCATGGATTGAGTGATGGTTTCCTTGAATTATTTTGGAAATTATATGGTATGTTTTAAGATTGGTTTTGAATTATGTATTATGTAGGGGTTTTTACTTGATTTATTCCGGTAAGCATATGATTGGTTTAAAATGGGTTTTAATGCTATGATGTGATTATTGAGGCTTTGCTTGATCTATTTGGGTAACCAAGTTATATGTTTTATTGATGGGATTTTCTTTAAATGTCATGGTTTGTTATTATATTCATTACATGGCATATGGCATCTACATCTCATGCATGGCATGGGAGGGATATGACAGGGGAATGATGAAATAAAACCGGAATCCATGCTCCATCGGGACGACCAATAAACAGACATGGAGATATTTTGATGTGTGATGTATCAGGGATGTTGTATGTAATTATGATACCTTGATGATGGTTCTTCCATCAAAGGGGAGGATTTGTGATTGTTTTATATCTGGACGAGGTTTTGCCGTCCAGGGGGATGATTTGTGATTGTTTGTATCTTGACGAGGTTTTGCCATCAACGGGATATGACAGCATGATGGTATGGATGATGGGTGGGATTCATAACACAGACACCCATGGCATAGCATTCATTTAATGGTTTTCGTTATACTATTATCTATATGCTTTGTTATCACTAATCTATGTGTTAGCCCTACTCGGAGTCCTACTGGGCGCGTTGTCTAATGCCCTACTTCTACCCTAGCTGATGATGCAGGAAATGCCAGAGCAGAAGGACGGGACGGGAGCCAAGCTTAGAAGCTTGGGGAGGCAGACTGTTTACTTTATTAAAGTTTATTTTTGGGAAATGTATATTTGAACAGTTTAGCTTGTCGAACTGTATAATTAGATTACTTCTTATATTTTGGTTTATTTTGGAAGTTGAGACGTTGTGATATTTTGGTAATATTATGAATGTTATCTTCCCTGCTATCTCAAATTTGTTGGACAGTCTTTATAGTAATTCCGCACGTAGTTTAATATTCCGCGAGCTACTTCTACGTGTGAATCATTCTCCGTGGACTTCGTTCCACATACACATAGGGTTGGCCAGTTAAGGGCCGGGCTTTAGAAGCTCGGACTTAACTCGCGTCGTGACGTCCGCGCCCTTTGTCACTCTTAAAAAAAAAAAAAAAAGACTCTGATTTCTGTGAAAAGGGGCGGGCGTTACAGTTATGATTCATTGCGTGTTTACGCATAAGATGCAAATGTAACCATATTGGACATAGAGTTGTGTGTCTAAGAACTTGTTATGCACCTTTGGACCGCACGACGAAGTATATTATTGATTTTGATTTATTATATTAGAATATGTTTATACCGTTATACTTGATCCTCACATTATGTGCATGCAGGGGAGGTAAAACGCAATAGACAATGTGCCGTTGGGTGTTGAGATGGGGGGATTGTGTCTATGTTTATGGGTGCATTTGTGTATATGTTTATGAAGAGGTGATGATTTAGCTGTTGGGAGGACTTCCCCGTTACTCTCCGATGGTCGAGACCCCCATAGGAGATGCTGGTTTCCCCGTTGCGTTCCGGCGGTTAAGGTGCCTGGCCATGAGATTGACTTCCCCGTTATGCTCTGGTGTTTGAGAACACCATAGGGGATGCGGGTTTCCCCGTTGCATTCCGGCGGTTGTGTATTGTATGGTCTCCCCGGTTGTTTTGGTAGGGAGACCGGAGTTATTGGAGGACCATTGTGAGTTATGGAGGTGGTGTCTAAAACTGGTCAGTGGGACCATTGGTTAGTAGTATAGTTGAGTACTCATATACAGAGACATTCATTCTATTATGATGTTCTTGCACTCATGCATATGATATATATATATGTTGCTGACAGGTGATATGTATTATTGGGCCGATTGTTTTGACTAGTCTCCTGATGACACTGGTAGGGAGATCGGAGTTTGTTAGAGGACCCAGTGTGGGCACCGAAATGATGTCTCAGATTTGGTCGGTGGATTAATAATTGGTGATGTTATTGGGTTTTGCATGTGCATGAGAACCTTTATTATCACGATGTTCTTGCATTCATGCAATAATATATTAGTTGCTGACATGTGATATGCTTTATCTCTTCACTGACTGGTTAGCTCACCCCTTACCTTTCAAGTACCCTGAACACTGAGAGACCAGGCAGGCCCCTTGAGCAGGCACCTGGAGAGGAGCAATAGCAGTAGATATTTGCTAATCATGTTTATTCTTAGTTGAGATACTTTGTTTGTATGAACTTTATTTGTATGTTGTTTGTTCGGGTGACTGTATAACCATATTTGAGCAGTTTATGTATACTTTATGTTTCCTAGTATTATGGTTTTGTGGTTGTCGAGTGGGAGGTAGTTATCCCAATTCAAAAGAAAAAAAATATACTCGATATCCGTCTTTCTGTGATATTTATGATATTTTGGAGATAATGCGCCCGTAGAAAGTCCAGCAGCCTGAGCAAGCCGCAGAGAAGCAAGCATATCATGGTCAGGATATCGGCATGCTTGACTCTCCTCATCTCTCTAGTGGCCCCTCTGGCTCCAATGAGGACCTTCAGCGTGTTCTTGCTGCCATTGAATCTCTCAGAATTGACGTTTCAGAGATAGGAGTAAATGTCGACCTTCTTTGAGCCCAATGTGACAGTCTACACGAATTTGTTGAGGATACACCCGACACCTCACGCGATGACACTGATCGAATGCACCTTTAGTTAAGCCGTGTCATGGCCCATCTTGGCCTCGAGTGACCATTGCCCTCTTCTTTTTTTGATGATACCATAGGGGGAGAAAATAAATGATTGCACTAGAAAATTTTGTGAGTGCAATTTTTTTTTTATATCCCCTTTGTATTTTGTTATAAAACCTTTCGGGCAGGTAAAAATAACCCCCTAAATTTCAAACCTTTGAAAAGTACATGGCTCAATCAATTTTAATGGGTTCATATTACTTATGCTAATGTTGTCTTTATGTTATTCATTTACATATCTCAATATGGTTGAGTAGATTGTGCAATGATGGATATGATGCACTCATTTTATTTAAAAATACATCCACGAAGAAAGGGGGAGAATATTTGTCATTTGAAATGTACCTTGAAGAAAATGGAAATTTTTTTTCTATGCATGAAGTAAGGGGGAGGATCACAATTTGTATATCCTTTATTTATGATTTCTGTGCAATGGTTTGTCATCATAAAAAAGGGGGAGATTGTTAGCCCCAAGGTTTCAACCGAAAGATATATGGTTATTTTTATGACCACAAACCATTAAAGTGTGATATTTAATATTTCAAACCTTAGCACATTGAACTCTGGTGACATGAGAATCCATATAAGCCCAGGTGCTATGACATGAAAGAGAGATTTTGGTAACTACAAGCTTAGACTGTGTATTTCCTGGCTATTGTACTAGTCTTTCTTGTAAATCATACATACCATGGAAATATAGTTTCCAAGTACAAAATTTCAATTTCAATATGTTAAACATGGTTGGTTGTTTACATGCTTGAATGGGGGTATGCCTTGGTAGCTTGTTCTTGCATAGAGTTGATCAAAGTGTGTTTAACTTGGTATATGAATTTCAATTTGATCAATCGTAAGAAGCTTTTGTGATATATGTTGTTAGTGCCTCAGCATGGCCAAGTCCCTATGTGTGTCGATTCCATGACTCGGAAGGAAGCACTTGCTAGAAGCTTGAAAACCCAAGGTGATCAACAATAAAGATCATGCTCCACCGAATTAAAGCTCATCGCTATCGCAATCACAAAACATGTATTATGGCCATAGATGACCTTAGGTGGCATCCACACCTTAGAGAGGACCATCCATAGGTTTAGATGAACAAATGGTTAAATCATAAAAAACAAAGAGAGGATGCTTGATAGTGAATTGGAACCCAACATGGAAATATTTATTTGGTTTCATTGTCAGCACGACTAGTTGTTCTCACCGACTCCTCGGTGGAGACAGGATCGACCCATCGTGGTCAAGGACTGGTCGCCCATATTAACATAGGTTCTGTATCATTGAACTGCCATTTTGGGTATGCCTCTGATCAAGAGTCTCGTATGCACCGATCCCTCGGTGATAAGCTGAACTACCCATCGTGGTTAAGGACTCCTCGATCAAGATCTATGAGTTCTAGAACTTTGAACTCAAGTGGTCTCTCGAAGAAACAGATTTATCGCGGTTCAAGACCGATTGAGAATACCAGGACCGACCACTCCGTAAAGGGCGACAGGTCGTTCTGGGTGACAGGTTTTTAGACTTGAAACTACTGTCAGCATGGTGTTGCCCCAGATCAAGCCTCTCGTATGGCCCGACCTCTCGGTGCCATAAATGTCGACCCATCGGCTATAACGACATGTCGACCGGGAGTGCACTTAATGCACAACGGTCGGGTTTGTAACGGTAACATTTCTAGTTATCGACCCCTCCATACGACCGATTTGTCGGTACATTACCGTTACTGCTACTGGTTGCCTTCTCTATAAAAATCAATCTTTATGCAACCAGTTGACATCCTTCGGCAACATCAATTGGACCATCATCTTTATCAATGAACTTAAAAAAGGGCCACGAGAAGGATCACTCTCTTTCTCGTGCTTACACTTGGGGAATCAAATACAACCAATCATATGGATTGATTTTGTGAAGATAGACAGAGGGGGAAAGAAAACTCATAAACAACCAATCTATTGATTGAGTTTGAAAGTGAGAAGCAGAGAAGAATGAAAGGATCATTAAATGATGAAAGCTTGGTAAAACCAGTTTCCTTGACACCCTGGATTGTGATTACTTTACGGCGGCTAGAAGGAGGAGCGTTGGCACACATTGGGTGGGATCTTGAAGAAGCACATATGAAGAGAAATAACTTCAAAGACAAGTGCGTATTGGTTTTAATTTTATTTTAAAATCTTTTTTCCAAAAGTGGATTAAGGGAGATTTGCTCCGGAACCACTATAAAAAACTCTGGAACGTCGTCTCCAGCATAATGGCGGGTGGAATTCCTAGTAAATGGATATGTGGAATTCCTATTCTACAGTGGTGGGTGAAATTCTCAACCGATTGAGTAAGGTGGAATTCCTACTCTAATTGTGAGGGTGTAAGTCCCAACTTAGTTGATTTTGGGGATAGCTCAAGGATGAGCGAGTCCTAACAGTGGATGTAGGTTGGCTAACCGAACCACTTTAAATTCGTTTTATGATATTTGATCTTTGTGTATTTGTATTTATCATTTAAGTACTCTTCTCAACACACATCACTTTGCATGTTGATTATCTTATTTTATACATTGAGCACAAGCATCGATAATCAAGTAATATGTAAAGGATCATAATCTTAGTGTGAATGTTTAAAGAATCTATAAACAATCTATGACACTAAATAAATCTCTTGATTAATGTTCCGCTGCACCTAAAACAATCAAGAAATTTGTAAACACCATAGAAACTGGGATTGACCTATTCACCCCCCGTCCAGGGTCAATCATGTTGTTCTAGCTCCCTAGAAAAAAAGACTTTCATAGGTAGTGCTTCGATTGTATATAACTATTTTAAAATAGAAATTCATCAAGATGCATAAATCGGGTATGACTACTCAGTCACTTGTACCTTTTGGAGACATGTCGATGAATAGACTAGTCGGTGTAACTGACATGTTGGCACTGTGCTAAATCAAGCACTGTTGAAAATGACAAAAATTGTCGAAAGGTTCGACCTATCGAGGAGAGACGACATATCAGTGGGACGAATAGCTTAAGTTAAAAAGACCATTTCTGCGAAAGCAACAATAAATTCGAATTCGTCGTTCTGCCTCCTGCGAAAGCCCTGGCGATTTCTCTTTTGGCTCCCGTGACCTAGACTTGTCATTGCTACCTCTCGGAGTGATTTCTCACCAGAAAGACTTGGGGTTTTCGTTCCTTTCACCTCAAGAAATGAAGGTGTCAAGGATATTGTGATTTTCCTTGTTCAGGTAAGCACAGAAACTCCTCCCTTCTCAATTTTTCTTTGAGTCAGTTTTACCCAAGCAAACCATGCCAAAGATGAGATTTCCAAAGAACTCTCGAACTCCTGATTTGGAGGAACAGACTGAGGCTAGCTCTCCACCTCCCAAGAGACCGAAACCTCTTGGGGAAAAACACCTACTTCCTCAAGACCTAACCGTATCCCTCTAAGATTTAGGGATTCTAATTTTGAAAATACTCCTCTAGCTAAACTGCCTCTTGTCAGATCCAAGTCAGTAGGTCAATCCCATCTGAAAGGGTAGAAGAACCTGCAGTAAGAGAACACAATGACCAGGAAGAAGTCAGAGAAGAAGGAGACATGGATGAGGAAGAAGAAAGCACCGACATTAGGATTGAAGAAGGAGTTAGGGCTTCTGGTATAAGTGATGAGGAAGGAGAATCCTCAGATGAAGAGGGTGTTGGTCCCTATCTTAAACCCCTAGTTCAACATAGATGTTTTAAAGACTTTAATATAGAACGAACTAGTTGTGCAGCTGATTTGCAAAAATGTGGGGCTATGCAATTGCTACATGACATGGGCTGGTCAAATTTGGTGCATTGGGGTGGAAAGATATATTCTTCCTTGGCCATGAGAATGTACTGCTCCATCAGAGATGATTCAAGAGCAAACTGTTTCAAAATTCCATTTAAAAATGGAGAATTAGTACGAGTCTCTCCTTAGCTGATTTTTGAACTTATTGGGATCCCCCTTGTACCAAATACTACTGTACCCATCATTCCTTCGAAGATAGAAGCATCAGGTCAAAAGAAATTTGCCAAGAGACTGTGTGGAAAAGAAGTAGAGTGGAAGAAAAATATATGGATCAGAAGTGCTGACTTACTACCACCATACAAAGTTATCCATCTTCTCTTCTACTCTAATCTGTATCCTAGACATGGGAATAGGGTTTATTTAAATCCACCCATGATTGTTCTCCTCGACAGGGTTGCTCGCAAGAAGAAATTTTGCCTATTTACTTGGATGTGCCATTCCATCTCTATGTACTGGAAATCAGCAAGGAAAGGATACCCTCCTTTCTGTTACCTCATGTCTAAACTAGCTGAGCACTTCAAAATCAAACTAAGAAAAGGGGAAGTGCCAAGATTCACCAGACCCATCGACGAGGCCATTCTTAAAAAAAGTCTTCCTAGGAGTCTAGTTGAGCCCATCTTCGGAAGGGCTGCCGTCCGATGGGTACACGAAAGTGACGAAGTTGTTTTGACTACTGAACCATGACTGCCCCAACCCAAGGGCATTTGGTGAGGAGCTACGGTCCGGTGGTTGACAAGCCACTTCGAGGAGGCGACTGGACTGGAGTGCTTTCATCAAATGATGCATGTGGGCTGAGCCATTCCCATCCCAAGTGGGAAAAATGATCCTTCCTCCTCTGACCATCCTGCGTTTGAAGAACTAGAAGAAGGAGATGAAGAAAAACAAAAGGGAGAATCAGCTGATCTGCTCCTACAAGTTTGAAAGCTTTAGAAGAACGACTTCAAGTTCAGTTCAACGATCTTTCAAACAGACTTGTGAGCATGAACTCCTTATGAAACAAATCCTTGCTGCCATTACCTCAAGTCAGTCACAACCTTCTACCTCTGCTCCTCCTGATGTTACACCACCTAAGCTTCTCACATTTTATTTGGGTTGTGTAAACATTAAGCACCTTGGGTGCAAACTCTACTTTTAATGCTTTAATGTTGTGGTTTGATATAGTTTGATGTGCGCATTGCTGTGTTTGAATGCCTTCTATCTCTTGTTTGTGGTTAACATAGATTTTGTTAAATAGACTAACATGCAGGTTGTGATGAGTTGGTTTTGTATTGGCATGTTAGGGAGATGGAGATTGGGCTATGATGTTGCACACATCCTTGAAGTTTGGAGAGCACAAAATATGTGTTGTTTAGCATCTGTCACTTGTCATGACAGTGGAAGGAGGAAGGTTGATGAAAGCTTGAAAGATAGCTTGTAGATTGGGAGATTAGACTCAAGAGAAGCTAAGAAAATTAGCTTCACCCATGGAAGAAATTAGCTAAGCTAAAATTTAGCTTGTGCAGGGGCATATAAATTTGGATGCATAAGAAGTATCGATTGGACAGTGGGGGAGAACCATAAGAAGCATTGAGGAGTACTTAAAATCCAATTCCTCCAATATGAAGGGGAACTCGATGTCTGTCTACTAACCTTTGTCAATTAAATTACAAAATGGGGAAGAAATCAGTAGAAGCTGTTAGACATCAAATCCAATTATGGGGGAGTAATTGGGCCTCTAGAAAGAGAGCTATGAAGGGGAGGAATATTCAAAAGCCAATGGACATGGGAATGTCTATGCTTAGAGTTTGGGAAATCAAACTCAAGAAGATTGGGGTAGAAAATCTTCTCAACACTATTAGCTTGGATAAGCTTGGTAATAAGCTTAAGCTATGGGTAGTGTTGATGTCTAGGAAATTATGATGTATGGGGAGCATGAATACAAATCTAGTTTAGTCCATGAATGCATATTTATGTTTTGGACTAATCCCTCTAATGATTTTCTAGTGTTGCTTGCTTATGTACTTAAACATGTAAAGATAAATTGAAGCAAGCTAAACAAGAATATGTGAAGATCGTAGTCTTGTTTTCCATTTGTATATGTACATGTAATTGATGTAATATATTGTATTCAAATGAGATGTAATAAGGGTGGGCTTGTAATTGGGGTAGCTTCTAGGTTTTGTCATGAAATTGACAAAAGGGAGATTGTTAGTGCCTCGGCTTGCCGAGTCCCTAAGTTTGTCAATTCCATGTAATAGCCCGAATTTTCGAATCAATATATATTTGGCATTTATTGATTTTAAATTGAATTTTGGAATGATGGAATACCAAATGGATCAAAAGTTGGGACAAGGGTCCAAGAATGGCCAATTGGGCCACAAATTGGATGAAATCCATTTAATGGGTCAATGAGAAGTAATTGGGTCAAAGATAGTCAATTTGAGTCAAAGTGGGCCCGATCACCATGTGGGACCCAATGGATCAAAATTGGTCCAAACCCTAAGGTAAAGGAGTAGAAAGTAATCGGTTGGGCCGTGGGCCCAATGGTGGACCAATTAATTTAAAAAGGGTGATTTGGAATTAAAACCCCTAAGTTAGTAATCAAATGAAATAATATGACCAAATGGGGCCCACCTTCACCTCACCAATTGAGGTGGCGTGTGGACCAAGGAAAAAGTGGGACCAACCATCATGGTTGACTTGGTCAACCATGGATAAATTTAAGAAGACTAAGGTGGATTAAGGTAAATTAAATTGATTAAAATTATTGTAAAATTATCTAAGTTAAAATCAATGGAATTAAAATAACATGGCCAAGTGGGGCCCACCTCCACCTCATCAAGTGAGGTGGCGGGTGGGGTAGGTATAGGTGGGGACCGTCCACCATGGTTGACTTGGTCAACCATGGGTGGATTTATTAGATAGATAATTTGATGGAATTAAATTGGATAGAAATTAATTAACCTAAGTGAGGACTTAACTTAATTAATTAAGTTGATTAATTAGGGTCAACATAAACAAGTCAAAGAGGACATGGGAGCCATGCTTGGTGGTTGGGTCTCAACCACCACCACCAAGGTCAAGGGAGCCCATACTTTGGTTGGTGGAGACATGATGGAGGGGTATGGTCCAAGTAAGACCAAAGATGAGATGGGTTTTCCATCTCATCCCTCTCATTTCACTCTCCCTCTCTTCACACCCAAAAACCGTCCCTCCATGTATCAAGAGAAGAAAATAAGAAAATAAGAAGACTTAGAGGAAAAGAAGAGAAGAAAAGGGAAGACCAAGCATTAATCAACCATCACCACCTCAAGATCAAAGGCTAAGATCTTGTTTTCCATCACCTTCCCCTCTCCATCCCTCTCAAACAAACTCACTCAATATTGGCCGATCCTAAGCTTGGAGGGCCACACCATTGATCAAGCTCATCTTGGCTGATCATCAAGAAGAGAAAGAAGGAGAAAGGGCTAAGGAAAGCAAAGAAGAAAGAAGGACCGGAGGAGTCGTCGGTGCGGTAAGATTTCTTAAAACAAGATTTCATTTTAGGATATGGAATCCATTCCTTAGACCAAATGTGGCCAAAAACGTTGTGGGCCTTGGATCTAAGATCCATCAAAAGGTAGGATAAGAAATGGATAAAAATGGAGGAATGGATTAAGAAAAAGATGAAATGGAAAAATGGAATTTTTAAGCATAGGAAAATGGGATTTTAATGGATTAATGGGCCATAGGGTTCGGCCATGTAGCATGGCCGAACCCCATGGTCAATGTTGGATGATTTTTAATTAGGGTTGGAAGGTTTAAAAGTATGGAGAATGATTAATGGTTTTATGAGGATTTCAAGATGTTAAAATGATTAAAAGTTGATAAATTTTAAGAGGTTTTAAATAAGGAAATTTCATGAAAATATGGGTGAACTTTCATGGCCTTGAAAGGCATAGAATGGAATGAATGGATGACCATAGGTTTCGGCCATGTAGCATGGCCGAACCCCATGGTGATGATGGGAAATTTGTTAAGATTATATGGTTTAAAAATAATGGAGAAAAATGATAGTTTTAAATGGATTACAAAGTGTATGATATAAGTTTTAAAGGGCCAAAATGAATGAAGGGTAGTGATTTTAAAATGGATTATTTTGGGGATAAAACATGAGTCTTTGAAAATGGCACCCATAAAGGTGAACCCTAGGGTGGTGATTAGTGATTTTAATAAATGGAAAATGATGTAGAAGAATGCTAGATTTTAATGGATTTATAAAAATGATATGTGAGGTTTTGAATGGGATGAAAATGGGGACTTGAATGGATAATTGAAATTCTTTGGAGATTGGATTAAAGGGAGTAAAATGGACCCAAGGAAATGAAGATAGGGTACCATGGGTTCGGCCATGGTGTATGGCCGAACCCATGATCTCTTTGTGGGCCACCTTTAGGGCAAAATGTGAAAGGACATATGGGGATTAAATGTTTTTCAAAATTAATTGGATAAGTGGCTGATTTTAGGTACATGATGTCATGGTTAGGGAATCACAATTGGGCCCAAGTTTATGGGTCAAATACGAATTCAAAATGTACATTATGAATGATTAAATTAAGCGGATAGTTGCTGCGTTTTAGGCTCGTAAATTGGCCAAAAATGGGATTTACCTATGTGTTTTAACCAATGGATAATGGGCTAAGATAATGGCTGATTTGTGATAAAATTGTAACATAATTAATGGCCATTAATGGGTCTAATTAGATGAATCAATTATGAACTTAATCATGGACTAATTTGGTAAATGTAATAAGGTATCGGATGTCGCAAACGGTACGCGATCGGCGACCGGATTATCGAGCGAAAAACGTAACGGAACGCTACACGGTATTCGGTAGGATTCCTACCTTTTTGTAAGCGATGGATATGTGATGGTATTTTAAATTATTTTGATTTGGCTTATGATAGATTTATGATTATGATTTATCTTATGATGAGTTTTAAGTTATGAATCATATGAATTATATTTTAATATTATGCATTATATGGCTATGTATGATATGTTGAGTATATGGATTATATATATATTACATAGCATAATGCACTACATCTCATGCATGGCATGGGCGAAAAAAAAATAAACAAACCGGAGTCCATGCTCCGTCGGGGCGACCGAGAATCAAACATGGGGATAATACATTGTATGATCATACGGATGATGGGTGGGACACATGACATAGGCACCCATGGCATAACATTCATCACATGCTTATTTTGTTATATGTTATTTTATCGGTATATGTGTTATCACTAATCCATGTGCTAGCCCTACTCGGAGTCCTACTGGGCGCGTTGACTAAGGCCCTACTTCTACCCTAGCTGATGACGCAGGGGATGGCGGAAGCGGTGGACATGACAGGAGCCAAGCTTAGGGGCTTGGGCAGTGCAGTCTTAGTTTATTTACGTTTACATTTTGGAGATGTAATTTTAAAGTAACTTAGCTTGTCGGGTTGTATAAGTTTACATTTCTTGCGATGTTTTGGACGTTACTTATGGACGATTATATTTTGTGATATAAATATGAACATAGGGGCATTTTGGTAATTCAATGTTGTATCTTCCGTTCTATCTAAAAACCGGTACGATAGACTCTATTATCATGTTCCGCAATAACTATAATCCGCGGCTTACTTCCTACGCGTGAACCGTTCTCGTGGACTTAGCTCCACGCACGCGTGGGGTTGGCCAGTTAAGGGCCGGGCTTTAGAAGCTCGGACTTAACTCGCATCGTGGCATCCGCGCCCTCTCTCACTCTAATATTTCAAAAAAAAAAAAAAATAGACTCTGATTTTCGGATAGTGGGTGAAAAAGGGCCGGGCGTTACATTCCATGACTCGGGAAGAAGCACTTGCTAGAAGCTTGAAGACTCAAGGTGATCAAGATTGAAAATCATGCTCCATCGGATTAAAACTCATCGCTATGGCAATCATAAAATAGGTATTTCGCCATAGACGACTTTAGTTGGTACCCACACCTTAGAGAGAACCATTTCTATGATTAGTTGAACAAATGGTAAAATCATAAAAATTCTAGAGAGGAAACTTGACACTGAATTGGAAGCAAACTTGGAAATATGAATTAAGTTCACTGTTAGCTCGACCAGTCGTTCTCACCGACCTCTCGATGGAGACAGGATCAACCTATTGTCATCAAAAACTGGTCGACCAGATTGACAAAGCTTCTAGATCATAGATCTATCTTTCTAGGTATGCCTCTGATCCCGAGAGTCTCGTATGCACTGACCCCTCAGTGATGAACTGAATGACCCATCGTGGTCAAAAGACTCGTCGAAGATAACCAATGAGTTCTGGAACTTAGAACTCAAGTGGACTCTCGAGAAAACAGACATCTTGGTAATTCAAGACTGATCGAGACTACCAGGACCGAACCCTCGATAATGGATGACAGGTCGTTCTGGGCAGGACAAGTTCTAAGACATGAAACTCTGTCTGCATGGTATTGCTCCAGATCGTGACCCTCGAATGGACCGATCTCTCGGTGCCATGACTGTCGACCCATTGGCTACACCAAACTGTCGACCGAAAATTAATTATACCGTTGGGAGTGCATTTAATATGCAACGGTCAGGTGGTTGAACGGTAACAAATATGAACATTGATCTGTCAATACTGGACAGTTTGAAAAACTGTGTTACCTCCTCTATATATATGAGTATTGTGTGATCATTTAATTATCTTCCTTGAACTGAGAATTCACACACACCCAAAGGAACGATCAACCCTCTTGTGCCTACACCAAAGAATCATATACGACCAATTTATTGATTGAGTTAGTGAAAGAGAGAAAAAGAGGAGGAAATAAAAGATACAACTAGGATAGATATTGGTAAAACCAATTTCCTAGTGACCCTGAAATTGTGATTGCTCAAAGATGGCTATAAGGCGGAGCGCCGGCACATATTGGATGGATCTTTGAGAAGCACACATCTTCAAGAAAGATCTAACAAGGCAAGTGCTTCTTGGTTTTAATTTTGTTTTAAAACCTTTGTCCTGAAAGTGGATTAAGGAGGCTTAGCTCCGGAACAACTATAAAGAATCTAGAAAGTCATCTCTGGTACATGTGGTGGGCGGAATTCCCAGCCGATTGAGTAAGGTGGAATTCTTAGTTAATTGTGAGGGTGTAAGTGTAACGCCCGCCCCTTTTCACCTTAAATCAGAGTCTATTTTTTTTTTCCATAGTGACAAAGGGCGCGGACGTCACGACGCGAGTTAAGTCTGAGCTTCTAAAGCCCGGCCCTTAACTGGCCAACCCTACGTGTGCGTGGAACGAAGTCCACGAAGAACAGCTCACACGTAGACGTAAGCTCAAGGAATATTACAACTAAGTGCGGAATTAACAATAAAGACTATCCTACAAATTTGAGATAGCAGGGAAGATAACATTTATAATATTACTAAAATATCACAACGTCTCAACTTCCAAAATAAACCAAAATATAAGAGTAATCTAATTATACAGTCCAATAAGCTAAACTGTTCAAATATACATTTCCCAAAATTAAACTTTTATAAAGTAAACAGTTCGCCTCCCCAAGCTTCTAAGCTTGGCTCCCGTCCCGTCCTTCTGCTCCGGCATTTCCTGCGTCATCAGCTAGGGTAGAAGTAGGGCGTTAGACAACGCGCCCAGTAGGACTCCGAGTAGGGCTAACACATGGATTAGTGATAACAAAGCATATAGATAATAGTATAACGAAAACCATAAAATGAATGCTATGCCATGGGTGTCTGTGTTATGAATCCCACCCATCATCCATACCATCATGCTGTCATATCCCCCTTGACGGTAAAACCTCGTCAAGATACAAACAATCACAAATCATCCCCCTGGACGGCAAAACCTCGTCCAGATATAAAACAATCACAAATCATCCCCTTGGACGGCAAAACCTCGTCCAGATATAAAACAATCACAAATCATTCCCCTGGACGGCAAAACCTCGTCCAGATATAAAACAATTACAAATCATCCCCCTTGATGGAAGAACCATCATCAAGGTATCATAATTACATACAACATCCCTGATACATCAAACACATCAAAATATCTCCATGTCTGTTTATCGGTCGCCCCGACGGTGTATGGACTCCGGTTTCATTTCATCCTTCCCCTGTCATATCCCTCCCATGCCATGCATGAGATGTAGATGCCATATGCCATGTAATGAATATAATAACAAACCATGACATTTAAAAAAAATCCCATCAATAAAACATATAACTTGATTACCCAAAATAGATCAAGCAAAGCCTCAATAATCACATCATAGCATTAAAATCCATTTTAACCTAATCATATGCTTACCGGAATAAATCAAGTAAAAACCCCTACATAATACATAATTCAAAACCAATCTTAAAACATACCATATAATTTCCAAACTAATTCAAAGAAACCATCACTCAATCCATAGCTTACAAAAAGGTAGGAATCCTACCGAATACCGATTAGCGTTCTTTCTTCCGTTTCCGTCCGACAGACCCGGTCGCCGATCACGCACCGCTTGCGATGTCCGGTACCTTATTATACATATCAATTAGTCAATGTATTAACCATTTAAGTCCATAAATCACATCTTAGTGGGGTTTGGCCATATACCATGGCCGAACCTCACTAACTAAGTTTTGCGGGTCCCATTTAGTCCATTAAATATTTTAATCGTATGAGTCTAAAAACCAGCCACCCTAGGCTTTATTAATCACTCATAAGGTTGTTACTTAGAGTCCCTAGGTCCATGACCACCTCCCATGGGTTTCTTCATTTTGGCCAATATTTACGGTTTTGCCACTACCCTTCCATGGTTACTCATTTACTTGATCCATGTACATTATGGTCCATAATTGATCCATAACTTAGACCCATTAATTGATTCACAAAATGGTTCCATTGATGTCTCATTAACCATGATATGCATATTAATAATTTAGTCCTTAACTTAGCCTAATTTTTCCATTCATCCAACCACATACACACACCCTTCCTTAGTCCATAAAATGACTTACAATTGAATCATCATTCTTAACCACATCCTAGGTCCCTAATTGATCCATCAACCATACAACAAGACCACTTAACTCAACCATCTAATTAACCTAATTCCATTAATTTTTAAACACATGCACACACCTTAAACCTTAGCCCAAAGAGGACTCTCAATGAGTCATGGGCTTTATTAAAACTAGCCCCTTTAATTCAGCCTAATCCCCACTTTTCCTTGGGTCTTTTTCACCACATTTAGATCCATAATAAGCCCTCCCATGAGGAGGTTTACATCATGCATTTAAATCATCAACTTTGATCATCACTTGATACATTCTTGAGTCCATTAATGACCCCTTTAATCATGACCTATTCCCCATTAATTTAAACACACACATAAGTCCAACTATGAGGGATTTTAACTCATACATTTAAATCATCCTTCCTTAATCATCATGAAATACATTTTGGTCCATTAGTTTAACCATAACTCCCATTTATTTTTCCTTATTTAAACCCCTTTAATTTTTCCAACATTTACCATTTACAACCCTAAAAATTCATTAGTTACCTTCATTATCTTCCATCCCTCCAAACCCATTTAAATTTACAAACACATAACCCTAAAAACTCCATTAATGATCCTTAATTACCTACATTTAACCATTAAAATCTTAAAACCCTAAATCATCCTCCATGGTTTCCATTATTTATAAACCCTACTAATTCACTTAAACACCTACCATTTTTTTGAGGTCATTAACATCATTCACATCTCCCATGCATTTCCTCATTTAAACCCCTTTAAAATTATCACCACATTTAATCATTAGCACCTTAAAAAAAACATAAGCCATCTTTCCATGATTTTCATTCAAGATCCCTTTAAAAAGAACTAACACATTTAATCATTAAACACTTACAAACCCTAAATCATCCTCCATTCTTTTCCTCATTAAAACTCTTTAACTTCACTAACATTTATTCATTAACATCTTAAAATCATAAATCCCCCTTCCATGGTTTTGACCTTAAAAACCCCATTTAATCTTACTTAATTACTCACCATAATTCCTTCCAAAAATCACACATATTTCATGCTTAAATGAATTTCATTACATAATGTCCTTAATGTATTTATTTTTCCTTAACCTAATTTATCCACTTTTCCATCCTTCCATTTGATGGATTTGAGATCCAAGGCCTATGATTATTTGGCCACCATCAAAATTAACAAGAATGGATCCCTTTAGGAATTACTTACAATCCGATGCCTCCTCCGACTTCCGTCACTCCCGTCGGCTTCCTTGGCCTCCTTTCTTCTTCCTCTCCTTGTTTGAACGGCTAAGATGCTTGATCCATGGTGAAGACACCATAGCTTGGGTTTGGCCATGATAGGGTTTGATTTAAGAGAGGAAGGGAGGAGAAGATGGAGATAAATAACCCAAGGTCTTGATCTTGGAGTGATGAGCCCAAGCTTACACCTTTCTCCTCTCTTTTCTTCCAAGCTTTTCTTATTCTTTCTCTTGGTTTTCTTCCTCTCCTTTTCCTTGGGTGTGGTACGGTGGTGGAGAACAAGAGAGGGAGAGAGTATGAGATCGTTGGAGTGGAGAGAATGAGATGAAAAGTCATCTCATTTCTTGGTTGTCTAAAATACACTCCACATTAACTCTCCCACCAACCCAACTTAGATATTTTTCATGCTTTTTGACCCAACCACATTACCCAACGTTTTTTTTTTTTTTTTTGCCTTAAGATAAGATGGCTTTTGGTTTTCCACCTTTTGACCATTTGACCCTCATTTGAATAATTTAATCATTTAATTAATTAGATAATTAGGTTAAGTTAATTCCCATTTAATTTAATTCCATTAAATTTCTTCCATAAAATCCACCCATGGTTGACCAAGTCAACCATGGTGGCCGGCCCCACCAATTCTTGGTCCACACGCCACCTCAATTAGTGAGGTGGAGGTGGGTCCCAATTGGCCACATCACCTTGGCTTAATTCAAATTAACTTAGGTGATTTAAATTTAATTCAACCCATTCCGACTAATTGGATCATCATTGGGCCCATGGCCCAATTACATTCACCCTTACCCATGTACCTTAGGGCTTACATCATCTTGATCCATTGGGTCCCAATTGGGTATTGGGCCCAATTTGACCATCCTTGGCCCAATTGACCACCATTGACCCTTTAAGTAAACTTAAATCCAATCCATAATCCATTGGGCCCTAGTTGGGCCTTTGTCCACATTTTGATCCATTTATTATCTATTCCATCCAATTTCCAAATTCCACCATAAAAAAAAAAAATAATAATAATACATATATTACTTTACAAATTCCGGGCCATTACAGTAAGTCCCCACTTAGTGAATTTAGGGATAGCTCAAGGTTGAGCTAGTCCTAATAGTGGATGTAGGTTGGCTAACCGAACCACTATATATATTGCGTCCATGTGTTTGTGGTGTTAGAGCTAATTCTTTGTATTGATTGCTTAATCACATTTGCTAAAACACACACACACACTTGACTGTTATATCCGCTGCACTTAATTAATCAATCAAGTAATATTTTAAAAGGACCAACGATTTTAAATTGACCCATTCACCCCCCTCCCCCCTCTCTTCCCCTTCTCCTCTAGGGTTAATCGTGTTCTAGCACCAAATGAAGGGATTTTCAAGATGAATATTTATGTGATTTTTCCATGTTTTTACAGATTTTTTGTGAAAAACTTAAAGACTGGAGAAGGTGAGGAGATTCAACTTAACCTATGTAATGGATATTGTGAAATTTGTAACATTCTAGACTGGAAATGGGACCCATGATACTTTAAGATGGAAAAGACCAAGTGGGACAAAAAAAAAAAAAAACTTGACACCACTTCCATGTAAGGGATGATAATAGTTTTGACTGCCAGAACCGAAGCACAAAAAGGTTTCAGGTAGCCAAGGCCTATTGGTCTAAAACGCAGTATGGGGCTCATTAGTGGTCTAGAGAATGATAGATGTGTTGTTTGGATAATTTTTTAGAATATCCAATGATAGTGCATGGTGTAGATACATGCTTGTGATTCATGCTATGGTTAGTGGTGCATGTAGTATGTGTTATATTAGTTAATGCATGTGATTCATGCATTGGTTATGTGAATACGTGATATATGTGGCTTTGATCATGCATGAGGTTCGTGCTAGGATCAGTAGTGCATATGGTATGTGTTATAATATGCATGTGGTTAATACCATAGCATAGGTGCATCTGGTGGGTGTGGTGTTTGATCATGCATAAAGTTATGTATGCATGTGATTGCTCATGCCCTAACAAGTTTGTGCAGGTGATGAGATGAGAATATTCTAGGTTATTAAACCTGGATTGAAACCAATGGATGGTAAGTGGAACTCCATTGTTAAACCCTCATGGTAAGGGTATATGGGGAAAAGATGGTATATGGGGAAAAGATGCGTGAATGGTGACCTTATATTGTTTCCATGTTTATAGATAGTTGATAATTAATTTACATGTTAATGTATATGTACACACTTGTACGTCCGGTCGAGCTCTTGCAAGATGCTGCATTATTTTCGTGTCGGGACTTATGCATTGAGGATAAGTGAGATTCCTCAACAAGGTTGAGTGGGATATCCGGGACCTATACAGTTGAGGTTGACTAGGATACCTCAATGAGGTTGTGTGGGATACTCCAGTGTATCATAAGTTCGTTGAAACCTTTTAAATGGAATGAATATAACAAATGGTAAACATGCATTGTGTTATTGATATTATAAATGCATGAGAAGAAGGTAGAGTGCATGGGTGAGTATACATGTGTTTATTTACATATGTATGTCTGAGTATGCATGGGTGTGTTAGTAGAAAGGAAAGAACCAATGATAAAGTATGCCATGGTGTTCTAAGTGTTTCCCTCGTATACTGCATTGTCAATTTGATATTCTGAAAATTTGGAGGGACTTGTAATTTAAGTTCTCTTCGCTGGTTAGGAGCTCACATCCCTTATTATGCAGGTCATATACTGGAAGAGGGAATGAAAAATCACTCTGTGATGCTTAAGATTTAGACTCCAGTGCTGTTCGAGGGTAGGATTTATACGTGTTTAGTTTTATGTTAAAACCATGTAAATATTGGATGATTATGCCACTTGTGGCATAAAGACCTTGTGTATAAGTCATATAAGTGTAATATGATGCTATAATGTGTAAATGACTGTATTATGGTGTATATTTTGTATTGCGAGTATCGAAACCGAGGAGAAACCAAGTTTACAAAACCAGCCGAAATAGTAGTTTTGTTATCAGGATGCATCGCCACTGGCGATGGTATTGACTTGAGAGAAACTAAGAAAATACAGAATTTTGTCCATACGATGGATCGTCACCTGCGATAGGTCGTGAGCGATGCCTCGTGAGTGACGAGTGGATCGGCCTGAGACCAAACTATTTTTACAGATAGATCCTCTGGTCAATGCATCACCACTGGCAATGGGTCACCCAGGTCTGAAATTGTTTGTGAAGGTTAGTGAAGGTTGAATTTTGGTTTGCTGTGTGGATAACACTTGTTGTCCACATAAGCATGTGTGACATTTTCTATGGGCTTAGGTGAGATCCATGGACTTTTAATGATTGGATTTGTTTTAAAAGAAAAAGATTAGTCGTGTTCTGGACCTACATCTAGGTTTGGGGCGTGGCATTAGTGGTGAAGATAACTTTTAAGCCTCATCTTCCTCATCTCCCCCACCAAAAAAGGCCAAGAAACATTAGGCTCAAAGAAATCAAACACTTGCGCTTCCTCCTCCAACTGAACTAGAGGCAAATCCTTCCGCCTTTCCTATTCACTCAAAGGATCAATTTGAGGCACATAACTCATGGTCAAAATCAGGAGAACTGGCTTTGAAGAGTCTCAAGCCGTAGAAGAATCTATTCCTTCGGCTCCTGAAGATGGACTTATTCTTAAACCCATTCGACCATATGCCGATCTTTTGAACAAAAAACTATTATTCCCGACATTGAGAAGTATAAGGTTTTGTCTATCCTCCAAAAAATGGGATGGCTAAATTTTTTGGCTTGGGGCGATAAAGCCTATCCCCCTCTTTCCAAAGAAATGTTCTGTTCCATTAAGGATTATCCCACTGAGCATTCCTTCAGAATTGAATTCCAAAGTGGGGAAATAGTCACTATCATGCCTCAACTTGTTTCCAATCTTATGGGCATCCCCATGTACAACTTTGGTGACATTAAGAAAGTCCGACACACTACCACTGAAAAAAGACAAAAACAGTCTTTGATCCTCAGATCTCCTCCCTCTGTACAAGCTTCTCCATCTTATTTTCACATATAATGTGTGGAAACAAATCTGATCTCACCAGGTATATGGTCAACATTATGTATTGGGTTGCCATGGGCCAAAAAATCTGTCTCCCAACAATGATATGTGCCCACATTGTCTCCTACTAGAAATCCATTAGGCGAGGAGCACCTCTTTTTTGTCATCTTATGTATGTTCTTGCCAGACATGTAGGAATCCAACATCCTGAGGTGAAACTCCAAAAGGTATTAGGTCTTTTAGCACCTTCTTTATTAAGCAATGTCTTCGTCTACTCAAAGATGTTCCCTCTACTTCTGCTGCTGCTAAAGAGTTTCCTACTCCTAAGTTAGATCTAGAAGAGCCTCCTCCTATAACACCAAACCATGTCAGTGATGGTAGGGTCATAGAGGATCGCCTTAAGGCTATGCAGAGAAATCAAGAAGAGAGACTTGCTGCAATCGATGCTCGCTTAGAACTCCTTCACCAGGAGCACAGCGAATTATCTGAGTTTGTGAAGAAATAAGTCAAGGGTCTCATTTCCTTTCTTCGCAACATCTCATCCTCCTGCAAGAGTAGTGATGCAGCTCTCCCACCTTCTCTTCCAATTGACCTAGGCTAGATTACTTAGCTCTTTTTGTGTTTTGATTTTGAATAAGCTTTGAGGTTTTGGGTCCGTAATACACTAAAAAACCTTGGCACATATTATGCTTGAATGGTTATATGTTTTGGATGAGATGCATTTTTGAATTCTTGAATGCCATTTCTATATTTAATGATTCTGTGTCTTTATGGTCTATACTTGGAATATTATGATGCTAAATGTTGTATGTTTGGATGATGACTAAACTTTTTTTTGAATGAAAGGTAAGTAATATTAATCATTCCATGTAACACCCCAATTTCTCAATGAAGTGGAAAATTATGAAAATGCCCCTGAGTTGTTAAATTAATTATTTTGTGATGTCAAATAAGGAAATGGTTGGGCCCATTGCTCAAATTAAGATCATAGGAGCACATTATAAATGTCAAGTTTGATTGGATGGGTAATGAACATCAATTGGGTCGAAAATGGCTAAATGGGTCAAAGGGCCCAATTGGACCCAATGGGTCAAAATGGATGATTTGACCATTGTGTAAGCTCAAATTAAATGGGGTCAAGCTGAACTGATTGGAAATCAGGTATAGCAAAAATGGGTAGGCTTGAAACACAAGTGAAAACCAACTAAAAATGGCAAAAATCAGCCCATGAATGGGTCATGTTGTCAAAACGGGTCAAGGGGCTGATTGGGGACCCAATGGGTCGAGTTGACTACGTTGACCACGGATGACCGTGTGGGCCTCAATTGAACTCAAGAATGAGTTAGTTCAGCTTGAGTTGGACTGATTTGAAGTGAGTTTGATTTAAGAAAAGAGTTGACTCAAACTTGGTGAATTGAATGTGATGAGTTGGATGAGTTGAGTTAGAATAAAAATATTAAGTGTCAAGTGAGTCAAGAGGAAGTGGAAAGGCATTGTTAATCACACATAACTTTTGGAGAATCCATCTCAGCCGTTGAGTGTGAAGGGGTGCTTTGGCAAAGCCAAAAGACACCAAGGTTGGGCGGCACCAATTCATGAATGGATGCATTGGTTCATTTCCAAAGAGATGCAACGTTTGGCACCAAGGTGTGTCTTGGTTGACACCCAATGCCACATCGGTTTTGGCAAGATTAAATGAGGGAGGATGAATGGGAGTTGGGGCTGAAACTACAAAAGGTGAATGTTACTTTTCTTGGCCGTTTTTGTCATTGCAAATCCAAGAATTTCCCATCTCTCTCTCCCTCTCTTCTAGTGGTTTTTCTGGCTGGAACAGCAGAAGTTTTTGGCATCAGTAATTCAAGCATAAACCAGCAAAGAATTAAAGAAAGAAAGAAGGAAACAAGAGAGGAGAAACCAAGGATCAAAGGCAAGAAGAAAGTTTGGAAAATTTGGTAAGATTTCTTAAGTATTTAAGCCAAATAAGTTGTAAGAAAAAGGGTGTGTATTTGGCCATGGTTATGGCCGAATGCACCAAGGTTTTAACCTTGATTAATAGAGGTTTTAAAATGGTAAAGATGACCATTGGGTTCGGCCACCATGGAGGGTCGAACCCCATGTGAAAGATTGGTTGGTTTTCATGTTTTGAAACATGGAAACCATGGAGTTTTTGTGGACTGTTTTTGAGTTTTATTTGAGATCCAAATGCATGTTTTAAAGAGGGTTAAAAACATGGATCTGAATGACATAAGGACTGAAGTTAACATGGGTCTAAACAGTGGATTAAAATTGATGAAATGGACCATGGGGATCGCCCATCTTGGATGGCCGAATCCCATGAAGTATGATGGTCATTTAGACAAAGAGATGAACTTATTTGGATGGCTTTTGAGAGGTAAACATGCAGCAATATTATACTAATATTATATGTTTAAATGACACCTAAAACATGTTTGAAAGACCAAAACATGGACATAGGGTTCGGCCACCTTGGATGGGCGAACCCCATGTAAGTTTTTGATGATTTTGGTGAGTTAAAAACCATATAAAGTTATGGTGTTCTTATGGCAATTAATGGAATAACATGTTTACTGTTTTGGTGGATTATTATGCGGCTGAACCATGTATAATTCATGGTTGAGTTAGCATGATTAAACCATGAGTAATCATAGTGATTATTGGATCAAGTGAACCCTAGGGTTCGGCTATGAGTATGGCCCAACCTCATGGGCTGTTTTTGGAATAAATGGACTAAGTTCATGGGTTGTGTTTGATATTATTCCCATGATTTTATAAAGGGTTTAAAGTATTGTAAAGGAGAACCATTTGATGAAGGAAAGTGGGATAAAAACCCATAGGATGTGGTTCGGCCATGTAGTATGGCCGAACCCCATCAACAATTATTTGATGGAATGGGTTAAATGGTTAAGTATCTACGAGTTGATTAAATGAAAAAGGAAGTTAAATCCTAAGTTGGTGATGTTCGGCCATGAGCATGGCCGAACCCCACATGATGTGGATGGGTCTTAGATGTGAATGAAAAAAGTAAATGATGTTATGATTTACTGATTGTTATATGGATAAGGTACCGGAAGTTGACGACGTGCGAGTCGTGACCGGGTGACACTAAAGAAAGAGCAATGACTGAAGTGAATCTTCAGTAGGTTTCTTACCTACTTTTAACCACATTTACACCTGTTTTCATGAAGGGTTTTATGAGATATTGACATACTATTACTTACCATATTTTGAATGATGAATTATGCATTTACAATTGACATACAAAGCATTAGCATCTCATGCATGGACATGGGATGATGACTAAGGAAATGCTGTGTTACAAATATGAGTTACATCCTCCTTAGGCGATGAGAGTCCCGCCAGGAGGAGTAACATGATGATCATAGTCACATTGGTCTCCTTAGGCGATGAGAGTCCCGCCAGGGGGACTAATACGTGATATGAATCAACTCAATGATGAAGCGTCTTTCCACAGGTAACAAGGTTTACTGTGGATTACCTTATCATGTGAGACCCAGATGGAAGTGTATTGTGATTTACCTTGACGGTGAGAGTCCCGTCAAGGGATAGCTATGTATGTGTGATGGGGTGGGGCTCATTACAATTGCATACATACATAGCATGGTTTTATATGTTTTTGATGATCATGTAATATGATATATATGCATGTTTTATATGCTAACATGTGGTAGCCCTGATTCGGGAACCTACTGGGCTCGTTGATCTAACGCCCTAATTCTATCCTTAGAGGAGAATGCAGGTACAAGGAAAGGGAAAGAGAAGGTCGATGACCGGAAGGGGAGCCAAGCCTAAGCGCTTGAATGTTAAACTGGACTTCTTTATTACTGTCATTTGATTTATAGATTGTGGACATGTAATAAGTTATTACTTGCTATGGTTTGATTAGGTTATTAACTTTGGATGGTTGATTTATGTTAATTAATATTTGAGACTGTTACTTGCTATCTAGTCATTCTATTCCACAAATAGTTTAGTTTATTCCGCAAGTTATTGTTAGTTCCATGTGTGATTTATTATCATGTTCTAGTCCATGTACACATGGGTGGCCAGTTAAGGTTCAGACTTGAGTAGTCTGAACTTAACTCACGTCGTGACGCCGCCCGCTCTCTTTCACTCTGTGTTTCTTTCAAAAGAAATTTTCAGACTCTGATTTTTGGAAAAGGGCGGGGCGTTACATTCCAGAACAAATGAAAACAAGCCCTAAAATAAGGGCTAAAATAATGCATACCGGGCCAGGCAAGACAGAACGCAAAGGCTCCATATACAGACCCAAAACACATACAAAGCAACAGAAATAGCCTAGCAAAAGAAAACAGGCTAAACAAGCATGAAAGGACTAGCTAACATCATCAGAAGCATCAGTGGAGATGGTCAGCACCCCATAGGGAGAGGAGATGCTGCTAGAGCAAACTTCTTGGAACAATCAAAGATAAGACTTATGGAAAGTAGATATGTTCTTGGTCAAGCAATTCAGCTTGTTGATGAGCATCATGGAGGCAGTGTGAATAGTGGAAGAGAGCCAGAAAAAAAAAGATTGCTTCCAGGCTCTGTTGAGGTTGTGGTTACTGCAGTGAAGATGAATGGAATACAATCCCATTTCCTCTAGACCCAGAATACACCGCTAAACGCCGATGGAGAATTCCACTAGATCCAACATATACTTGAGTTTGTGTAGGCGATTACCAGAAGTGCTATCAGCATGGTCCAAGAAGACTGTCGTAATGAACCATTCATTGCCGAACATGAGATAGTGGAGCAGAAGGCGACTGGACAGAGGTTGAAGTTGACACGGTGGGTCAGGTGTCTTTGTAGGAACATTCAAGGCTGGGGGGAGATTCCAATGAGCAGAGAAACATCTAGATATTTCCTTCAGATCGCCATTATAGAGCAGGAAGATCAATCTCTTACGGATGTCCTGCATATAGCAGCATAAGTCATGGAAGGAATACTAAAATGTTTTTTCAGGACACGAGCAATGCGCTCGGAACAGAAGTGCCAGATCAGAGCCGGCAAAGCTAAATTAGCAGCAAAGCGGTGCAGCCAACTCGAAGAGGAAGATATAAGATAGCCAACGTAGGAGATGATGTCATTGTTAGGAAAAGGACTTCCTAACTTGCTAGCCAGAGAATGCCAAACTTGAATGACGAAGGAGCAATGAAGGAGATGCAACATGGTCTCACTCTCGTTATGGCAAAGAGGGCAGACAGTATTGGTGATCACACCAATGTCCATGAAGGAATTTTCTAGTTTTGAGCCCCCTATTGAAGTAAAACCAACTAATCACAGCTAGGTGAAATCAATCCAAACCGAGGCATGAGAAGGGTTTAAATTGATGGCAGAGGTAAAACTGAAAATACCCAAGCTGTTAGGGGTCCAGATAATCTTGTCTTCGGTGCTGCAGCAATGAAGAGGATACTTTGCATCATTATCAAAATTTCCAGAGCCGCACCTGAGGAATAGAGAGGATGGATCCATCTGCCATTGGAGATGAAGGACCTAACCGTGCAGTTGCCATCCCAACCGAAATTGTAAGCGACGCAGTGACTGTAATGTTCAATCAAAATAAAGCTCGGGCTAACCCAAGGGTCTAGCCAGAACCTAGTCTTCAGACAATTACAAATAGCACAGACGATCATACTTTTGGCATCATCACAGACTTTGAGTATAGAATTTCATCCCCAGGAAGCAAATTTCTTCTTTGATATCTCCCACAGGCTACAACCCCTCAGGTATTTAGCATGAATCCACCACAACCATAGACTGTATTTCCCTGAAACGATAGCCCAAATGTGCTTCATGAGACATGCCCTGTTGATGTCTTGGAGTTTCCTAATTCCCAATCCACCCTTTTTTTTTTGGTTTGCAAATAGTGTCCCATCAAACCATGTGGATTTTTCTGCTCGATGTAGTGCCACCCCAAAGAAAAGTCCTCATGATTTTTCAATTTCCTCCAAACAAGGCTTGGGAAGGAGAGAAGAGTTTGCTCAGTAGAGATGGAGGTTGTTTGTAGTGGATCTGAGAAGTTCAACTCTACCAGCATACGAAAGGTTTTGCGAAGTCCAACATTTATTTTGTTGCAAACTTTTAGCAAAAGGAAAGATCCGTCTCTAAGAAGGGCGCTGGAAGAGAAAAGAGGTAGCCCCAAGTAGGTGATCGGCATGACAACTTCACTCATCCCAAAGATGGATAGAATATATGCTTTGACGTTGCAAGCTTTGGAGAAGATGATTTCATTTTTTTGAAGGGTTAGCTTCCAGACAAGAGAAAATAGAGAACTTGTCAAGCAAGTCTTTGAGATAACTAGCGAAAGAAACATCTGCAGAACAAAATATCATTATGTCATCAGCAAATAAAAGGTGAGAAACACACTGATATCTGACTTGGAAAGGGCAATTGATTTTCTTCTCGACCACAGCTTTGGAGAGAGCAGATGAGAAGAGCTCGAGCACAATAGAGAAGAGGAAAGGAGATAGGGGATCTCCCTACAGGAGCCCTTTAGAACTGGAGAAAAACCATTAGGAGTACCATTGATAAAGACAGAGAACTTAGGCGAGTTGATACAACAATCAATCTAGTTTATCCATTTCTTGTCAAAGTTGGCGACCTTAAGAGCGTGTAAAATGTAATTCCAGTTGACGTAGTCGAACGCCTTTTTCAGGTCGATTTTCATGCACGTTTTGGGCAGCCCGTTGTCGACGTGGATCCCTTTTATAAGATCGTGGAAAAGAAGAATATTGCTAGAAATGTCACGACCCGACACGAACGCTGATTGGTGCAGGCCGACTAGTTTTCCCATGACAAGGTTCATGCGGTTGACAAGAACACGAGAGATGGCTTTATTGATTTCATTGCACAAGGAAATCACCCGAAATTGATCTGGGCAATCAGTAGCGGGAGACTTAGGGATCAAAGTAATAAAGCAAGCTTTGATTTGGTTCAGGATCTTGCCGGAAGAGAAAAAGTTACTGATAGCATTCACAGCATCTTCACTGATTATCTCCCAACATTTATGATAGAAAGTGAGATTGAAATCGTCATGTCCCAGTGATTTGTTTTGGTTTCCGCTGAAAAATGAGGCCTTGATTTCCTTTCTGACCATAGGGAGAACAAGAAAGGCAGATTTTTGTTCATTTAACTTGTTATTTAAAAAGAAATCTTCCATACTATTCTCTAAGGAATCAGCAAATCCTGATGACTAAGATTGTTTGGTTTAAAGGGTCAAAATTTCTTTCAGACCTTCCTTTCATGAAGTTGTGTGATGGATCATTCACAACCTCAAAATGGATAAATGTTGTATGAATGATTCTATCTTTGGAGCATTGCATAGTTGGTTTCATTTTGGCATTTTAAAATGATAAAATGCATTTGGCTATGTTTACTTCTTGTAAAAAAGGAGGAATATAAGTCCATGTTGTACCCTTTGTCAATTTATGACAAAAAGTGGGAGTAAAATGGTACAATGGAAAGCTGAGGGGGAGATTTATCCTTCCACCTAACTTGATATGTTGTGTACAGGAAAATGTTTTTGTAGGCATAACTTGAGGGGGAGCAAAGTTGAAGAAAACTGAAGCATGGAAGTAATGGAAGAATTAAGTATTAGAATTCATTTGAATGAATGTGCTGTAATTGGTGTATTATTCATTTCAAATGAGTTGTAATGTAATATGCTCAATAGAGTCGGTATTCATTAGCTTCTAGGTTTTGTCACGAAATTGAGAAAGGGGGAGATTGTTAGTGCCCCTGTAACACCCTGCCCTTTTTCACTCGCTTTTCGAAAATCAGAGTCTAATTTTTTTTTTAATCAAAGAGTGATAGAGAGCGGGACGTCACAACGCGAGCTAAGTCCGAACTTCTAGAGTCCGACCCTTAACTGGCCAACCCTATGTGTGCATGGACTAAGTCCATGAATACGGTTCACACATAATAATATCTCCATGCGGAATAAATCATAAACTGCGGATTATAATAGAACCTAAATCTATTCCATTTTAGATAGCAAAGTACTCTAAACTTAACCAAATTACCTTAATTTAAATATCCAAAATAAACCATTCAAACCATAGCAAAATTATCTAAGTTATTACATGCCGAATTCTAGCTACTCAAATTACAAGTCCATGAGTAACTTAATTAAAATAACATTAAACATATCCAAGCTCCTATGCTTGGCTCAGTTTACGATCATCATTTCCTTCATTTCCTGTGTCATTCACTAGGGTAAAAGTAGGGCGTTAGAACAACGCGTCCAGTAGGTATTCCAAATAGGGTCTACACATGGTTAGTACACAAATCATATATATAACATAATCATAAAACCATGTAAAAACAATGCCATGCCATGTGTCTTATGCAATGAGTTCCACCCATTGCCATATCACAAAGTATCCTCTTGATGGAATTCTCCTCATCAAGGTATCCCCACAGTTGCCTCACGGACGCCCCGACGGAGTGTGTTCTCCGGTTACTTCTTGATGGGATTATACACATCAAGGTCTTCCCACGGATGCCTTACGGACGCCCCGACGGAGCGTGGCCTCCGGTTACAAACTTCCCTCCCATGCCATGCATGAGATGTACATGTCCACATGCTATGTAATAAAATAACCATAGCATTAAAAACCCCATATTTGAAACATAATATTTTTACAACATAAACCATCAAATAAGAAGTTAAACCATATTACATAACCATGGTTTCAAAGAGGTAGAATCCTACCAAAGAGCACTAAAATGTCCTTGCTTCTTAATCCGGCAACCGCTCACGATCGTACACCGTTTGTGAGGTCCCGTCACCTTGTTACATATCAACAAGTCAAACCAATATCCCATTTGATTTCCAATTAAATCTAAGTTCATCAACACAATCTTGTGGGGTTCGGCTATACATTATGGCCAAACCTCACCCACTTGAATTTGGTCCCTTTTTGGATTTACCCAATCACTTCCAAGTAACCATTTTAAAAACCCTAAGTCCACCAAATACAACTTTGTGGGGTTCGGCCATACACTATCGCCGAACCTCACTTATTTGGTTTTAGTCCCTCCTTTGAGTTCTTTGATCTTTTAACTTAAGTCCAATCACACAATCCATTAATCTAACCATTCATACATTAACCATCTAACACACATAACAACCTAAGTCCATAAAATTCCTTAGTGGGGTTCGGCCATACAACATGGCCGAACCTCACTCCCTTAGTTTTGTGCTCATCTTTTCAATCCTTTGATCTTTAAGTTAGATACAAGATCATGCCCTCTTTGATTCATACCTCTAATCACATGTACCATAATTGTTTATCATTGATAACCATTTAAGTCCACCAAACATTCCCCATGTGGTTCGGCCATACACCATGGCCGAACCCATGGTCCATCATTTTCACCTATTTATGTAACACCCCGCCCTTTTCACTCTAAATTTTCAGAGTTTATTTTTTTTTTTAAATAATAATAATCAATAAGTGATCGGGGCGGAATGTCACGACGCGAGTTAAGTTCGGATCTCTAAATCCGACCCTTAACTGGCCAAGCCCATGTGCGTATGAACTAAGTCCATAAAACTGATCCGCACATGGTACATATTTACCTAGCGGAATTAACTTAGTCTAGATCTAACTGAGGTTATAATAGAACCTATGATTAATCCAGTTTCCATTTTTAGATAGCAAAGTACCTTATTTATTCTCCAAAATTATTATATAACCTTAATCTACTATTCATTCCAAACCATTCAAATAAATCCAACCATAGCATCTACCTAACTACTTATTACATGCCAACATCTAATTTAACAAATTACATTGTTCCAAATAAATCAACTAACAAGTCCATAACAAAAATCCATTCATAGTCCATTGCAATCATTCAAATCGCCCAAGTTTTCGTACTTGGTCCTCTTCTCCAACCACGTTCTTTCCTTTCCCTGCATCATCCACTAAAGATATAGATAGGGCGTTAGATCAACGCGCCCAGTAGTGTTTCCGAATAGGGCTACCACATGGTTAGTCAAAAACATGCAAATAGGATAATAGTTGTACAAGTGTGACAAATTCTATAAAAATATGCTATGTATGAAATGAACATGTAATGAGTCCCACCCATCACCATTCAACATAGCCATCACTTGACAGGATTCTCATCGTCAAGGTAACCCACAGTGGTCTTTCGGACGCCCCGACGGAGTGTGGCCTCCGGATTCCTCCTGATGGGATTCTCATCATCAGGGTACCCCACAATGGTCTTTCGGACGCCCCGACGGAGTGTGGCCTCCGGTTACTTCCCCATCATCCCATGCCATGCATGAGATGTCTATGCAAACATGCCATTTGTAAATATAACATTTGATTCAAATAACTTATTCAAATAAACATAAAACAGCGAATAAGTTGTGTGGTTACAACAAGGTAGGAAACCTACAATATTTTACTTTGTTCGACCCTTCCTTTGGACCGTCTTTCGATCACGACTTTGTACACCGTTCTAGAAATCCGAATACCCTATATACATGGCAGCAAGTTAATCATTTGACCATATGATTCTAATTTGATTTAAATCCCAAAAATCCACTTTGTGGGGTTCGGCCATACCCCATGGCCGAACCTCACCCATTTAAACTTTGATAAATCTTTTATTTACTTAATACCCTCTAAGTATCCCAAACTTTTCAAATGACACTTGGTAGGTTCGGCCATACTACATGGCCGAATCTTACCGCCTTAGGTTTTGGCTCATAAATCCATTCTTTTGATCATTTCATCTTTTCATCCTTATTTACAATAATGCCATTATGCTATCCTTAGCCTAATTTAGACAACAAAGTCCATTACATGACAATTGGTGGGGTTCGGCCACATAACATGGCCGAGCCTCACCCTAAAGATTTTAATCCTATTTTCCATCATCTTAATACCAAATCCATAATTGATGTGATTTCCATCTTTTTGAAAGCCAATCCAAACAACCAAATACTTACATGGGGTTCGGCCATCCAAGGTGGCCGAACCCTATGTCCATGTTTTGGTCTTCTAAAACATGTGTTTGATGTTATTTAAACATACAAAATCAATATAATATTGCTGCCATTATACCTCTTAAACACCATCTAAATCAGTTCATCTACTTGTCCCAAATGACCATATTAATTCATGAAATTCGGCAATCCAAAATGGCCGATCCAAATGATCCATTTCATCAGTTTTGGACCACTGTTTTAAACCATATTAACTTCAGTCCTTTGTCATACAGATCCATGCTTTTAACCCTTTCCAAAGCATGTATTTGAATCTTAAATAATAACCCAAAACAGTCCACATATTTCATGGCTTATATGTTTCAAATACATCACAACCATACCTTTATTTGCATGGGGTTCGGCCCTCCATGGTGGCCGAACCCTATGTCCTTTGGTTTTGAGTTTCTTAATCATTCATCTATGTCCAAAATAACTTCCTTATTTATGTTTTTACCTTTTTAAAATACACACTTAAAATCATCTAAATCAGTCCATGGGGTTCGGCCATACACATGGCCGAACCCTATGGTTCTCTTAATGGAAATCCACCCATATTTATCTATGAAATTAATCAGTAAATTAACATAAGATAAATATGGTTTAGTCATGTCATATCCACTCCAAAACAGCAAGCTTAATTCCATATAAAAATCTTTTAAAATCCTCACTCCAAAATATGGATTTTTGACTTTCAAATACCATAGAATCCACCAAGTTTTTCCATGGGGTTCGGCCATCCAATGGGGCCGAACCCTATGGTCCATATTTTATCGTTTTAAACATCATAATTCTAGGTCCAAACCATTGATGGATCTGGCCATACAATGGCCAAATCTCATTTTCTTAACCAATCTATTAAACAAGGGTTCAAAATGCACTTACTAATACCGCGTCTCCTTCGGTTCCTTTGACTCCTTCTTTGCCCCTTTATCTCCTTGACCTCTCCTTCTTTCTTACTGTTCTTTGGGCTGAGACTGATCTTGATGCAAGCTCCTTGAGATAATTCAGCCAGGTGACAAGGACTTAAGAGAGTGAGAGAGAGAGAAAGGGAACTTTGGTCTTGAATAAAATTGCTATCCTTGTTGCCAAAACCCTTTTGCTGATTTTTGTCTAGATGAAAGCATTACCCAAAACTAATTGAAAAATAAACAATCAGCTGCTGCTCTTGGTTTAGAAAGATAGAGGACGTCTATGGGTGATAGAGGGATAGAGAGATAGAGAGAATAAAAATGAGAATCCTTTCCTTGACCAAAAACAGCCCAAGGTTAATCCTTGTGTAACTCCCTCTCTACAATCAAGGTTCTTTATGTTACTTGGGGGTTTCATCTATGAAATGAAACACCCCAAGCAACCAACGTCCCTTGTGGTTGGACTAGTGTAACCCCCCTTTTCCTTAGATTCTCACATGGGAGTTTCATATTGAGATGTAACTCCCATGTGCTGCACCATTCTCCATTGTTTGCCTCTATGTTTTGGCCTATGTAACAGCCACCATTCCTATGTGTAACTCCACAAACAGCAGCTCCATTCAGCCCTCATCAACGTCCCATATGGGAGTTCTATCATGGGAATAAAACTCCCCTCCTCCAAGTGTGAACACACTTTGTAACCCCCATTGGTTTAGTATCTAATTTGAATTTGGAATGCCATAGAATGCCATAATCTATTGTGTGTAACTCCTCCAATAAGCTACCCATTATATTCTCCAACCTTGGAGTTACATGCATGAACCATTAATCCATGCATTGGCTGTCTTTTGGAGACCCAAGCAAGGCATAAACCCTATACCATCTTCAATGTGCACAATGATTTGAAAACTCAATTCTCACCCATGTAACTCCATGTAACGTCATTTCCATTCTTAACTTGGGTGGGAGTTACATGCACATAAGTTTCCCATGCAGCCAACGTTTTTAGTGTTTGAATTTGAATCAGCCTACAATCCTTCTATCTCTACATCTTACTCATTTAAAAATACATATTCATTCAACTCATTTAATCAACTCACCCATCCTAACTCATTCATTTAATTTAACTTAACTAATAAATTCAACTCAACTTAACCAACCATTCATTTCAACTCAACCAAACTCAAATAATTAATAGACTTAAATTAAATAAGCTTGAACTCAATCCATGGTTAATCATGCCATTCACACGACCCATTGGGTCCCATCTAGCCATTTTGACCCATTTAACCAAATTTGACCCAAATATGCTTCTTGACCCGTTTAAATTTATCTTACCCATTTATTTGTTTTGTAAACCAACTATCATCCTTTGGGTCTTGATTGAGCCATTGACCCATTTAAATTCAAATCAATTTTTTATCACAATGGCAATTCCGTAAATATGAATATTTTCATATAAACTGATAACTTTGAAATTCCAGGGTGTTACAATACAATAATCTTTTTATAATTTTCGTCCCGAAAATCGAACGAAGTAGGATTTCAAAGTAAATCATACAAACAATTCAGGGTGAGACGTTCTCATTTCCGATTCCAATTCCCAAGTGGCCTCCTCAACACCATGTCGATCCCAAACCACCTTGACGAACTGAATCGCTCGGTTACGTAACACCCTTTGCTCACTCTCCAATATTCCGACCGGCTTCTCGACATAAGTGACGTCGCTTTGCACATCTATATCTTGCACATTCAAAACATGAGACGGATCAGGGTTGTACTTCCTCAGCATCGACACATGGAATACATCATGTAGAGACGCCAATTGCGAAGGAAGTGCCAACTGATAGGCTACATCTCCCATCCTTCTGATAATTGAAAACGGTCCCACATATCTTGGCGACAATTTTCCTTTCTTCCCAAATCTCATGTGCCCTTTTCGTGGCGAGACCTTCAAGAATACCATGTCTCCCACTTCAAATTCGAGAAACCTCCTCCTCTTATCAGCATAGCTCTTTTGCCGACTCTGTGCGGTCAACAAATGTTGACGTATCAACTGGATCTGTGCAGTAGTTTCTGCAACCAACTCAGGTCCTATCAGTGCAGGTTCGCCGACCTCGGTCCAGCACACTGGTGACCTGCATGGTCTACCATACAAAGCTTCGAATGGTGCCATCTGGAGGCTTGCCTGGTAGCTATTGTTATAAGAAAATTCCACCAATGGCAAATGATCCTCCCATCCACCTTTGAAGTCTAGCATGCATGCCCTCAACATGTCCTCCAACGTTTGTATTGTTCTTTCCGATTGTCCATCGGTCTGTGGATGGAATGCTGTACTAATAAGTAGATCGGTTCCCATGGCCGACTGCATACTCTGCCATACCCTGCCGGTAAATCGGCCATCTCTATCAGACACTATAGTCTGTGGGATACCATGTAGTCTGATGATGTCTTTGATATATCTCCGACCCAATGTCTCTGATGAATCCGTCATCTTAATAGGAATAAAATGCGCGAACTTGGTCAATCGGTCTACCACAACCCATATAGCGTCATTGCCCTTTGAGGACCTCGGCAACCCCGTCACAAAGTCCATGGAAATGTGCTCCCATTTCCATTCTGGCACTGCTAAGGGTTTGAGTAACCCTGGTGGCTTCTGATGTTCCGTCTTAACCTGCTGACAAGTTAAACAATAAGCCACGTAGTCTGCAACATCCTTCTTGAGTCCATGCCACCAATAATGTCTTTTTAAGTCATGATACATTTTTGTGCTACCCGGATGAATGGACAACTTGCTCTGATGTGCCTCTATCAATAATTCTTTTCTGCAGCTTCTTGGCACATATATTCTACCCCGGAACATAAGACCCTGTCCTGGTCGTAATTCCCAATCCGGTACAACCTCGCCATTAGACATTTTGGCCCATGTCTCTGCCATTTCCGGATCTGTTCGTTGCTCCTGTTCAATCTTTGTAACCATGTTGGATCGTATGATCAAATTGTACATACTCCCATGGTTTGTGATGTATAGATTAAACTCACGAATGGAATTCAACATCTCCCATTCAGTCCTGATCAAACATGCCACTGATGCATGAGACATGCGGCTGAGAGCATCCGCCACTTTGTTGGCCTTTCCCGGATGATATCGAAGCGCAAATTCATAGTCCGTTAGATATTCCATCCATCTGCGCTGCCTCAGGTTGAGCTCTTTCTGATCAAATAAATACTTCAAGCTCTTGTGATCTGAAAATACTTCAAACTTCTCCCCATATAGATAGTGTCTCCAGCTTTTGAGAGCAAAGACCACCGCAGCTAATTCCAAATCATGTGTGGGGTAGAGGCGTTCATGTATCTTTAGTTGTCTTGAACCATATGCCACCACCCGATTACGTTGCATGAGTGAACATCCCAGTCCCTCTCCTGATGCATCACATTGTACTTCATAACCTTTGCCCCTTTCCGGCAAAACTAGAATAGGAGCAGTTGTAAGTCTCTCTTTCAGCTCCTCAAATCTCTGATTGCACAGCTCTGACCATTCATATTTGACTCCTTTCTGCGTGAGTCGAGTCAATGGGGATGCAATTTTGGAGAAGTCCATGATAAACTTCCTATAATATCCAGCCAAACCCAGAAAACTACGGATTTCAGTGACATTCTTTGGTGCTTTCCACTCACTTACTGCTGCCACCTTAGCCGGATCAACGGCTATACCATCTGCTGTTATAACATGCCCTAAGAATTTAACCTCAGGTAGCCAAAATTCGCATTTGCTTGCTTTGGCATACAGCTGGTTCTGTCTCAAGGTGTTCAATACTATTCGAAGATGCTCAGCATGATCCTCCTGACTCTTGGAATAGATCAGGATATCGTCAATGAACACTATAACAAACCGATCCAAATATGGACGAAATATTCTGTTCATTAAGTCCATGAACACAGCCGGTGCGTTGGTAAGCCCAAATGGCATGACTACAAATTCAAATAGTCCATACCGTGTTCTGAAAGCTGTTTTCTCGATGTCTTCCTCTTTGACCCGGATTTGATGATAACCGGACATCAGATCAATCTTGGAAAAATGACTGGATCCCCTCAACTGATCGAATAAATCATCGATCCTGGGTAGAGGATACTTGTTCCGGACAGTTAGCTGATTCAACTTCCGGTAGTCCACACACATTCTAAGTGAACCATCCTTCTTTTTCACGAACAACACTGGAGCTCCCCATGACGATGTGCTGTTCCGAATGCAACCCAGTCTGAGTAATTCATCAAGCTGCTTCTTCAACTCGGACATTTCTGCTGGTGCCATTCGATAATGGGGTAGAGACACTGGTGAGGTACCAGGATATAGCTTGATCTCAAAATTGAGCTCCCTCATGGGCGGTATACCAGGAAGTTCTTTTGGAAATACATCAACAAATTCTTTCACAATTGCTGGAAGTTCAGTGACTGGTGCTTTGTTGATGACAATATTGTTCAACACCAAGTGATGCAACCCTTCCTGCAATCTGCTTTGCTTGTCGGCACGAACTATATACTGCTTTCCCTCGGGTGACCAAAATGTCACTCTTCGGCGATAACAATCAATATTGGCTTCATAACTAGCCAACCAGTCCATGCCAAATATAATATCGTACTCAGTCATGTCGAGTACCAAATAATTGAACTCAAATCTGAGTCCAGCGAGTTCTGTATTTATGGCCGTGCATATGAGTCCCAAAGACGTGTCTCCGACAGGGGATACTACTGTGAGTGTGGTGGACAGCTTTTGTACTAGTGTTCCAGTAGCAGTTATAAAGGATGCAGATATAAAAGAGTGCGATGCTCCAGAATCAAACAATGCATAAGCATAAGAACTATTGACAACGGCCATACCTTGAATCACAGAATGATCCACATCCTCAGGAGGTTCCAGAGCAAATAATCGTCCAGATCCGGTAGGAGTAGGCGCCCGTCCCGCCTGATTATATGTCCTGCCTCCTCGGGAGTTAGCTGGCCTAGCTGGTGGACGGAAAGATCCTCGGGAATATGAGAGCCTATTAAGCTTTGGACAGTCTCTCTTGAAGTGACCCGGCTGATTACAGTGGAAACAGTTGTTCACCCCTTTGAATGACTGGGTGACTGATGCAGATGGGGAGGGCTGGTTGGGACGAAAGCTCCCCGCGGACCCAGTAGATGGTGAGGGTCTACTGAAGTTCGGACAGAACCTCTTGTTGGGCTGAAACCCACCCCTCCCACTTGGAGCTCGACGATTGTCAAATCGTACTGTTGCATTCACCTCCTTTTCTGCTATTGTGGCCTTGCTAACCACCTCAGCCAATGTGGTGCACTTAAATATGGTCACTTTGGCCCTGATGTTCGGCCGTAGACCCCTCTCAAACTTTCTTGCTTTACGAAGTTCTGTGTCCACCATATAGAATGCATAAATGGATAAACTGAGAAATTCACGGTGATACTCTGCCACCGTCATAGAGCCCTGTACCAAGGACAGAAAAAGTTCCGTCTGTCGCTCCTTCTCCTCCTCCGGGAAGTAATGTTCCAGAAAAGTTGCTGAAAACTCATTCCATGTCATAGCCGTCCTCTCCCTAACTGGTATGAGTTCCCTCTGTTTCTCCACCACCTCCCACCATTTACCCGCATCTTCTATCAATTGTGAAGTAGCCAGTAAAATCCTGTCAGCATGACTCGAGATCTTAAGTAATTTTAAGATCTGAGTGATCTTCTTCAGCCAATGTTCAGCTCCGACAGCCCCCTCTTTCCCTTTGAAGTAGGGAGGACGCTGTTGTTGAAATTCTCGTGCCATACTACGGTCACTGGCATCCCTGGAACTTTCACTCCCATTCATATGTTGCTGGAGTACTGAGGTTACCACTGCTTGAACTAAGCCCTGAAGTTCAGGTGGCACATGTGGTATATGTACACCACTGTTCCCTTCTCCCTCTTTCTGTGATGCATTCTCACTCCCCTTTTCTTCCCTCCATGAGTGCTGTGATTCTTCCGCATTGTGAGACTTTTCATGAACAGATCGCTCCCCATCAGGTTGGGTTACCTCTTTCTCATGTACAGATGGCTCCTTCTCATGCACAGATTTTTCGTGTTGTGATAACACCTTCTCATGTTGCGTGATTTACAACACCTTTTCCTTCCCTTTCTGATTCTGAGGGATCTTTTTCTTTGGAGCCATTTCCCTAAGTCATAAAACATTATTGACTTAGTTTCCTCATATAGTTTGTATTTTTCACAATTTTGGGGAGATTTCCAAATAAGCAAACTTGATTTTTTTTCTATTTGTTTTTGAGGGGAGAGTCTCTAAATTCCCTATGTTTGTTTTTCTCAATTGGGGAGTATTGGGGAATGTATACCCTATTTTGCTACGTTTGATAGATGAATTATAATAATGTACTTTTGCTATCTTTCACTGTTGTTCTCAGATTGATTTGTTCAGTCTGAGTCCACGAAGTAAATTAATCCGGCCCCCAGTCAGCGGACTCCGAAGAGTCGGTCAGTTGGGATTCTTATCCGTCAGTGAGACATGAAACCGTCTTAATCTTACTTCGGAAGATTCAACTTCCCGTTTCGCTCTGATACCAACTGTAACAACCCGCCCTTTTCACTCTAAATTTTCAGAGTTTATTTTTTTTTTAAATAATAATAATCAATAAGTGATCGGGGCGGAATGTCACGACGCGAGTTAAGTTCGGATCTCTAAATCCGACCCTTAACTGGCCAAGCCCATGTGCGTATGAACTAAGTCCATAAAACTGATCCGCACATGGTACATATTTACCTAGCGGAATTAACTTAGTCTAGATCTAACTGAGGTTATAATAGAACCTATGATTAATCCAGTTTCCATTTTTAGATAGCAAAGTACCTTATTTATTCTCCAAAATTATTATATAACCTTAATCTACTATTCATTCCAAACCATTCAAATAAATCCAACCATAGCATCTACCTAACTACTTATTACATGCCAACATCTAATTTAACAAATTACATTGTTCCAAATAAATCAACTAACAAGTCCATAACAAAAATCCATTCATAGTCCATTGCAATCATTCAAATCGCCCAAGTTTTCGTACTTGGTCCTCTTCTCCAACCACGTTCTTTCCTTTCCCTGCATCATCCACTAAAGATATAGATAGGGCGTTAGATCAACGCGCCCAGTAGTGTTTCCGAATAGGGCTACCACATGGTTAGTCAAAAACATGCAAATAGGATAATAGTTGTACAAGTGTGACAAATTCTATAAAAATATGCTATGTATGAAATGAACATGTAATGAGTCCCACCCATCACCATTCAACATAGCCATCACTTGACAGGATTCTCATCGTCAAGGTAACCCACAGTGGTCTTTCGGACGCCCCGACGGAGTGTGGCCTCCGGATTCCTCCTGATGGGATTCTCATCATCAGGGTACCCCACAATGGTCTTTCGGACGCCCCGACGGAGTGTGGCCTCCGGTTACTTCCCCATCATCCCATGCCATGCATGAGATGTCTATGCAAACATGCCATTTGTAAATATAACATTTGATTCAAATAACTTATTCAAATAAACATAAAACAGCGAATAAGTTGTGTGGTTACAACAAGGTAGGAAACCTACAATATTTTACTTTGTTCGACCCTTCCTTTGGACCGTCTTTCGATCACGACTTTGTACACCGTTCTAGAAATCCGAATACCCTATATACATGGCAGCAAGTTAATCATTTGACCATATGATTCTAATTTGATTTAAATCCCAAAAATCCACTTTGTGGGGTTCGGCCATACCCCATGGCCGAACCTCACCCATTTAAACTTTGATAAATCTTTTATTTACTTAATACCCTCTAAGTATCCCAAACTTTTCAAATGACACTTGGTAGGTTCGGCCATACTACATGGCCGAATCTTACCGCCTTAGGTTTTGGCTCATAAATCCATTCTTTTGATCATTTCATCTTTTCATCCTTATTTACAATAATGCCATTATGCTATCCTTAGCCTAATTTAGACAACAAAGTCCATTACATGACAATTGGTGGGGTTCGGCCACATAACATGGCCGAGCCTCACCCTAAAGATTTTAATCCTATTTTCCATCATCTTAATACCAAATCCATAATTGATGTGATTTCCATCTTTTTGAAAGCCAATCCAAACAACCAAATACTTACATGGGGTTCGGCCATCCAAGGTGGCCGAACCCTATGTCCATGTTTTGGTCTTCTAAAACATGTGTTTGATGTTATTTAAACATACAAAATCAATATAATATTGCTGCCATTATACCTCTTAAACACCATCTAAATCAGTTCATCTACTTGTCCCAAATGACCATATTAATTCATGAAATTCGGCAATCCAAAATGGCCGATCCAAATGATCCATTTCATCAGTTTTGGACCACTGTTTTAAACCATATTAACTTCAGTCCTTTGTCATACAGATCCATGCTTTTAACCCTTTCCAAAGCATGTATTTGAATCTTAAATAATAACCCAAAACAGTCCACATATTTCATGGCTTATATGTTTCAAATACATCACAACCATACCTTTATTTGCATGGGGTTCGGCCCTCCATGGTGGCCGAACCCTATGTCCTTTGGTTTTGAGTTTCTTAATCATTCATCTATGTCCAAAATAACTTCCTTATTTATGTTTTTACCTTTTTAAAATACACACTTAAAATCATCTAAATCAGTCCATGGGGTTCGGCCATACACATGGCCGAACCCTATGGTTCTCTTAATGGAAATCCACCCATATTTATCTATGAAATTAATCAGTAAATTAACATAAGATAAATATGGTTTAGTCATGTCATATCCACTCCAAAACAGCAAGCTTAATTCCATATAAAAATCTTTTAAAATCCTCACTCCAAAATATGGATTTTTGACTTTCAAATACCATAGAATCCACCAAGTTTTTCCATGGGGTTCGGCCATCCAATGGGGCCGAACCCTATGGTCCATATTTTATCGTTTTAAACATCATAATTCTAGGTCCAAACCATTGATGGATCTGGCCATACAATGGCCAAATCTCATTTTCTTAACCAATCTATTAAACAAGGGTTCAAAATGCACTTACTAATACCGCGTCTCCTTCGGTTCCTTTGACTCCTTCTTTGCCCCTTTATCTCCTTGACCTCTCCTTCTTTCTTACTGTTCTTTGGGCTGAGACTGATCTTGATGCAAGCTCCTTGAGATAATTCAGCCAGGTGACAAGGACTTAAGAGAGTGAGAGAGAGAGAAAGGGAACTTTGGTCTTGAATAAAATTGCTATCCTTGTTGCCAAAACCCTTTTGCTGATTTTTGTCTAGATGAAAGCATTACCCAAAACTAATTGAAAAATAAACAACCAGCTGCTGCTCTTGGTTTAGAAAGATAGAGGACGTCTATGGGTGATAGAGGGATAGAGAGATAGAGAGAGTAAAAATGAGAATCCTTTCCTTGACCAAAAACAGCCCAAGGTTAATCCTTGTGTAACTCCCTCTCTACAATCAAGGTTCTTTATGTTACTTGGGGGTTTCATCTATGAAATGAAACACCCCAAGCAACCAACGTCCCTTGTGGTTGGACTAGTGTAACCCCCCTTTTCCTTAGATTCTCACATGGGAGTTTCATATTGAGATGTAACTCCCATGTGCTGCACCATTCTCCATTGTTGGCCTCTATGTTTTGGCCTATGTAACAGCCACCATTCCTATGTGTAACTCCACAAACAGCAGCTCCATTCAGCCCTCATCAACGTCCCATATGGGAGTTCTATCATGGGAATAAAACTCCCCTCCTCCAAGTGTGAACACACTTTGTAACCCCCATTGGTTTAGTATCTAATTTGAATTTGGAATGCCATAGAATGCCATAATCTATTGTGTGTAACTCCTCCAATAAGCTACCCATTATATTCTCCAACCTTGGAGTTACATGCATGAACCATTAATCCATGCATTGGCTGTCTTTTGGAGACCCAAGCAAGGCATAAACCCTATACCATCTTCAATGTGCACAATGATTTGAAAACTCAATTCTCACCCATGTAACTCCATGTAACGTCATTTCCATTCTTAACTTGGGTGGGAGTTACATGCACATAAGTTTCCCATGCAGCCAACGTTTTTAGTGTTTGAATTTGAATCAGCCTACAATCCTTCTATCTCTACATCTTACTCATTTAAAAATACATATTCATTCAACTCATTTAATCAACTCACCCATCCTAACTCATTCATTTAATTTAACTTAACTAATAAATTCAACTCAACTTAACCAACCATTCATTTCAACTCAACCAAACTCAAATAATTAATAGACTTAAATTAAATAAGCTTGAACTCAATCCATGGTTAATCATGCCATTCACACGACCCATTGGGTCCCATCTAGCCATTTTGACCCATTTAACCAAATTTGACCCAAATATGCTTCTTGACCCGTTTAAATTTATCTTACCCATTTATTTGTTTTGTAAACCAACTATCATCCTTTGGGTCTTGATTGAGCCATTGACCCATTTAAATTCAAATCAATTTTTTATCACAATGGCAATTCCGTAAATATGAATATTTTCATATAAACTGATAACTTTGAAATTCCTAGGGTGTTACAATTTACATCTTTGCCATTTATATAAATCTATTACTAATAACATAACCCATAAACATGGATATATATATATAATTAAATCCATTCATTTAACCATGCATAACAACTCTAAATAACCCTTTAAGATGGTCCATCAAATGGTTTATCAAATAATTCATGGGATTCGGCCATACACCATGGCCGAACCCATGATGTCTTATCTCCCTAATTTACCATCTTAAGTTCATGCACAAGTCCTTCCATAGAGTTTAATCATATATTCAGATGCATCAATTAACCTTAGGATCCATAATATATCTCTTAGTTTTTCTCCATGGGGTTCGGCCATACACCTTGGCCGAACCCTTGGTCCATGGTTCTTTCACCATTTACACCTTGATACCATTTAAATTGATTAATATCCTTCCCTATTTCCTCATTCAAAAACCCTTTAAAAAAAAACTTAATATACATCTATAATTTTCATGCTTTGAAACCCATTAAAACTATTAACCAACTTCCATGGTTTTCATGATCCAATTGCATCTAAGTACATCCACAATATATCCATTTTAAACCTTTTAACAACATGAATAACCTTTCATGGGGTTCGGCCATACAAGATGGCCGAACCCTATGATTCATAATCTTCTCTTAAAATCATTCCTTCAAGCTTATAATCCTTTGATGGGTTCGGCCATACATCATGGCCAAACCTCATCAACCTTTTTTTATTCTCAGTGATTCTTGTATATACCCTTTAGGGTTTGGCCATGCAATGGCCGGATCATGTTCCTTGTCCATCTTACTTAATAAAAATTTATCGAACACTTACCGATTCCACGACTCCTCCTGTTTTCCTTCTCTCCTTCTTGCTCCTACTTGTTCTTCCGATCCTTTCCTTCCTTAGCCTCTTCCTCCTTCCTTCTTAATCCTTTGGCCGAGAGTGAGAACTTGAGAGAGAGAGAGAGTGTTCGGCCTTGAGTGATAGGAAGAGAACCTTGAGATGAAGCACTAAATCTTTTGTCTTGAAGAGTGGTTGGCCAATAGAGGGTTTGAGGGAGAGAAAACAGCCAAGAGGGAGAGGGAGAGAGTGAGATGAAAATCCAATTTGTTTTGTTCCAATGAGGTGGTCGGCCAAAGGTGATGCCTTTTGGTAAAGCCCTTTGTGTAACTCCCATTTTCATTACTTCCCTCCTTAGGGCTCCACATGGGGGTTTCATCCATGAGATGAAACTCCCAAGGCTCCAACGGTGTGCCTTGTCTTGGCTTGTGTAACAACACAAAACCGCCACCTTTCCATTTAATTCTCCATTTGGGAGTTTCATCCATGAGATGAAACTCCAAGGCTCTAACGGTGTGCCTTGTCTTGGCTTGTGTAACAACACAAAACCGCCACATTTCCATTTAATTCTCCATTTGGGGGTTTCATCCATGAGATGAAACTCCCATTCCAACGTGTATGCCATTGTTTGAATTTTGAAACAACAAACCACTTTCATCTTCACACTCCACTCACTTGAGATGAATATCCCCATAACTTCCCATCCAACTCATCCATTTAACTCAACTCACCTCTTTAATTCAACTCATTTAATTCACTTGAATCAACTCAATTATTTGATTCCATTTCCAACTCAAATCAGCCCCAACCTAATTAAGCTTGGACTCACTTTGTGGTCAACCAAGTAAAACACGACCCATTGGGTCCCAATTGGGCATTTTGACCCAATTAACAATTTTGACCCAATTAACAATCTTGACCCAATTGAATACATCTTACCCATTTATTTCAATGGCAACCATATCCACAATCCGTTGGGTCTTAATTGGGCAATTGACCCAACACTTTACCCATCTAAGGTCCATATCCAATAATTCACAAATTAAAATGAGCAAATTTCATATATATTGATAACCTAAAAATCCGGGGTGTTACAGCCCCGGTTTGGCCAAGTCACCTTATTGTCAATTCTGTGACTGTGTTGAGACTTGCATTGGAAGAATGAAGATGGTGAATCAAGAATGTTGAAGATCAAAAACTCATTGAAGATATCACATCATGTGTTTGGCTACCACACAGGGAGAATGATCATAGAAGTCCCTAGGATGAACCTAACTCACTTACGAACCCTACCTTAGGCTCAAGAACAAAAATGGAAAATGGACCAAGCCTTAGAACACATTGCAAAAAACTGGTGTTGTCAATGTCGAGCACCACGAGCTGAGACATGATCAAACATACTGCAAAATCATGTTGGTCTTAGGTCAAGGCCTTCGACAGAGTTCGATACCCTCGAACTTGTTCTGTGCATTTTCAAGGCCCTCGACCTGGGATTCATTGGAAAAACTCTGTAAAAATGTACTACTCTCAGCAGAAGCCCCTCGACGTTTTTCGAGCCCCTCGACCTAAGAATTTGGGAAAAACGACTGTCAAAACACATTGGTCCCAGCTCGAGGCCCTCGAAGGTGATTGTTGGCAAACTGTAATCATTGCCTTTTTCAAACGTCTAAGTTGACGTGATTAATTTGACACCTTTGAGGCCCTCGAGACACACTTCATGGCCCTCGACGACTAGCCACTGGAACATGTTTTTTCTCTATAAATACTTAGTGCTTTGGGCCAGAAAAACTATCCAAAAACCCTAAGGCAATACGAGAGCTTCCTACACTCTCTATGCACTGAAACTATAGGAAAATCCTTAGATCATTCAGTCAACCCTTTGATTGACATATTGAGAGAGAAACCTCTAGGATCCATAATCAAATCACATATCCTAGATCTTTTTCCTTACTTGTGGTTGCACATACACTGGTGAACATCATCAACTGAAGATCCAAGCTGGAAGAACTAATCAAGAAGCACATCTTTTGACATCTATGAGCTATAAAGCAAGTGCTTCTTATTACATTTTTCATTTAACCATTGTAAGGTGGATTATTACTTTGTGTTTAAGCTACCATAAAAAATAGAGGGATAATGATTAGATCAGGGAGGTTGAACCTTATAAAACTAGGATTGTAATGTTTAGGAGGGATTCCCATATATAGTGGATTTGAGATAACCCTATGGTGGGTGAGTCCAATAGTACATGTAGATTTGTTAAAATCGAACCACTATATATCTTGTGTATATGTTGTTTGCTTTGATGGTTTGAATCACTTATTGTCTACACACATTTGATTATGTCCGTTGCACAATAAGTTGATGAAATAAAATTTGAAAACGCCATTAAATTTGGAAAGGTCCTATTCACAACCCCCCTCCCTCTCTCCCTCCCAGATATTGTTCTAGCCCAGAACTTTCAATCTCCATTTCAAAAAATAAAAAATTTGAATTTGAATATTCTCTCTCTAATAATGTTTCCATTAATATTATATTTTTACCTCTATACAGTGAAGGGATTAGTGGGTTTGGATTCAATCGAATATGATTATTTTATCTCAATCTCTAAGGTCAAGGTTTCACAACCACCATCAAATGTCATCACAACTATTCCTAATCATTTCAATCCCTTCCTGTCCACTGTTATGTTCATTATTGCACTGCTTTCGTAAAACTGTCACAACTAAAATTTCCCAAGCTAGAGACAATAAAAACAACCAAAACCATATCAAATGAATGTATTTGCAAATTGCTTGGAGGAATACATTACCAAAAAAATAAAAATCAAGCACAATAGAAATGACAAAACAATACAACATTATCATACGATTGCATTCAACTTTTTTTTTTTTTTTTTTTAATTTGATGCTGTACTACTAATCAATGAATCTAAAATTTTAATATTTTATAGGAGAAATAACACTCAGTTGATCCATGAATAATGTTACTAAATGGAAGGAATTTAACGAATCAAGTCATCATGAAATCCATGAACTAAAGAAGATGAAAGAGATCTATCTATTTAGGATTTCGAGATGGAGGAGTATAAAATAATATATGAATAAATTAAAAAAGGCAAAAATGTTGTGAAGGTGCATCAAATTTGATTATGATCTTGAGTAAAATAAAAACAATTTCCTTTCATTTTCATATTTTGGAGATGAATAGGAGACTTTTATCGTAAGTATTTTGGATAGTGTATATATATATATATATATAGCTAATTCCATCAGAGAATAGTGATGATAGTAACAATTAAGAATAAATAACAGTCAAGAATAAATGTCTGTCCTCTTTACATTTCCTTAAATGTAATTGACATATAATTTTTGGAATAAAATACATTGTTTAGAAGTAGATAGCTAAATAAATAAATTTATTATTTTAAGACAGACGACTACTTAATTCAAAAATCATTGTTACGTTATTAATATAAATTCACATGCGAAACATTTGTCTACATAGTGCAAAGTAAATATAAAGGTTTTATCGAAGCAAGAACTAGCTCGTACTTGAGAAGTGAAAACTGAAATATGGATTCCATATTTTATTGATCAAAATAATAGTAAATTCTTGTAACGCCCCGTCCTTTTTCACTCTACAAAATCAGAGTATATATATATATTTTTTAATGAGTGAGAGAGAGAGCGGGAACGTCACGACGCAAGTTAAGTCTAAGTTTCCAAAACCCAACCCTTAACTAACCACCCCTACGTGTGCGTAGACTAAATCCACTAAAACATTTCACACGTTTTTTTGAATACATTACAGAATTATTTATATGAATAATATACTATTCATATACATGACATTATAAGGTAAGGAAATCTAGTCACCATATACTTAACTGAAGCTTAAATGTCATCAAATCATAGCAAAATAATTCTAAGTCATTACAGTCCAAAACATCAGTCCTCCCAATACATCATAAACAACAAAACTAAATATATTAACTTCATTCATTCCAAGCTCCTACACTTGGCTCCCTTCATGTCTCATGTCCATTTCCTTGTGATTCCATGTTTCATCATCTATAGGGTAGAAGTAGAACATCAGTCAATATGCCCAGTAGGAATTCCAAGTAGAGTTATGTTACACATAGGATCAATATAAAAATCAAGATAGAAACATTTTATCATATTTGTTAAACATCTCATAAGTAGTAAATACAATGCATGATATCCAAATCATAATCATGTTTACTTATGCATCATGTCATGGATGTCAATGTCAAGTGATCGCTCACCTAATTCCATATCCAATCACATCATATATAGATAGTTTCCTTGATAAATCACCATATCAAAGTGTTCCTTTAGCCATTTACGTCTGCAGTGTTTTGTGACGACACCACCAAGTCACTGTTATACCTCCCCACATATGTTAATCGGAATTACCGATGGAGTGTAGACTCCTCCCTCTGCGCAGGGTTTCAAGACTATATACCCAGGAGCTCTTTGGCCCAAATTACGCCGTACCCATTCCTAGCAAATCTCGGACAAGGCCAACATATCAATAGTTCACATAGCTTCATACAAGTTAGTCTCAAGCCCAAATCATGTCCAGACCGCTCATAACTTGGCTTGCTAATCCCATGTATTCCCTCCCATGCCATGCATGAGATAATAAATGCAAGAATGCCATTTCATATCAAATTACATAATATTATTGAAATTCAGTTCATAAACATATATCATATATTAAATCAAAGTAAAACATCATATTTGGAAATAAAAACAACCATAGTGTCTCAATAAGGTAAGAATCCTACCAACGTCCGATATATTGTCATTTTCTTGTTTTACAAACACAATGCTAACGATCACGTGAAAACGAATTGAACCGCTTTACATTATCAAATTCCACCACATATATACCAATTTGATTATTCATTTAATTTTCATCACCCTTTACATCTTTCTGGGTAAACAAAAGTATCTGGAAAATTAACCAAAAATAAAACATTCAGATTCAGTCGACTGAATCACGCCCAGATACAGTCTTTGCTTTACCCGCAAACTTTCAGTCGACTGAATAATAATATTAGTCGGCTGAAACATAAATCAGTACTGTATAAACTTGACCCGTAACCTTTCGGTCGATTGAATCATAGATTCAGTCGACTGACTTTGGGTCAAATCCTCTGTGTTCTCAGTCAACACATTTTCAGTCGACGGCTGACTTTGGATTAGATTATCTGTGTGTTCGGCCAGTATACATTCAATCGACTGAATCAAAGATTCAGTCAGCTAAATTATCAATGAACTGTTTACGTGTTTGGTAAGTAATACCTTCAGTCGGCTGAAACACACCAGACCCCTTACTTGTTTGGTACGTTTATGTTCAGTCGACTGAATCAGAGATTCAATCAGCAGAAACACCCAGGTATCCCTTATGTTGTTCGGCCAGCATACTTTCAGTCGGCTAAAACACCCAGAATACACTTGTGTGCTCGGCCAGCATACTTTCAGTCGTCTGAATCATAAGATTCAGTCGGATGAAACACCCAGAATACACTTGTGTGCTCGGCCAGCCCCCTTTCAGTTGACTGACTTTTTGTCAGTCTTCTTTGTTTGCATTCATGGTTAGGCCATTTGTCAATGAAATCCATTCCTTATCATTTTAAACATGTATTTGATCTTCCATACGTCTCTTAATGAATTTACTCTATCCACTAGTCAAGGCTAGGGTCCTTTCATAATCCATCCAACTTTTGCACCATTATAACATGGTTTTAGATTCATTCGTTCGGTTGTTTGTTTTCAACCCATAACCGTTCCTTGAATGGATTTCCAATTCCATGGCCTTAACACAATTTGGTCATCCATTCTAACTAATTATGGAACCCATAAGTTCGGCCACACCATGGTCAAACCTATGGTTTCATTAGACTTATATAGGGCTGCAACTCGGGTCGTGCGAGTCGGGTTTCTTAAAAGCCAACCCGGCCCGAGTTAATATATATGGAACCCGACCCGGCTCGAATTTTAGAACCCGACCGACCCGAATTCTAACCCGAATCAATCAGAATTCTGACCCGACCCGCATTCTGAACCCATTTTAGCCTAATTTTAGCCGGGTCGGGTCGGTTGAGGTTAACTTGTAAAATCCTCAACCCGGTCTGTAACGCCCGTCCCATTTTCACCCAAATCAGAGTCTATTTTTTTTTTTTTGAATTAAGAAGTGACAACGGGCGCGGACGTCACGACGCGAGTTAAGTCCGAGCTTCTAAAGCCCGGCCCTTAACTAGCCAACCCCACGCGTGCGCGGAACGAAGTCCATGAGAATGGTTCACACGTAGGAAGTAAGCTCGCGGAATATAATTACATGCGGAACATTTTAATAGATACTATCCTACCAGTTTTAGATAGAAGGGAAGATACATCATTAAATTAATAAAATACCCCATAATCATAATGTCCAAATATGAAATCCAACCATAGTAAGAAATCCAAAATTATTACAATTCGACAAGCTAAGCTACTTAAATTACAACTTTTGCAAAATAAAACTTTGATAAACAAAGTAGCCGCTTCCCCAAGCTCCTAAGCTTGGCTCCCGTCGCGTCCACCATTTCCTCCGTCTCCTGCGTCATCAGCTGGGGTAGAAGTAGGACGTTAGACAATGCACCCAGTAGGACTCCGATTAGGGCTAGCACATGGATTAGTGATAACAAGCATACTGATGACAATATAATAAAACCATATGATGAATGCCATGCCATGGGTGCCTATGTCATGTGTCCCACCATCATCCATATCATCATAGAATGTCGTATCCCCCTTGACGGCAAGTCCTCATCAAGGTGTCCCCATGTTTGCTTCTCGGTCGCCCCGACGGAGCATGGACTCCGGTATAGCATAACAAGCTATCCCCATGTCTGTTCTCGGTCGCCCCGACGGAGCATGGACTCCGGTTATATCATATCAAGCTATCCCCATGTCTGTTCTCGGTCACCCCAACGGAGCATGGACTCTGGTCCCTTTATTTTCCCGCCCAAGCGATGCATGAGATGTAAGTGCATTATGCTATGTAGTATATATATATAATTCATATCACTAATATAAAATCCATATCATTGGAATATACTTCATATCACTAATATAAAATCCATAGCATTGGAATATAATCCATAGCCTTAAAAATATCATCCATAGCATTAAAATATAACCCATAGCATTTAAAATATCATCCATAAAATAAACCATATGATTACCGAAATAAAATACGGAAACCATCACATACACATAATCCACGGCTTACAAAAAGGCAGGAATCCTACCGAATACCGATAACGTCCCTTTCCGTTTTCGTCCGATAATTCCGGTCCCCGATCGCATACCGTTTGCCATGTCTCGATACCCTATTATACATTTTCCAAGTTAGTCTATATCTTATCCATGATTAAGTCTCTAACTGATCATAAACCTAGGTCCATTAATGATCTTTAACCATGTTATAAGATTAACATAAATCAGCCCTTAACTTAGCCTCTTTTCCCATTGATTAAAACACATACATAATTTAATCCATAACTGATCCATACACTTAGGTCCATTAATGACTTACTAATCGTGTCATAGGATTTTTAAAATCAGTCCCTTTAATTTAACGTAACCTCCATTTATCCTACCAGATTAACAGTGACCTCTGAAATACTCAAAACTGTACACTTCAATTCAGTCGACTGAATTAAGAGTTCAGTCGACTGAATCAGGAGTTCAGTCGACTGAATCATAGATTCAGTCGGCTGACTTTGAATCAGATTGTCTGTTTGTCTTGCCAGTTCAGTTTCAGTCGACTGAAATACACATTCAGTCGGCTGAAACATGGTTCGTACCCCTTTCAGTCGACTGAATCATAGATTCAGTCAGCTGACTTTGTATCAGGTTATCTGTTTGTTCTGCCAGTTTATTTTCAGTCGATTTTCAGTCGACTGAATCATAGATTCAGTCGGCTGAATTACCAACCATCCATTTACGTGTTTAATAAGCATCCATTCAGTCGACTGAATCATATATTCAGTCGGCTGAAACTTCCAGAACCCTTTTCTTATCCGAGACATTTATGTTCAGTCGACTGAATCATCAGATTCAGTCGGCTGAAACTCCCAGAAACTCTTTCTATTATCAGTCACCATTAGTTCAGTCGACTGAATCACTTATTCAGACGGCTGAAACTCCCAGAAACTCGTTTCTGATTCGTCCATTATCAGTTCAGTCGACTGAATCTTTGATTCAGTCGACTGACTGTTTTGTCAGTCTTCTTCATTGCATATTTTGTACACCCTTCCTTCATGGTTTCCTTAAAAAATTACATTTCCATGCTTAATAAATCTTAAATACATAATGTCCTTAATTTATTATTTTTCTTAATCTATCTCTCCTCTTTTCATCCATTTCTCCTCTCATCATTTGATGGATCTTGGATCTAAGGCCCACAACATTTGTGGCCATCATTCATTCTAAGAAATGGATTCCATTTTTAAACCATTAAAAACTTAATATCTTGTTTAGAGATAATTACAATCCGACGGCTCCTCCGACTTTTCTTTCTCCCCTTAGACTCCTTGGCCTTTTCTCTTATTCTTCTCTTTGTTGCTCGGCCAATATGTTCTTGATCAAGATGGAATCTCCAAGGTTAGAGTTCGGCTAATGGTAGGGTTAGATTTTGAGGGAGGGAGAGAGAGAAGGAGGGGATGGAGAAAATATCTAAACCTTGGGTCTTGGGATGGTCGGTCAACCCTTAGTTTCTTCTTCCCTCTCTTCTAAGTTTCTTCTCCTTCTTTCTTCCTTGGATGGGGTCGGTGGTGAGAGGGAGGAGGAGAGAAAGAGAATGAGATGAGTGGTAAGGTGAAAGCCATTCAATCCCTTGATGCCTTAGCCCACACACTTCCATGATGGCCTTCACCCACCAAACATGGGCTCTTTGTCCTTGGTGGTGGTGGTTGAGACCAAACCACCACCAAGCCAACGGTTTGGGGGTTTAAGGTGGGAGTGGTTTGGTCTACCTCCCATTGACCACTTGTCCATATGATGAGAGGTATGGGTTTTCATACCTTGAGTGGTGGTGGTTGAGATGAAAGCACCACCCTAAGTCCATGGTTTCCTTGGGTGGTTTCAATGGGATGAAACCACTCTTTGACTTGCCCGTTTGACTTACTCACTTGACTCTACTTTGACCAATCTAATTAATTAAATTAAATCCTCACTTAGGTTAATTATTTCCTATTTAATTTTAATTCCATTAATTTCCTTAATTCTTCTCCATGAATCCACCCATGGTTGACCAAGTCAACTGTGGTGGTCGGCCCCACCAATTCTTAGCCAACCCGCCACTTCACTTGATGAGGTGGAGGTGGGTCCCACTCCATCATGCCCCTTGGTCTAATCAAGATTAAACTTAGGTGATTTACATTAATTAAATCAACTTTATTTACTTGGGTCCTCCTTAATGCCCTTTGACACATCCATGGTTGACCAAGTTAACCATGATGGTCGGCCCCACCTTTTCCTTGGTCCACACGCCACCTCATTTGATGAGGTGGAGGTGGGCCCCACTTGGTTATGCTAGCTTAATCATCTCATCATTAACTTAGGGGGGTTTAATTCCAATCAATTGAGTCACCATTGGGCCCATGGCCCAATTAAATTATTTTCTACAATTTTTGATCCAGTGGGTCCCACATGGTTATCGGGCCCACTTTGACCATTATTGACCCTTTAGATGGATCCCATCCAATCCATGGTCCATTGGACTATACTTGGGCCTTTGTCCAAATTTTGATCCATTCAATATCCATGACATCAAAATTCCAATTTTTCTATTATTAAAATAAATAAATGCCATATATATATTGATTTAAAAATTCAGGCTATTACACAATCCGACCCAAATTTCATGTGGGTTTTTATCTTCTCAACCCAAGCCGACTCGCTGGCTCTAAATTCTTGACCCAACCCGCATGATTTGTCGTGTCGGGCCAAAACCTGACCGAAGTTGCAGCCCTAGACTTATACCTATGTTGTTAAACCTCTAAACATACCTTCTTTCCCATCTCCTTCTTTTCTTTTCTTCTTCCTTTGCTCTTCAATAGTTCTCCAAGTATAGAAGTGTAGGTGGAAGAGAGAGAGGAGAGGAGAGAAGAGAAAATCTCTTGTTCTCAATGGAAGAGTTGGCCAAGGGGTGTGAGCAGCCCCTTGGTTTGTCTTTTTGTATAACAACGTTAGACTATTCAATCCCTCTCTTAATGATTTATCTAACTCATGTGTCCCTTAGTTTAACCAAGGAGACTCTTGGCTTAAAAAACCTCTTTGACTTCTAATGAGTCACCTTGAGATGGAGACTCCTCAACTTCTCAACTCAACTCAAGTAATAACTTAACTCAATTGAACTCACTCATGGTTGACCAAGTCAACCATGATATAGCCGACCATGCATTTGTTGGTCACCACATGGCATTCGGGTCCCATCTTGGCCATATCACTCAATGATGTGGCACCTTTCTTACTTGGCTCTCATGTGATGACATGTATGTCACTTGACAATGCCACCTCACTCATATGCCACCTCACTTGATGAGGTGGATTTAATGTATTGGATCTTAATTGGGTAGTTGACCCATTTACTTTGACCTCACCTAATTAGCTTAAAATTAAGTTTACTATGACCCATTGGGTCCCAATTGGTAATTGACCCATTTACTTAGACTTACCCAATTACTTTTAAAATCAAGCTCATCCATAATCCATCGGGTCTTAATTGGTAATTGACCCATTTACCATGCCCACCTAATGTCCATTTCAACAATTTAATCTCAAATTCATTTAATTCACAATTCAAACGGAATATTCCAATGTATTCATAAACAAGGAAAATCTGTGGTGTTACAATTCTGGCTATAGAGAAAATGGAATAAAATGAGCAAAACCTAAAAATGAATGAACCAAAATCTTCTGAAGACTTTACCTTTGCGTGCCTAAGCCTCTCATCCAACAGCCAAGAGGTTGAATTTTTTTTTTTAAAAAAACAACGTAATGGCATAATAAAATGCTACTCAACCTTACCCCCCTGGGTTAGTTAGCTTGTGGGTTAGTTCGACTGGTAATCTCCCGCCTCAGAAAGAGGGAGGTGCCAGGTTCGAACTCCTGCAGACTTATCTTGGTGTGCCTCATGGGGTCAGAGGTACTACCCATGGGGTTTTAGTAGGATTGTGTCTGCAATTTCCCACACATAAATCTAAAAAAAAATGCTACTCTACTACCAAAATTCAATGTGAATTACAGTGCATGAAATTCATGTCAGATGTGTAGCCATCATTCTAAAAGCTACCACATATCAGAACATTCTGCACCTTCCAAGTACTTGGATTTTTTCTCGTATACATTCTGTATCCTGTATTTTCTTTAATGGATCTAAGAATAACCCACTATTATTCACCTTGCTTTAAAAGAGAATGGGTTTTGAAATGAAACTTGGGTGAGAATAGGGTTTCAAATTGCTCCATTGCAACCCTCATCTCAGATTTGATTCGATGTCCAATTCAAAATTGAGAGAGAGAGGTGCAGAAATGCTAATTGCATTAGATTTGACTCTAATGATACCAGTGTCAGAATGGCGTTAGACGATGGTGAAGATAGATGAAGAAACCTAAGAGAGAAGGGAGAAAATAAGGTTTGGTTCAGTCCTGTGCAGGCAGTGGATCTGTATTGATTTTTCATGGAAACTCAACTAATGGAGATTAAAGGGATCTTTTTCCGTCTGTTGCAACACATTAGATGACATGATTTTTTCACCACGTGTTACGTCGTGGTATTATGCAAACAAGTCATACGGGAACGTTCCACCAATATTCCCAAACAGGCAAACAATGAGCTGTAGATGCCTTTTCTTTTCAATTTTTCTTATTCACAAGAGGTGAAATTTCTAATGAGGAAATAAAATATAACACACTGCATGGGACGCAGTCCAGCAGAACCCCAAGAATAAAAGCCAAATAAAGCAACAAGGCTGCACCTTTAATTCTAGCGAGTAATGACAGTCCTGCTGGAGGAAGTACCATTTGATAAAGGAGCTCATCTTGTTATAGGTTAACATAAGTTGTTCCAAGGGTACAAATATCGGCCGATACATATCGTATCGGCCAATATGTATCGATTTTGAAGGAGTGCATATCGGCCGATATATATCGTTATTGGCAGATATTCACCTTCTCGGTCGATATTTCGGCCGTATCATATCGGCCAATATCAAAACATCGGCCGATATCGGCTGGAGAGAGAAAAATATCGGCCAATATATCGGCCGATAACGATATATCGGTCAACATATCGGAGCGGCCGATATATCAGCCGATAACGACATTTAAACCCCTGAGTGGTTCAGTTGTCATTTCTTTTCGCAGTTGCAAGTAATAGTGTACCACAGAGCTTCAGTGGGCAAATCACATCACAGTACAAGACGCTATGAAGAAGGGCTCGTTACTATGGTCAACTGACATCCTTCATATGGAATCTTCTCTGTGTGGTTCTAATAGATAGCTAAGCTCGCACACTCAACACCAAGGCTACAAGTGCTCATCATTGAAGTTGCCTGTCCCCCATTCAAGAAAGATCATTTCTTCAAGTGGAAGGCCAGGTGTTTGGAAGGACACAGAAGAAGATAAAATCCATCTATAAACAGCAAGTATGATGCCTTAAAACTACGTGAAGACATCTGCAGGAGGAAACTAGTCTTTCAGTTGCAGAAAGTCCTTGATGTTGCCTAGAACACCATTGTCATATGGGTTTTTAAATCTCACTTCAGGATAAAGTTGTCCTGAGAGAGAGAGAGAATTAGCCAGAGCGCACATGACATGAGCAGCTATCTCAGTATGCCAACATGAGAAATTTCAATCATAAATAGTATGCAACTTACCTGGCTCAGGCCGATCAACAATCTGAAACTCTGGGTATTTCTTCCAGTTTATCTGATTCCCATTGTTTGCAGCCACGTAAATGTCATGGACAGAATACAACCAAACAAGTTCAATGAAAACTACAGTTTGGATACTCACCCACTCATCAGTTTTGATGTTGAAACAGATACAATAAATATGCCATATCAGAAAAAGTACCTGCCAGACCACCCATTTCTTCAGATAATATAGTGAAAGAAAACTATTTACAGATTATTGGTTTTTCTTTATGCCCTCAACTACTGTTGCAGAGAGAACACCATCAAGTTCAACAGAAAAGTGGCAGAGAGCACACGTTTAGCTTCTAAAAAAAATAAATTCCTTGAATACAAGTTGCAATGGTGGATAGCCCCAACATCCATGGCTAGAACAAACAAAGAGAACAACTCCAATACACTCATCAAAACCATCACAAACGACAAAAACAAAAATGCAATCTAAGACCCACCATAGGCTTAAACTGGACCAGCAATTCCAAACCATTTAACTCTAAAAGCACCATTACCTATCTATTTGTTCATTTACACAAGTGCATAATTTCCAAAGGAAACCACAGCAGCAATAAAAAAAGAAAAGAAAAGGAATTCACATAGTTCACAGAAAATAATCAATTAGTTGAAATGTCAATTAAACCACAATCAAATATAAGATCAGGAAACATAAATCACTACAGCTATCAGCTTCTCTTTCATATTTTTATGTTTTCTTTCGCTCAAGCAGACAAACAAGATATTCAAATCACAAATCATAACCCAAATCCAATAACCTTATTTTTTTTAAAAAAAAACTCCTCTAAAAACTCAACTTTTTTTATCACACCATCTTTATCAGTACTGTCCCTGAAGTCTTTAAAAATGTCTATCTAATAATTAATCATATAGTTTAGTCCGCTCCCTGTGAGATGAAGTAATCTTGTAGAAACTCTAAAAGAGCATCTTATAACATGAAAAGAGCTTCAGGAGTGGCTAAAATATTTTTCTAAACAAAATGATAACCAAACATAAAATTATTCCATATTGCCAGAATCAATGACACAAGTCAAAGCAGATTTGAAGCCTACAATACTTTTTGTCCACTAAGTTATCAGTGTTTTGGTTAGTTTTATGGTTTCAACTTCCAACTCATTCAACCATCCCTTGAAAGTCCTAATCCATCTAAGAGATTGGATACATAGTTTTAGTCATTTGCCTTATGTTAGAGATTGCTAGAAAAAATAAAGATGATGATGAAATTGAAAACTACATACTCAAGCTCACCGGAGAGATGTCACCCATGTGGAGCCCACCTAGACCCATTTGAAGACTAAACCCCTCTCTCACCCTACCCTATCCGGTGAATTGGATCTCAACCCAATTTAAACCCATTTTGAGTTGATCTCACCGTTGAATTGAAATCCATACAAAACTGCCTCTATTTTTACAATTGATTTTTGGGCCCAAGAAAATCTTGAGTTTTGAAATCCAATAGACTTCATTTTTTATGAACAACATCATCCAAAAAATACCTTTCGAATAGACCTAGCCCACCCCTTGGACCCCACCTAGGAGGGACCCATAGGTACACCTGTGCAATGTCGTGCATGCACAACTTCACATAGGTGAACTGCACTAGAAAGCAATTTACTTAAAAATAATAATTTTTGCTCTTTTGAATGAAGAGAATGTTTAGCTTGTGTCTGTTGTGGGACCCACGACACAGTTGACCAGTGGAACCCATTTCTGGACAGAATTGTCCACAATTACTTTATTTTGTAAAGTCAAATCAGTTAGTTGTCTGACTTATTATAATTGATTATTATTTTATTCTTTTCATTTTTAGCCACCACGATGGACTCCCTTTGTATTATAAATACAAGTAACCTTTGTCAATTTAGACAATTCAATACAATTCAGAAAAGAATTCTTTTCCATATTCTCTCTTATCCTTCATTTCGTATTATTATTCAACATGGTATCAGAGAGAAAAGATCTCTCGAGCTTTTAGACTTTTTTTCTCTCCGTTTTACTGCTCCTACCGGCGTTCCTGAATCGTCCCTTCTGAGTTGCTTCTCCTACAAATTTTCACAGGTCTGAATATTTTTCAGACTTTCTCTGCCTTTGTTGTCTCCCTCTTTTGCACTCTGCATTTTTCAGCCTTCGATCCGGTGACCAAAGAATTTTCCGGGGACAGTCTCCCGGTCTTCATTGTCGTTTTCTGGACACTTCATCTCTCCAATTGGATTTCACCTTTGCCTGCCTTTGGTGGATAGCAATTTTTCTCACCTACAACAGTTCTGCCCCTATAGCACCGTTAATCGGAGTCTTCTGGTTCAATCGGATGGCTCCAGTTCCTTTTGGTCTTCGACCCTTCACCACTGGTGTTACCCCTGACTCTCATTTATATCGCACCTAGAGGTCCCAGCTTCCATCACTGGTGGCCCCCCATTTTGTGTTTTTCTTTCAAAGTTTCCTTCCTCCCAGAAAAACCCAGCTTTCTTGGTTTCTTCCTCGAGATCTACAAGTTTTCCGCCATGTGGTGGTTCACCACCAGAGTCACACTGGCCCACCTCCCTACGCCCCAGACTGACCTAAGATTTTGGTGCCACTCATTATTTGACTAGCATGTCTAATTTTTTCTCTTCCCTTTCTCCAGTTTCATATGGTAAGGTCAAATTAGCCAATGGGTCGTTTACTGATGTTACTAGTATAAGGAAAATCCTTGTTTCTTCTACTTTGGCCATTTTTTCAGTTTTGCAGGTTCACTGTCTATCACGCAATTTATTATTTGTTAGTGGCCTTACCAAATCATTGACTTGCACAGTCACCCTCTTTCCTTCTCATTGTGTTTTATATTATCTGTCCACAAAGCCGATAAACGGTGGGGAAGTGAAGTTGGCAGTTTATATTTCTTGGACCCTCGTGCCACCAAATCCTCTGAAGCTTGTTCAACCTCCTCCTTGGACAATGTGTGGCTTGGCATTGTCGTGTAGGAAGATTGTCGATTCTACTTTGAAGCAACTTGTTCCATTTGTTGTTTTTCCCTAAATTTGATGGTGAACATTGCCAATATGGCAAAAATACTACTACTTTATTTTCTCTTAAACATTCTGATGTTTGGCAATCTCCATCTGTTTCCCGCATTAGTTTTTGTTATTTTGTCACATTTATTGATGATTTTTCTCGCACGACATGGATATATATGATGAAACATAAGTTGGTGGTCTTTGATCACTTTCTACCACTAGGTTCAAACCCAATTTCCTTTTAAAATCAAAATTTTGCATAGTGATATTGGGGAGGGAATATCTGTTGCACTCATTTATCTAATTTTTACAAGATCATGATATAAAATCTCAACTTTCTTGTCCTTCTGCACTTCAATAAAATGGTGTAGTTAAAAAGAAAAATTGTCATCTCATTGAGGTCGCATGTTCACTTCTTTTTCACATATATGTCCCAAAGTCTTACTGACCAGAAGTTGTCGTAACTTTTTGTTACTTATTAACCACATGCCATTCCAAGTGTTGCATTCCCTTATTGACATTGTTTCGTTGCACAAACATGTCCCTGTTCTTCCATTGTATGTTTTGGCTATGTTTGTTATGTTCATCATTTTTCTAATGACAAAATCTCTTCTTGGGTTGTGCGATATGTCATTTGGGATTCTTCCTCCCACAAAGGGTACAAGTTCCTTAGCTCCTCATTAGGAGGACATATATATCCATAGATGTCACCTTTTTTTACGAAGTTCCTTACTTTGGTCCAAACAATTCAGCTTCCCACCCCCCCCCCCCCCCCTCTTTTTCGACTGTTCTTCCTTTTCTTTGTGCAGATATTGGTCTTTCTAACACATCCAACCCCACTCTGGTGTATCAACACAGGAAGCGTAAGCCTGCAACTGCCGCTGACCCCAGTCAACCATCTATCAGTGGCCTAGATCTAGTCAACCACTGACCCTAATCCTACCATTGCACTTTAAAAAGGTAAGAGTACCTGCATCGATCATCCACTTGATCGTTTTGTGTCCTAGCATGCAGTTTCTCTTTCCTATCACAATTTTCTTATAATCCTAGACAACATTAAGATTTCGACGAGGATTGACACTGCCCTTCATGATCCCTCCTAGAAAACCGCAATGGAAGAGGAATTAGTAGCGCTTGAGAAAAATAATACCTGGGAGATGGTTCCTCTACCTCTGGGAAAGATTCTAGTTGGATGCAAATGGGTCTTTGCTTTGAAGCATAACCAGATGGATCTATTGCCAGATATAAGACATACCTAGTGTTGAATAATAAAATCAAAATAAGAAAATATGCAGAAGAAAAGAAGAGATGGAGAAGAATTCTTCTCTTTTCTATATTGTATTCAGTGTGTATAAAACTGTAGCTTTATATATGTATAAATAACATATAAGAAAGCCAATCATGTTGACAGAAAAGGAAAAAATAATCTAAAATCTAATTACAAGCTATTAGACAACTAATCAAAGTTGACTCTGCAATATACATTGAACGTGGACAATTTATGTCCTGAAATGGGTCAGGACCCACAACACAAGAATGGTACCCAAATTGAGTCGGGTCCCACAACACTCCCCCTCATGCTAGTTCGAAGATATCGAGTAATCCAAGCTTGCTAATAATTGAATCAAGTTGAACTCGGAGAATGGACTTCGTGAAAATGTCAACAAGTTGATCAGATGACTTCAGATGAGGAGTGACAAGCCGATCTTCAGAAATACGTTGGCGATGGAAGTGGCAATCAACCTCAATGTGCTTGGTCCTCTCATGAAAGACTGGATTGAAGGCAATGTTGAGGCCGCCTGATTGTTACAAAACATAGTAAGGGAGTCAAATAGGAGCGAATCCCAATTCTATAAGAAACTGACGGATCCAAAGTAGTTCAACTGTAGTATTAGCCATGGCATGATACTCAGCTTCAGCACTAGAGCGAGCAACAACACACTGGTAAAGCGTCGGTCATCAGGAGAGTCAACCCAATCTGCGTCGGAATAACCACGGACAGGTAGTGAAGTCTGTCGGGCAAAGAACAATCCCCTTCCTAGATGAGATTTAATGTAGCAGAGGATGCGGAAGACAACATGAAGATGAGTATCTCGTGGAGCCGGAATGAATTGGCTGACCACACCAACAACATACAATAAATCAAGCCGGTTGAAAATGTAGGAGAATCCAAAAGAGTCCCATCTGAAGCAGAGAGCATGGTGTTGGTATCTAGTGGAGTGTCAGATGGTTTGCAACCAGAGTACCCGATATCTTGGAAGAGGTCAAGAGCAAACTTGCGTTGAGATAAAGTAAGTCCCCGAGAGGAATGAGCAACCTCAATACCAAGAAAGTAACGCAAGAGCCCTAGATCTTTAATAGCAAATGCGAGGTGAAGATACACTTTGAATATAGAAATGGCGGTCACATCATTACCAGTGAGAACAATATCATTCACATATACTACCAAAATCATGACCACATCTTGACGACGATAAATAAAGACCGAGTGATCCATCTAACATAGTGTAATGGCCCAGGTCAACAAAATAGTTATGGGAATAAAAGGATATATGAATCGTACGATTTTACGATTTTTAATTCACGATTCACGCCCCTAGACTAATTTCGATGCGATTCGAGTTTGATAACATTGGGTAAAATTGGAGAATGCCATACACTTAGAGCATTGGGAATATTTGTAAAATTCCATGCTCACAAAGTGCGTGATAATATGTTTGAGTGAATGTTGCCTTGTGCACATTCTAATGCATAGTTGGGTAAGGTTATGGTTTGACCTTTTTATTCCTATATGTGATTGATGTAAATATATTGTATCAGATACATATGTATGAGTTTCCCAAGTTCCCTATGATTAGATTTTTATTATAATTGAGAATTCATAGATTTGTGATATATTAAAATATGATAGAATGTATGATAAATCAAGATTGCTCAAGATGTGTAATGTAGGGCCTTGATAACTTCCTATACTTGTGTATGGTTATGAGTAATGTATATATCAAATGAATTCTCATGATTGTGATTGGAATTCTTAGAATGGTAACTCATATGATAAGCATGATGGATGTGTTTTAATGCCATGTTTGGATTATGTGATGATGTGTACATCATAAGTGAATACCTATGTTAATAATGGTTGTGGTAGATCGATCTAACCATGTGTAGAATGAATTTCCATGATTTAAAGAGGAACTTGGTAAGGGGTTAGACTAAGTGATATAGGTGAGTTAAGGTCAAGTATCTTAGAACCCAAGCGGGTTAACTTGTACTACAATAGGGATGTGCTAGCATGATTGAGAATGCATGGAATGCAATGTAAATGCTAAGAAAGCCTTGTTTGATTTCCCCAAAGTAAAAGTATGATCACTCTCCAATATCAACCCCCAAATGTGAAAATAATGAACTACGGTTGATCTGATCCACTATGTGGTACGTAGGCAACTGAGAGTATTGTGCCTCAACTCGATTAAAAGACGCATTGTGTCATCCATTTATATTAAGGATGATGTAAGATGTTGAGTAAATGTGAAGGATAGAAAGAGATTGGTGGGATATAACTTCCCTACTATAGACCCTAATGCTAGATGTTGGATCTCTCGAAGGCGACCCGAAGAAGTTATGATGCCTTGGGAGTCCTGATATGATGAGACATATATATTTGTTACTCGAGTAAAGCCTAAAGTGGCACTGAGATGTATGTGACTAGGTCACTCGATTATATTGAGACGTGGTATGGGTACATCCCTCACGTGATGATTATATTGAGACGTGTTATGGGTGTGTCCCTCACGTGATATTGATGATTGAAACGTGGTATGGGTACATCCCTCACGTGATATTGATTATATTGAGGTGTGGTATGGGTGCGTCCCTCACGTGATATTGATGATTGAGACGTGGTATGGGTATGTCTCATGTGATATTGATAACGTTATGCCCCTGTCCGTTGAAAAAAGAAACTGTCCGATCAGTAGATCATTGTGTCTCACATTTGTATAGTTAAAAGGATGAGATAAGTATATAGATTCCATCAGTAAGGCCTAGAGTAGCCATGAGACCATGGGAGCCTCGATATGACCATACGGAGACTGGCATTTAGATGTATATGTGACTTGGTCACTTGATATTGAGACATGGTATGGGTACATCCCTCACGTGATTATGATGGTTGATTGACCGTTCAAGAGAGGTATTCGGGACGGTGGGGTTGGCTACGGAGACTTGGTCCCTTAAGGTTGCCGTCGAGGAGTAGGTCTCTCACATGCTACGGGCTGGAAGGCACTCTCATGGCTATTTAGCACCCTTGATGTGCGTTGATGCGTAGAGCTAGATACTATTTTACCCCATGGGGTTGGTGCTAGATTCGTTAGACGCAGTCCGACTGTCTTAGAGCTTGACTGAAGCACCCATGAGGTGAAGGGATGTAGGGCGAGGTAGACTAGATCACCTCAGTGGTGGACTGGATCACGTCAGTGGTTGTCTCCCGCTTAGTAAGTCATGGGCCCTAAATCTTGCTAGGGGTCGTGGTATGTTTATGATATGATATGATGATTTGATATTGTTGCCACAGTCACGTAGTGATTCATTCGATTGTTTTTCCTACGGATAGAAGATCTCATGGTAGAGGATGTGCCCCTGGATTAGTTATGCACATGGACGGATTAACGCATGGAGGGATTATATTCATGGATGGTTTATACCCATGAATAGATTATACTCATTACTCATAGATAGAATATTACCAAGGATGGATGTGTATACCCATGGGTGATGGTTCCCATGGTGGTTTGGATTCATGCCCGGATGTGGTCTTCTGTTGGTCCCATGGTAGACGTATTGTATTATGGTGGACATGTTAGTCTCATAGTAGACGTATTGATCGTATGTTAGACATGTTGGTCCCATGGTAGACATATTGGTATTATGGTGGACATGTTGGTCCCATAATAGACGTATTAGTCTTACGGTAGACTTGTTTGTCCTATGATAGACATATTGGTTCTATGAATGTATGAGTTATGCCCATGGATGGATTATACCCATAAAGTGATTATATTCATGGATGATTATTACCCATTGATAGATGATACTCACTGATGAAGAGTTACCAGGGATGGATGATGAATCACATGGATGTTGTTCCCATGGTAGAAATATTGGATTCATGCTTAGATATTGATTATATGGTGGGCATATTGACCCCATGATAGATATAGTGGTCCCATAGTAGACATATTGGTCTCATGGTGGACGTGATGGTTCTATGGATAGATATTATATTCCCATGGAGGGCTTTATGACCATAGATGAGTATTGTATACCGTGGATAGATATTCCCACGGAGAACATTGATTCCATAGAGGATTGGACCCATATTTAGAGTATTGTCCCTGAGGAGGGACGTACTTATGTTCGGGTATAGGTCCCATGGTTGAGGTTTATCCCATGTGTGACATTGATCCCATGGTTGACGGCGTTCCCATAGTTGGTATAAACCCGTGATAGATGAGATCTATTCCACTGATGAGGCCAGAGATTGCGTAATTAGAATGTCTTGATGTGACATCATGAATAGCACGAGGTTAGTGCCATGAAATAAATTAATTGAGAACTACGCTAGGATCAGATCTCTATTGGAGTACGTAGGCAGCTGATAATTCAGTTCAATCAAATCAAGAGTCCAATAAGTCCTAGAATTCGTAAGGATCTCGCAACACATGTAGTGTCATGTGTTTGGACTATGAGTTGTGCATGCTTCGGACTATAAAAAAAATATTATTGTTTCTCACGTGTCCATTGGGTCGGGGCGTGACACATAGGGATAAACCATAAGGCAATACAGCACTGCTGAACTTCTCAAACCATGTAACTGCCCGCCCATTTTCACTATATTTCAGAGTCTATTTTTTTTTTTGAATTAAATCAAGTGACAACGGCGCGGACGGCACGACACGAGTTAAGTCCAGACTCATAAAGCCCGGCCCTTAACTGGCCAACCCTACGCGTGCGCGGAACTAAGTCCACGAGTACGGTTCACGTGTAGGAAGTAAGCTCACGGTACATCATAATAGATATTACCCTAACGGTTTTAGATAGAAGGGAAGATACAACATTACATTACCAAAATACCCCTATGTTCATGATTATGTCTCAATGTTAACGTACAGAGTTTAATCCAGACCATAGTAAGAAATCCAAAATTGTTACAGTTCCACAAGCTAAGCTACTTGAGTTACAACATTTCCAAAATAAAACTTTGATAAACAAAGTAACCGCTTTCCCACGCCCCTAAGCCTGATTCCCGTCACGTCCACTGTTTCCTCTGTCTCCTGCATCACCAGCTAGGGTGGAAGTAGGGCGTTAGTCAACGCGCCCAGTAGGACTCCGAGTAGGGCTAGCACATGGATTAGTAATAACAAGCATACTGATAGTAATATAATAAAACCATATGATGCATGTCATGCCATGGGTGTCTATGCCATGTGTCCCACCCATCATCTACATCATCATGAAATATCATATCCCCCTTAACGGCAATTCCTCGTCAAGGTGTCCCCATGTTTACTTCTCGGTCACCCCGACGGAGCATGGACTCCGGTGATACCATATCAATGTCCCCATGTCTGTTCTCGGTCTCCCCGACGGAGCATGGACTCCGGTTTCACCATGTCAATATCCCCATGCCCGTTCTCGGTCGCCCCAACGGAGCATGGACTCCGGTGATACCATATCAATGTCCCCATGTTTGTTCTCGGTCGCCCCGACGGAGCATGGACTCCGGTTTGTTTATTTTTTTTCGCCCATGCCATGCATGAGATGTAGTGCATTATGCCATGTAATATATATATACATTTCATATCCATAATATAAAATCCATAGGATAGGAATATGATCCATAGCATATAAAATTCATGTAATAATAAATCATATAATTTCCAAAATCAAATACGGAAAGCATCACATACACATAATCCACGGCTTACAAAAAGGTAGGAATCCTACCAAATACTGATAACGTCCTTTTTTGTTCTCGTCTGATAATTCCGGTCGCCGTTCGCGTACCGTTGCGATGTGCCAATACCTTATTATACATTTCCCAAGTTAGTCTATATCTTATCCATGATTAAGTTTCTAACTGATCATAAACCTATGTTCATTAATGATCTTTAACCACATTATAAGGTTATCATAATCAGCCCTTATCTTGGCCTCTTTTTCCATTGACTTCAACACGTATATAATTCAATCCATAACTGATCTATAAACCTGGATCCATTAATGACTTACCAATCACGTCATAGGATCATTAAAATCAATCACTTTATTTTAATATCATCTCCATTTATCTCATCGGATTAGTAGTGTCTTAGAAAATATTTCAAAAACTGTACATTTCAATTCAGTCGGCTGATTTTGAATCAGATTGGCTGTTTGTCTCGCCAGTTCAGTTTCAGTCGACTGAAATATACATTCAGTCGGCTGAAACATGGTTCATACCCTTTCAGTCGACTGAATCACAGATTCAGTCGGCTGATTTTGAATCAGATCGTCTGTTTGTCTTGCCAGTTTATTTTCAGTCGACTGAAATACACATTCAGTCGGCTGAACTATCAACCATCCGTTTACGTGTTTAATAAGCATTCTTTCAGTCGACTGAATCATATATTCAGTCGACTGAAACTTCCAGAACCCTTTTCTTGTCCGAGACGTTTGTGTTTAGTCGACTGAATCCCCAGATTCAGTCGGCTGAAACTCCCAGAAACTCCTTCTGTTTTCAGCCACATTAGTTCAGTTGACTGAAACTCTAGTTCAGTCGGCTGAAACTCCCAGAAGCTCGTTTCTGATTCGTCCATTGTCAGTTCAGTCGACTGAATCCCTGATTCAATTGGCTGAAACTCCCAGAACTTCGTTTCTGGTTCGTTCATTTTCTGTTCAGTCGACTGAATCTCTGATTCAGTCGACTAACTGATTCGTCAGTCCTTTCCATTGCATGTTTTGGACTTCCTTCCTTCGCGATTTCTTTTAAAATATTCCCTTTTTTTAACCATTACGAAACTTAGTATCTTGTTTAGAGATACTTACAACCCGTGGCTCTCCCGATTGTCTCTTGCTCCTCTTGTTCCTTAGTCTTTTTCTTTCTCCTTCTTCTTTCTTCTTGATACTCGGCCAATGGTGAGTTTGATCAAGGTAAAATCACCAGGGTTTTGGTTCGGCCAAGGTGTAGCAGTTTTGAGAGAGAAAAAACGGAGGTGGGAATGGGAAAATATCCCAAGTCTTGGGTCTTGAGTGGTCGGTCAACCTTGGGTTTTCTTCTTCCCTTCTAAATCTCTTTCTCTTTGGTGTTTTCTTTGTCTTGCAAAAGGGAGGACGGTTTGGAGAGGAGAGGGAGAGAGTGAGATGAGAGCAATGAGATGGAAAACCCCCCCTTTCCATCTAGTCTTGGCTTGCTTGGTTTACACTCCTCCATGATGATCCCACCAACCAAGCATGGAGGGGGTATGGCCTTGCATGCCCCCAATTTTAGGGCCTTTGTCCCCTTAGTGGGGGTGGTTGGAATGGGTTTGAGTCACAACTCATTCCAATGAGTTTGGTGAGTCAAATAAGATGGGAATCATCTTGACTCACCCCATTTCCTATGTGACTCTCTCCCCTATTGACTCACTTAATTATTTAATTTATTATTTAACTTAGCCCCTTTTATTTTATAATTTAATTTCTATTTAATTCCCTTCTATTCCTTCATGAATCCACCCATGGTTGACCAAGTCAACCATGGTGGCCGGCCCCACCAATTTCTTAGCCAACCGCCACCTCACTTGATGAGGTGTAGGTGGGGCCCACTTGGTTATGTTAGCTTAATCATCTCATCGTTAACTTAGGGGGTTCAATTCCAATTAATTGGGTCACCATTGGGCCCATGGCCCAATTAAATTGTTTTCTACTATTTACTTTAGAGCTTGGATCAATTATGATCCATTGGATCCCACATGGTTATCGGGCCCACTTTGACCATTATTGACCCTTCAAATGAATCCTATCAAATCCATGGTCCATTGGACCATACTTGGGCCTTTGTCCATATTTTGATCCATTTAACATCCATGACATCAAAATTCCCATTTTCCCATTATTAAAACAAATAATTGCCATATATATATATTGATTCAAAAATTCGGGCTATTACAAACCAGGCCCTTGGAGAATGCTTGAGGCCAGACATAGCCTTTTTGAGTTGACAAACAAAATGAGAATCCCCCTGCTTGACAAACTCAGGAGGAGGGAGCATATAGACTTCATCTTGTAAATCACCATGAAAGAAGACATTCTTCACATCTAACTGATGAAGCGGTCATGCATTGGTGGTGACAATGGAGATTAAAATTCTAATAGATGTAATCTTGGCCATAGGGGACAAAGTTTCTTGATATCCACCCCATAAGTTTGTGTGAATCCTTTAGCAACCAGATGAGCCTTATAACGAGCAATGGACTCATCTGGAATATGCTTCAAGGCAAATACCTATTTCTATCCAAGTGGAGTCTTTCCTAGAGGGAGAGGAACCATATCCCAAGTACGATTTGTTTCTAGTGCCTCTAAATCTTCATCCATGGTTACCTTCCAGGAGGTGTCTCAAAGTGCAGTGTCAACCCTCTTGGAAATCTTAACATTGTCCAGAGTTATGAGGAAGTTGGAAGGAAAAACAACATGATAGGAAACAAATTAAGCAAGTGGATGGAGAGTACAAGTACGCTTACCTTTCCGAAGGGCTATGAGAAGGTCAGACTCAGTAGTGCTGGGCGGATTTGAACCAGGGGCAGATGTGATAGTGGTGTCTGCTGGAGGTGGATTCTGGTGTTACCGGCATCAATATACCAAAGTAGGCTTAGTAGTGCTAGCTGGAGTAGAGTGAGGTGGAGTAGTATCTACGGGAAGGAGAGGTAAAATATGAGAGAATGATGGACCAGATGGTGCAATAATATATGAGACTGTTTCAAAAAATGTGACATCCATAGACACATAGGTTTTGCCAGTGGTAGGATCAAAATGCTTGTAGCCTTTATGAAAGGGTGAGTAACCTAAAAAGATGCAACTCACAGCACAAGGGAAACCAGAGAACTAGTTAACAAAGCAAGCACATCAAAAAATATGAAAGGCAGAAGATGAATATGTTTATGGGGTGAGAGAAGTTGAATAGGCGATTTGTGTGACAACACAAGGGATGGCATGCGGTTAATAAGGTAACAAGAGGTCAAGACTGCCTCAGGCTAGTCTGACTATGTTCTATGGTAAAGTGGAGAGATCAAGCAACCTCAAGAAGGTGTCTGTTTTTTCTTTCCGCTACACCATTTTACTGTGGGGTAGATGGATAGGACAATTATGATCCAACACCATGCTCTTGCAAAAAATTAAGAAAGCAAAAAATCCATGTCATTCGTGAAAAATCATCAATAAATAACATAAAATATCAAAAACCAGTGCGAGACAGAGTGTGTTATTGTCAAACATCAAAATGAATAACAGAAAATAAAGATGCATGTTTTTTCATAAATGAAGGAAAACAAGTTCTAATATGTTCACCATATTAGCAAGGTTCACACTCAAAATGCTGAAATGATAAAGAAAGAAAAAGAGTCTGTTAAACAGAATCACACGGATGGCCAAGCCAACAATGCCATAGCCACACATTAGACGAGGATGAGGTCGAGCAGGCTTCAGAAGCAGCAGCTGGATGATAAAAAAGATATAAGTCTCCAACTTCACGTCCACCACCAATCACCTGCCTCGTGGTCAGATCCTGAAAGACACATTGAGAGGGAAAAAAGGTGGCTAGACAATTAAACTGTTTAGTGAGCGCACTAACAGAGAATAAGTTACGAGATAAATGAGGGACATGTAACACAGATGGAAGGTACATGGTATAAGAAAAATGAATGGTCCCTTTACCAGTAATGGTAGTAGAGGAACCATTAGCTAATCGAACATTACCATATGAAACATGAGAAATGAACGAGAAAAGAGTGGACATACCAGCCATGTGATAAGTGGCCCCAGAATCAATGATCCAAGAGTGAGAGGAGGTATGATTGGCAATTGGCCCAGTACACAAAGTAGAGGAGACAACATTGGAGACCTCGGGGTGTTGAAGACGATCCAGTCGTTGTAACAACATGTTAAAGTCCTGAGGAGTCACGGGAGCACCATCACTAACCACATCAGAGGAGGAAGTGATAGGTGTGGCAGCAAAGACATTTGCTTTCTTCGGACACCCATGCAGTTTGTAGCAGGAATCCACATAATGGTTTGTCATCTTACAATAAGTGCAGAACCGAGACCCTTTCTTCTGGGGACCTTTGCTAGGAGGACCAGGAGCTCCCCGTGCTGGAGAAAGCATAGGAAGATGAGAGATCACTAAGGCAAAGCAGTTCAACAAGCATAGAAGTCATGACTAAGAGGCCGATCATCGTGGAGTAAGGCAAGGTAGACCTCTTCTAGAGAAGAAAGAGGGCGATGTCCCACAACTGGGCACGAATAGGTTTAAACTCCTAGTTGAGTCCAACCATAACTCAAAACCCGTCGGCGAGTATGGAGTTGCGCATAGAGAATTGCATCATCAGGTAACGTAAACTTAACAGCTTCAAGTTGATCCAACTCGAGTCAACATCCGCATCTTGGAATAGTACTGAATCAGTGAGACCTCTCCCTGTCGGAGGTGAGAGGCAGTCGGATATAACTCAGAGGCGGGCAAAATTATCACCATCTGAATATAAAGCCTTAATGGTGTCCCATACATCTTTGGCCGTGGGAAGTGTATATACGGTCCCACGAACATGATCCCCAATGGATTGAAGGAGCCAAGATTGCACCAAGGAATTGTTGACTTTCCATGTACCAAAATAGGAGTCCGTCTTGGCTAGTTTGGGGGTAGTGCCATCAATATAATCAACAATTGTTTGGCGTTAAAAAACATTTTCACTGAATGAGACCATTGGAAATAATTTGTCTCATTCAATAAGACGGTGGTGATCTTCCCAATATGCCGAGTGCCAGAGGAAGCCATATCAAGGAACGAAGCAACGAAAGAAGATTCCCCAAAGGATATCTTTGGTGATTCTGCAAAGGAGTCCATAATCCCAAAGCCGAAAACTTCAATCAGTACATTCCAACAAATCAATCAGGTCCAGGATGCTGCCTGAAATAAGATGCAGTTGATAGTAGAAGGAGAAGTGGAAATGGGGCCCCACACAATACCAACTGCAACAGAAATGTGGAAGAGACGCAGGAGAATATGGGGTGAAGTTGATAGACCAAATCCCAGTGGAGAAAAAGCTTGATGCTGGCTGATCTGAAGGAAAAATAGGCAGAAAACACTGCAGCAGGCGTGACTGGCAGCAGTGGAAGAAAGCAAAACGAGGGGCCCACCAGTATCAGATGGGGCTGGTATGATGAAAACCAATGGCAGAGGAGAAACAAGTAGTGGTTGCTGGAGGGAGATCAGATAGCTGACGGATCATATCTAAAGTCAAAAACTGAGATTTGAGGTTATTACAGACGGAAATATAGCAGAAAAAAAAAGTCCGAAAGTCAGCTGTAACGTCAACAGGGAGCGGAGTAGCCACACCCAACGTGAAGATCTTGAAGAAACGATGGGATTCTGATAGGGTCCCATCAGCAGATGTGTCGCTGGAGGTAAGAGAAGAGGCAGCGATGGATGGTTGCAGCGGCAGACACCAGAGAGGTGAAAAAACAGAAAAAATAAAAAAAAAATATACAGAAGAAGAGAAGAAATGGATAAGAGATCAATTGAGAAGAATTATTTTTTCTATATCGTATTCAATCTGTATAATTTTTTTTCGTTGTACATGTATGAATAACATATAAGAAAGCCAATCATGTTGACAGAAAGGGAAAAAAATAATCTAAAATGTAATTACAAGCTATTAGACAACTAATCTAAGTTGACTCTTCAATATACGTTGAACATGGACAATTTCTGTTCCGAAATGGGTCGGGACCTACAACACAAGAATGGTACCCGAATGGGTCAGATCCCACAACACCTAGTGGCCAAAGGCTTCACGCAGACATATGGGGTAGACTACCAGGACACGTTTTCACTTGTCGCCAAGAGTACCTTTGTGCCCATCTTGCCCTCCCTTGCCACCACTTATGCCTGGCCCCTACACAAATTAGATGTGAAGAATGCTTTTCTTCATAGTGACCTTTAGGAAGAAGTGTACATGCTTCATCCACTGGATTTTGTCAATCAGGTGGAGCTCAACTCTGTCTGCAGACTCAAGAAAGCTCTCTATGGCCTCAAACAGTCTCCACGGTGCCTAGTTTGAAAATTTTAGCAGTGCATTGGTACAATATGGCATTCTCGTTGTCAGACAGATTATTCAGTCTTTATATACAGGCTCCATTCTATTCTGATGATTTTGGTAGTCGATGGTGATGATGTTGTCCTTACAGGTAACAATGATACTGCCATTTCTACCTTCAAATAGTATCTTCACCGCACATTTGATATTAGAGACATGTGGTCTCTCCGTTACTTTATTGGCATTGAGGTTGCTCGATATTCACAGGGACTCTCCCTCTCTCAACGGAAGTATGCCAACATCCTCGATCTTCTACAGAATGTTGGCTATTATGGATGCAAGCCTGTTGATACTCCGCTGGATGTTAACACCAAGCTATCAGCCTGTGACTGGACTTTTCTTAATAATCCGACCTTCTATCAAAAACTCGTGGGCAGACTCATTTATCTCACCAATACGATATTGGATTTATCTTACGTCGTTAGTGTTGTTAGCTAGTTTATGCATGAACCACGAGACACTCACCTCTATGTTGTGTTTTGTATTCTTCAATACCATAAGGCTCATCCTAGCCGCGGCATGTTTTATGCACATTAGGTTACATGTCGAGTTCGTGGTTATTCTAATGTTGATTGGGCCGGGTCTTCTGATGATCGCCGCTCTACCACTGGCTACTGTGCCTTCTTAGGATCAAATTTAGTTTCTTGACGAAGGAAGAAGTAGTTCGTTGTTGCTCGGTCTAGTGTTGAGGCCGAATATCGTGCCATGGCTAATATTGTATCTGAGTTGTTGTGGCTTCGACAGTTTCTCTGAGTTGGGCTTTGTTCCTGCTGATCCACTTATCATGTTTGACGGCCATCAACATCGCCTCCAATCCAGTCTTTCATGAGAGGACTAAGTACATTGAAGTTGATTGTCACTTCCTTCGTCAACATATTTCTGTCGGCCGACTTTTCACTCCTTATCTACATTCTAAAGATCTCTTCGGTTGTTAGCAAGCTGGGTTTAGTCGACATCTTCAAACAAGCTCGAGGGGGAGTGTGGTCCCGACAAAATTGTCCAGAATCACTTTATTTTGGAAAGTCAAACTAGTCAGTTGTCTGACTTATTGTAATTGATCATTAGTTTATTATTTTCCTTTTTACCCACCATGATTGGCTCCCTTTGTATTATAAATACATGTAACCTCTGTCAATTTAGACAATTCAATACAATCTAGAGAAGATTTATTCTCCTTCTTTTCTTATTATTATTCAACAATGTCTTCCCTCTCTTTTTTAATTCTAGGATCATCACTCTAAACTAGTGACTAGAATAGGAAACCATTTTCATCACTCATTGCATATTGCATTCTTGCCTTAATTGATTTTAGGCTATAAGATATTTAGATCTCTTTCCCTATCTGTGCAGAGAGATGTGAAGTCAAATAATTCTTGCCTTTTACTTTTGAAGTCCCATTAATCATTTTGAGATTTTTGAAGATTTTTCCTATCAGACTGATGTCCTTCTAGAACAGCATTTAGAGCCTCTCTACAATGATAACATTCCCAATCAGAACTTACAGACTGCTTGCAAATGTCGATCTTGGTCTTCATTTACATGGTATGTTCAACGAAAATGACCAAGGAAAACTTCTACTCTCTAAAAATCTTATCAACATGATTGGAAGTGGAACAGACTTTCCTATCATCCCCTTATCATAATGACATAATAAAACAATGGACAAACAACAAGAAAGTACAAAATATTTCTAGGTGACCAGAACACACCTGCCAAAGAACTTTAAGAACAAAAAAAAACATTGTACTGATTGCAAAGTTGGCTGGGGGATTACTCTGTAAAGAAATACCAACAAAACCATGAGATTCATAGTAGTCTTCTTTGCATGAAACTGAGTGCACAAATTGGAAAGGAATATAAGTTTGTCCTAGGTGAAAATTCAATAGCAGAAACTTAAGTTTCCTAAGCTATCCCTCCACAAAAGATCAAGATGTTTATGATTAAGTAGTTTATTTCAATGTTGTCAAACTCGACTCGAATCGTGAATCGATCTAGGGCTGTGACTCGTTAATCGTAAATCGTAAAATCGTAAGAATTTTAACATTTTTGACTTTTTTTGCTATAATTATTATTTATACTACAATTACATATAAAATGACATAGAATAATAAGATGACTTGTTCAATTCCTCCTAATATATAAATAAATATGCAAAGATATGAGTATATGACAAAATGTACCAATGAAAACTTAAATCAAAATGTATTAGAAGTTAAGTTTTTACATTCTAACATTCAAATCATCATAATTCATAAAATTGTATTATCCAAAATTACAAAACATCTAAACTCTAAAGAATATCATTCTCATCAATGTCATCTAAAACATCAAAGTAACATGAAGGTCATGTCCTCATCTGCTACATCCCCATCGCTAATTGTAAGTGCCCCGGTTCATCTGAGTCACCCTTATTGTCAATTACGTGACTCAGTTGGACTTGCCTTTGATGAATAAGAAGATCTACTATGAAGTTGAAGCGTCTACACCAAATACAGTATTGGCACACAGGTAAGTGAACCGTAGGAGACCTTAGGCTAAGTCGAATACCTTAGAAGTCAATTGGAAAATAAAGTGTATAATTGACTTTCAGCCTCAAGGCCTCATGCAATCTACTGAGGCTTCACAGCCAGTTATGCTGAGTCCAGCTGACCCTGTGTCGAGCTGACTCAATCTCTTACAGATTTAGAAAGTTAAAAATTGTGTCTGTTTAATTGAGAGGTAATTATGGTAAAATGATTGGAAGCTTATAATGGTAAATAAATTTATCCACATGGTGAGATGGGCAATTATGGTAAATTGATTGGAAGGTTATTATGGTAAATGAATTTATCCACATGGTGAGATGCTGCCACCTCACTTAAATTTGAATTTGAATACCCTTGGGGAGCTGTCCATGACAAATATGGAAAGACTCCTCCATGAGTTGTAATCCGTCTTGCAATCTTCCATCTAATCTTTGATTGATGGCTAAGATAAATAAATGGCAAATCATGCACGGTGGATATGAGGTGGCTGGTATCTGCTGGTATCTAGCTGGATTCTGTCTGATAGATTAAACTGCACATATGTGCTGTCCTTGCAGACTTACCGCTGGTGAGGCCTCATCAGAAGCAGCGACGCCTCGCGGGCATGACTTACTGCAGAACTTAATCTGTTTTATAAAAATAACAGTAAGCCTTTTGTTAGAGGCACGACATATACACAGAGAAAACCAGGAACAAGATTACAGTATGTGATCAGTCGGCCTTCCCTCTAGCACCTTCTTCATCATCCTCCTTAGTGGATGTTTGGGTAATTACAACCCCAATCCTGATGAAGAGTAAGGTGTTCATATAGGACTAAAACCAGTCATACCCAAGTCCTAATGCTGTGCCGATAAATACGTTGATGATGCTGATTTGATGGAAAGAAGCACACAGGTTCAGTAAAGAAGAAAAAACTTAAAGGAAAATGGTTAAGGCCCAAGGCAAGTTTTATTCTTGTTTTACTTTAAACATTGTAAAGTGGATTAGAATAGTGTGTTCGAACTACTCTAAAAAATAGGTGTAGAGGATTAGACCAATTGGGTTGAACCTCTATAAAAAACTAGGTTGTACTATTTGGGTGTAAGACCCTTACATAGTATATTTGGGACGACCCTACAGTTGGGAAGTCTGACAGTGGATGTAGGTATGTTGAAACCGAACCACTATAAAATATTTGTGTTATATATGATTGAATGCATGGATTGAATATTTTATTTACTTAAAGTATAAATCGGTAAGAAAATTTTAAAAGGGAATTAAAATTGAAAACCAACCTATTCACCCCCCTCTAGGTCGTGCATTACTCTAGTAACGGAATTTCAATTGGTATCAAGAGCTCGGTTACTTTAAGTTAGATTTAACCGTCCAAGTTGATCTTTTTACTAGAATCATGCACAAAGGTGATAGTCACCCTGTTTCTAAACCTCCCTATTTTGATGGCTCCAACTATGCCTCTTGGAAGGTAAAAATTAAAAGTTTTTTTATATCACTAGATGGAGCTGTTTGGGAATCAATAGTAAGAGGTTGGGAACCACCGATTGAGGAAATCACAGAAAAACCTACAATAGATGAAACTGGAAAATCTGTACAACAAGTTATTGGTACCAAAACTTAAAGACTATTTCACTTGGACAGACATGGAAAAAATGTTATACATAGCAAATAGAAAGGCGTTGAACGCGATTAACTGTGCTGTCTCACATGATGAGTTTGAACGTATTATGACTTGTTCAACAGCTAAAGATGCTTGGGACATCTTAGAAAGAACACATGAAGGTACTTTTGTTGTTAAGAGGTCTAAGCTCTAAAGTCTCCAATCTAAATTTGATAACATACGAATGGATGAAAGTATGATGTTTATGGAATTTTACTCTAAGGTAAGTGATATAATAAATTCTATGTGGGCCTTAGGAGAAATAATTCGTGAATCTAAAATTTATACCAAGGTACTTAGAAATCTGCCCAAGAGATTTAAACCTAAGGTAGCAGCTATTGAAGAGTATAGAGATGTATCATTCATGAAAATTGATGACCTAGTAGGATCCCTTCAAACCTATGAACTTCATTTTGAAGATGAGATACCTAAAAAGAAGTCTGTTGCTTTAAAGTCATCATCAAACATTGAGAAACTTAAAAAGGAAAAATCTGAATCTGACAGTGAAGATGATGTTGCCTTGTTAGCTAAAAAATTCTTAAGAAACTTTAATAAAAGGAATAAGTGTAAAAACCTAAAAGAAGTGAAGCAAGGGATAAAAATACTAACAGATTCAATACAATAAAAGACACCAACAGATTTAATACATTAAAAGAAAAAGGAAGAGACAAAGACAAAGAACAAAAATGTTATAATTGTGGAGGTCAAGGACATTTTGCTGTTGAATGTCCCTCAAAAAGAAATAAGAAAGCCTTGACAGGAACTTATGAAAACACCTCTGAATCGGAAAGTGAGTCTGATGAATCCACTCAAGATAAATCTGAAAATCTAGAAGGGTTCATAGCCTCTATAACAATTGTTGGAAGTTACTCAGAAAGTGAGTCAGAAAATGATGAAGATGATGATCTTCAAGAGGCCTATGACTCCCTCTTTCTGGAAAGCCAAAAGCTGACTAAGAAATTAAGTAAAAGAAAAATCTGAAAATGCAAGTTTAATAAGTCAGTTAGAAGAAGAAAAATGAAGAAATGAAAATCTTGTTAGAACTCTAAAAACTACAAATGAAGAAAATGATAAATTAAAACAAGTTCAAAATGAGTTACAAGATAAGTTGAGAAAGTATGAGAATGATATTAAAAATTGGAAGATATTAGAAGTATCTTATCAGAAGAAATTATCAATGCTCATTCTAAAATAAACAATTTTAATAATCATAAACTCAACTTTGAAAATAAGTTTACCCAAGGACAATATAAATTAGAAAGATTACTAAAATTGAGTAAAAACCATGGGGACAAGACTGGTCTTGGATACAACCAAGACAATGTAAAAACAGTGAACAAAATTGTATTTGTTAAAGGTCAACCTTCTAGACCATCAAATATCACTTGTTTTTATTGTGCTAAAAAGGGACACTTCATATTTGAATGCAAACTTAGAAAAAGAAACTTATGGGAAAAAACAAATCAGAAAAAATTTGAAGTGCAAATTTATGTAAAAAAAAAAAAGGAAATATCATTACCGTGAAAATTTGGCTCAAAAATTGAACAAAACATTAAATGAAAAAATGAGCAGAAAATTCGGATATATCCTTCAAGAATTAGTCCCTAGAAATTTAAAAAACACAACCACATTCAAATTGTTCCCCAAGTACAAAAGCCTAATTGTATATACAACACTAAAGGTTGAAAACCAATCAAAATGGTATCTTGATAGTGGTTGTTCAAGGCACATGACTGGTAATAAAACATATATGTCCAACCTTGTAGATTTCAATGGAGGTTCGGTTAATTTTGGGGATGGAAATCTGGCTCAAATTATAGGGAAAGTGACCTTAGAATTAAATGATTCCCTTACCTTAGATGATGTGTTGTTAGTTGATGGTCTTAAACACAATCTCTTAAGTATATCTCAAATATGTGAAAAAGACCATTATGTTACCTTCCGTAAGAATGACTGTCAAATCTATAACAATGAAGGTGAAGCTGTCTTTAAAGGGTTGAAAACTTCTGATCAGTGTTATGCTCTTGAAAACTGTCCAACTCCTAACAAAAATCATTGTAACTTGTCCAAACTTAATGAAGTTGAGTTATGGCACAAGGGACTAGGACATGTAAATTTCAAAGATCTGTCAAAATTGAGTGAACACATTAAATGACTGCCCAAGATAAGTAGATCAACTCAAACATGTTGTGGTGAGTATCAAAAGGGTAAGCAAGTGAGAGCAGCCCATAAGAAAGTAAATGTTATGACCACCACTAGACCTCTTAAGCTTCTACATATGGATTTAGTTGGACCAACCCAGAATATGAGTGTAGGAGGAAAGATGTATTTCATGGTTATTGTTGATGACTACACTAGATACACATGGGTAGGTTATCTTAGAGAAAAATATGATGCTTAACATGAATTTAAAATTATTGCAAAACGAATTGTGATTGAAAACAAACACCCATAAATAGAATTAGAAGTGATCATGGAGGTGATTTTGAAAATCACCATTTCCAAAAATATTGTGAAAAACATTGTATACATCATGAGTTCTCAGCCCCTAAGACACCCCAACAAAATGGGGTGGCCGAAAGGAAAAATAGCGTTCTCCAAGATATGGCCACGGTCATGCTAGACAGTAAGAAATTACCGAAAAATCTGTGGGCCGAGGCTGTAAATGCCGCTTGTTATATCATAAATAGAGTTTATCTAAGAGCTGGCCTAGATAAAACAACATTTGAATTGTGGATCGGTAGAAAGCCAAATTATACGTATCTCAAGGTTTTCGGTAGTAAATGTCATATTCTTAGAGATCGTGACAGCTTGGGAAAATTCGATACAAAAAGTGATGAAGGAATTTTTCTAGTATACTCTAACACCAGCCGAGCCTATAGAGTTAAAAATTGTAGAAGCGCTGCCATAATGGAATCCATTAATGCAGTCATTGATGACCAGTCTTCGATTGTACATGAACCCATAGACGAGGGGGATCAATCTTCAAATCAAATTGACAACCCCCCTTCGTCGTCTTCGACATCCATTGAACTAAAATCAAATAAAAAACATCCTATGTCAAACATCATTGGGGATTCCATGACGAGAGTAAAAACTAGGAAGCAACTAGAAAACATATCTAGCTGTTTTTGTTTCACCTCACAATTAGAACCCAAGAATATTGATGAAGCATTGTTAGATGAAGATTGGGTAAATACTATGCAAGAAGAGCTGATTCAATTTATAAGAAATGACGTATGGGATTTGGTACCAAGACCAAAAAATACAAACGTAATAAGTACCAAATGGATCTACAAAAATAAAATGGGTGAAAATGGGACAATAGTTCGTAATAAGGCCCGTCTTGTTGCTCAAGGGTATACACAAATTGAGGGAATAGATTTTGATGAGACTTTTGAGCCTATAGCACGTTTTGAATCTATATGCATTTTATTGTCCAATGCATGTTTTTGAAATTTAAACTTTTCAAATGGATGTCAAGAGTGCATTTTTGAATCGCTTATTAAATGAAGAAGTCTATGTAGAGCAGCCTAAAGGGTTTATGCATACAAAACACACTAGTCATGTCTACAAATTAAAAAATGCATTGTATGGCCTTAAACAAGCTCCTCGGGCTTGGTATGAAAGACTTACACAATTTTTATTGGATAATGATTTTCAAAGGGGAAGTGTTGACAAAACACTGTTTGTTAGAAAATCCAATGAAGCTATACTGATAGCTCAAATATATGTGGATGATATTGTGTTTGGATCCACTGATGAACAAGCTGCTATTAGTTTCTCCAATCTTATGAAATTTGAGTTTGAAATGAGCATGGTTGGAGAGCTAAATTATTTTCGTGGTTTACAAATAAAACAACTTAATGATGGGTTCTTCATTTCACAATCCAAGTATGCCAAAGATCTTGTTAAAAGATTTGGACTTGAAGGCAGTAAGCACTCAAACACTCCCATGAGTACTACTGTTAAATTATGAAAAGATGAAAATGGAAAAGATGTTGATCCTAGCATGTACAGGAGCATGATAGGTAGTCTCCTGTATTTGACTGCGAGTAGACCCGATATTTCTTTTAGGGTAGGTGCATGTGCACGGTTCCAAGCCAATCCTAAAGAATCACACGTAAAAGCAGTAAAACGTATCATGAAGTATGTATCGGGAACATGTTTATATGGAACTTGGTACTCATTTGATACATCGCTTCATATTGCGGGGTACACCGATGCGGACTGGGCAGGAAACTTAGACGATAGAAAATCTACAAGTGGGGTTTGTTTTTACATTGGAAACTGTCTGATTGCTTGGCATAGTCAAAAACAATCTTCAGTATCCCTTTCGACTGCAGAGGCTGAATACATAGCCGCAGCAAGTTGCTGCACTCAACTTGTCTGGATGAGACAAATGCTCGTCGACTATGACATGACAGGAGGAACAATGACTCTCCACTGTGATAATACAGGTGCCATAAATATCTCTAAGAACCCTGTCCAGCACTCTCGAACCAAACATATAGAGATTAGACATCATTTTATTCGAGAGTTAGTTGAAGAGAAATCCATCGAGTTCGAATATATTTCCACTGATAATCAATTGGCTGATATAATGACAAAACCACTTGACTCAATTCGTTTTCTTGCACTGAGAAAATCAATTGGGGTGTGTACTGTATCCTAAATATTTCTGATACTATGATCAGTCAGTGGAGATAATATTTCAAAAATTAAAAAATTAAAAAAAAAAAAAGGGTTTCGTTCTGTGTTCTTGGCTCTATATTTCTCTTTCATCACCACCGTCAGCGAGCCCTCGTGGTCGAGTTCTTTTCTTCCGTTTTTGGTTTGGCTTAACATCACCGTCAGCGAGGCCTCGTGACTTCACTCAAGCGCTTGCCATCGCTCTCCGTGTGGTCCCCTACTTTTAAACTTCACTTAAGTCCCTTTCTAGAGTTCCGTTAGAGCTAGGGTTTCCACAGTCGGCTTTGCGCGAAAGGAAAGGGGTTTTTGGGGCTTTTTACTTCCAGTCATCATCTTCTCTTTCGAAGTCTTGATCCTTCGATTTTTGGTTTCAGGTACTCTTCCATCTCTGATTCAGTTCTCTTTCGTCTGTTCTTTGTTTCGATTTTATCGGTAAACATGCCTAGGAAATCTGCAGTTATCAAAAGACACCATATTCGCAGATCCTTACGGAGTAAGGATGCTTCATCGTCAGCCCCCACTCGGTCTCCTCCTCCACCGCCTAGACAAAAGAATGTCCGGGCTTATAAAAACCCTGATCGGGTTCTCCCATCAGTTTATGTGATGGTCTCCTCTTCCGATGAAGAACTAGAGGTTGTTCCTCAGGAAACCCCTGTCCCAGCTCCTTCACCCTTTACTTGTCCCTCTCCCAGCTCATCCAGATATTCCCGTTCATCAGAAATTCATATTGAGGGTCTGATGCCTCCTCACTCCTGTTTGATCCTCCCCGTGCTCTACTTTTCAGGTCTGTTCCGAAGGAACACTCCTTCAAAAATTTTAATGTCGAGCATACCTGCTATCTTCCAGATCTTGAAAAATACAGTACATTCAAAGTACTTCAGAAAGTTGGCTGGGAAAACATTCTGAGTTGGGGTGGCAATGCTTATCCCTCTATGGTAAAGGGCATGCACTCCTCCATCTATAAATCCCTTGATGGTCCCTCTCATTCCTTCATTGTCAAATTCTCCAATCGAGAAAAATTCACTGTCACACCTGAGCTGGTCTCTCAGCTCATTAGCATCCCTTTATTTAAAAGTGGGAACATCTCCGCAGCCCGACATGAGGTCTCCCCAGAAGACTATCACAAAATTATTAGCAAACTCTGTGGTGGTGATATCGAACGAGAAGGAAAAATCTAAATTCACTCCTCTTCTCTCCTTCCCAAGTACAAGATCTTACATCTGATCTTCACTTTCAATGTGTATCCTCGTCTGATGAACAAGTCACAGCTGAGTGACCACATGATCAATATCTTGTATGATGTGGCTATGGGGAGAAAAATATGTTTCCTTCCTTGATTTGTGAACATATTAAACGTTTCTGGAAGTCTTCTGCCCAAAGTGTTGTACCCTTCTGCTATCTCATTACACGCCTAGGTACTCATTTCGGAATGGTACTTTATCCTGGAGAAGTTCTTCTCAGTGTACATCCCCGACAAAGACCGCCATTGAGAGAAGTATCAGCTCATTTCGCCCATCATCTGGAGGCTCACCCAGTTCTGCTCCCTCTACTAATCGCCGGACTCGCAAGGATGCTACTAGTCCTTCGAATTCCATTGATCATAAGTATTTAGATGAGCGATTCGCCGAGATGGAAAAGCGTCAAGAATCATTTCTATCTAATTTGAGCAAGCGTCAAGATCGCCTCCTGTATCAACATTAGGAACTCTCTGTCTATGGCAGAACCTCCATGCGGCGCATCTTCCCCCCTCTCCAGCAGATTACAGATTCGTGCTGCCGAACTGATGCAGAATTTCCTCCCTCATCTCCTCAGGATTGAAGACCTTTTTATGAAACTCTGGTTATTTTGTTTATCTTCAAACTACATTTGGGTCTGTAATATTTAAACTAGCTCTTACTATGTTGTTTATGCTAGACTATTGTGCATTATAATTCCTCCTATGATGTCTATTATGTTCATGTCATACTTAATGTGCTACATATTTGCATATTTTCTATGTTTTGTTTGACATACCTTTGTCAATTTTCTTGACAAAAAGGGGGAGTAAAACAATGTACTAATGTTGAGGGGGAGCATACAAGTCCCACCAATATCTATTTTTTTGTATGCAGGAAAATGGGGACATTGATTGTGTCTTCGTAGGCACAAGTTAAGGTGGAGAAATTTGTGATATTAGAGGATTTAATATCATTGTAATTTTATTGGTTAAGGAGTGGTCATGTGTGAATATGTAATTTTGGAAAATTGGTGTAATGGGTAGATCTTAGTTTTTTTCACGAAATTGACAAAGGGGGAGATTGTAAGTGCCCCGGTTCATCCGAGTCACCCTTATTGTCAATTACGTGACTCAGTTAGACTTGCCTTGGATGAATAGAAGATCTACTACGAAGTTGAAGTGTCTACACCAAATACAGTATTGGCACACAGGTAAGTGAACCATAGAAGTCCTTAAGCTAAGTCAAATACCTTAGAAGTCAATTGGAAAATAAAGTGTATAATTGACTTTCAGCCTCGAGGCCTCATGCAATCTGCTGAGGCCTCGCAGCTAGTTATGTTGAGTCCAGCAGACCCTGTGTCGAGCTGACTCAATCTCTTACAGATTTAGAAAGTTAAAAAATGTGTCTGTTTTATTGAGAGGTAATTATGGTAAATTGATTGGAAGCTTATAATGGTAAATAAATTTATCCACATGGTGAGATGGGTAATTATGGTAAATTGATTGGAAGCTTATTATGGTAAATAAATTTATCCATATGGTGAGATGCTGCCACCTCACTTAAATTTGAATTTGAATACCCTTGGGGAGCTGTCCATGACAAGTATGGAAAGACTCCTCCATGAGTTGTAATCCATCTTGCAATCTTCCATCTAATCCGTGATTGATGGCTAAGATAAATAAATTGCAAATCATGCACGGTGGATATGAGGTGGCTGGTATCTGGCTGGTATCCAGCTGGATTCTGTCTGATAAATTAAACTGCACATATGTGCTGTCTTTGCATATTTACCGCTGGCGAGGCCTCATCAGAAGCGGAGAGGGCCTGTAAGCGTGACTTACTGCAGAATTTAATCTGTCTTATAAAAATAACAGTAAGCCTTTTGTTAGAGGCACGGCATATACCCAAAAAAAACCAAGAACAAGATTACAGTGTGTGATCAGTCGGCCTTCCCTCTAGACACCTTCTTCATCATCCTCCTTAGTGGATGTTTGAGTAATCACAACCCCAATCTTGATGAAGAGTAAGGTGTTCATATAAGACTAAAACCAGTCATACCCAAGTCCTAATGTTGTGCCGATAAATACGTTGATGATGCTGATTTGATGGAAAGGAGCACACAGGTCCAGTAAAGAAGAAAGAGCTTAATGGAAAATGGTTAAGGCCCAAGGCAAGTTTTCTTCTTGTTTTATTTTAAATATTGTAAAGTGGATTAGAACAGTGTGTTCAAACCACTTTAAAAAATAGGTGTAGAGGATTAGACCAATTGGGTTGAACCACTATAAAAAACTAGGTTGTACTATTTGGGTGTGAGACCCTTACATAGTATATTTGGGACGACCCTAGAGTTGGGAAGTCTGACAGTGGATGTAGGTTTGTTGAATCCGAACCACTATAAAATATTTGTTTATTTTTATTGATAATATGTTAAGATGCCAACATGCGAATATGTCATATGTGGTAATATATGCCTGATTATGGTGTGATATGTCATGTTAATAATATGCTATATGATTATGTGATAGTTCGTTTCAACTGTTAGACATTATAACATGTTTGGATGTTAACATGCCAACCCGTGATAAATAGTGATGTATACACCTGATTGTTATGTGATGAACTATGTTAATAGCATCTGTAGGCGTAGAGGTAATTGTGCATACATATAACTAACGTATATGGGATACCTGTAACGCCCCGCCCTTTTTCACTCGTCGAAAATCAGAGTCTATTTTTTTTTTTTTTTGAAATAAAAAGTGAGAGAGAGCGGGAACGTCACGACGTGAGCTAAGTCCGAGCTCCCAAAGCCCAGCCCTTAACTAGCCAACCATGCGTGTGCTTGGACTAAATCCACGAGAACGGTTCACACGCAATAAGGTTAAGCTTGCAGAATTAAACGTAATGTGGAATTATAATAGAGATCTATCCTATCCAATTTTAAATAGCAAGGAAGTCCATCACTTAACAATAATTACCTTAAGTTAAAATATCCAAAATTAACAATCCAAACCATAGCAAATAGTCTAAGCTATTACAGTCCCAACAAGCTAATTACTCAAATTACATGTCCATAATTTAAACTTAAATAAAATAGATCAAGCTCATCCAAGCTCCTAAACTTGGCTCCGATTGCTTTCTTCTTCTCGTCCATTTCTTGTGTCATCATCTAAAGTAGAAGTAGAGCGTTAGACAACGTGCCCAGTAGGTACTCCAAGTAGGGTCAAACACATGGGTTAGTATAAAATCACATAGATATAGATAATATCAAAACCATACAAAACAATGCCATGCCATGGGTGTCATATGCCATGAGTCCCACCCATCATCCATATCACAATCACATAGTATTCCTCTTGATGGATAATCCACATCAAGGTATCCCCACGAATGCCTTATCGGTCACCCCGAACGGAGCGTGGATTCCGGTTTTATTACAAACATAGTATTCCTCTTAATGGATAATCCACATCAAGGTATCCCCACAAATGCCTTATCGGTCCCCCCGAACGGAGCGTGGACTCCGATTACATTACAAACATAGTATTCCTCTTGATGGATAATCCACATCAAAGTATCCCCACGAATGCCTAATCGGTCGCCTCGAACAGAGCGTGGACTCCTCTTACAATTCAATCATACATCCATTGGAATTAGTGTGGATTCCTCCCCACAATTGTTTTATCAGTCCAACCGAATGGAGCGTGGACTCCGGTTACAAGTCCATTGGAATCAGTGTGAATTCCTCCCCATGATTGTTTTATCGGAAAACCGAATAGAGCGTGGACTTCCCTTATTTGATCCCTTCCATGCCATGCATGAGATGCAAGTGCAAACATGCTATGTAATAATAAACACCATAGCATTAAAATCCCATAATTGAAACATATCATTTGATACCAAAATAACTCATCAAAACATGAAGTAAAATCATCATATATACATATTCCATGGTTTTCAATAAGGTAGAAATCCTACCAACGTCCAAATATCGGGTCCTTGTGTTTCTGTCGAAAAACCGATCACCGATCGCGTCAAGCTGATCGTACACCGTTTGTGAAATCCCATTACCTTATTACATTTAACACATATACATTCATCAATTTGGTGATCCATTTAATTCCATAAAATAACCAAATTAATTATTCCAATTGATTTAAACCATTCCCTTCATCCTTCCAATTTAACTTAACCATTTGGAAAATCATATAAATATTTCATCTTTAAAAGCAGCCGGTTATCCGATGTCCACTACCCACTGTCCATTGTCACTTGTGGGGTTTCGCCATACAACATGGCCGAACCTCACTCTTTGGTTTTGACCCCCTTTTTAACCCTTGTTTATTTTACACAAAATGGGTCCAACACCATCCATTCTTTGATTACCCAATCTACTAACATAAGTTAATTATCTTACACGTATAAAAGTCCTAAGTCCATAAAACACTCTCCATGGGGTTCGGCCATACAACATGGCCGAACCCATGGTCCTTTATTTTCACCATGTTCCCATCTTAGCTATCACTATTTTCATAGTTAAACACTTAACTCATTTACACATAACTTAGGTCCATGCATAGTTCATTAACATAACATAAATCCATAATAAATCCCTCCATTCCTTAGCTTAATCATTCCATCCTTTAAAATCCATTAAAACCAATAATATTCTTCCATGGGGTTCGGCCATACAACATAGCCGAACCCTATGGTTCACCATTTTCTTCTTAAAAATCATATACCCATGATTAGATCATTTGATGGGGTTCGGCCATACAACATGGCCGAACCTCATCCAATCATTTCTTGTTCTCCATGATTCATATACATAAAAATCTAGGGTTTGGCCATGCAAGGTCCAAACCATGATCTTTAATCATTTTTCATGCTTAAGCCATTTATACATATTGTCCTTAATGATCTTTATATAGCCTATCTTACCCATTAGGGTTTTGTCCATCCAAATATTTAAACCATTACATTGATATTTCTTGGATGTATTTTAAATCCATGGCCCATAATATTTTGGCCAACTCTCCAATCCGAAATGGAACCCCATGGTTCCCTTAACCTCCTTTTAATTTAAAATTTTTGTCAAGTACCACTTACCGATTCCACGAATCCTCTGTTTTCTTTCGTTCCGCCTTGCTCCTCCGATTTTTTCCTTCCTTAGTCTTTCTTTCTCCTCCTTGATCTTCAGCCAAAGTGTGTTGCTTAGGAGGGAGAGGGTCTAAGATGAAAACCCCCATGAGATGGTTTGGCCAAGGAAGAGGTTTGAGAGAGAGGGAGAGGAGGAGGTACAGAAAACTCTAAGTCTTTCTTGTCTTAGTGAGAGGGTCGGCCAAGCTTGAGAGAGGGAGAGAGAGATGAAGAAAAGAAATCTCTTTGTTGTGCAATGAAATTCGGCCAAGGGGTGATGTCTCTTGGGTTATGCCCTTTGTAACAACCAAAACCCTTCACCTCCCTCATTAATGTTTCCTTTGGGGTTTCATCCCATGAGATGAAACTCTCTACCTCCCCAACGTGTGTCCCTTGGGCTTCCACCATGAGATGGAAACCCTCCATCTCCCCAACGTGTACACCTTGGATATGCCTTTTGGGTTTCCTCCTTTGAGATGGAAACCCTCCATCTTCCCACTCCACTCACTTAAGATGAAAGTCCCATCAACTTCCCATTCAACTCACCTTAACTCCAATATTTTTAATTCTTTTAAACTCAAGACTTGTACTCATTCATTTACTCAATTCCTTGATTCATTTTTGAACTCACTCAATTGAACTTAATCCAATTTAATTTAGCCACACATTAATTAAACTTGAAATCATTTGATGGTCGACCAAGTCAACCATGACACATGGCATTTGGGGTCCCACTTAGCCTTGTCACATACATGCCACCTCACTTGATGAGGTGGATCTCATGCCTTGTATCTTAATTGGTTATTATACCCAATTATCAAACCTTACCCATTTACTTCTAATTAGCTCATCTATGATCCATTCCCAATTGGGTAGTTGACCCATTTAATCACACATACCCAATTATTTCCAACTCGAATTCTATCCTTGATTCATTGGATCATAATTGGGCTATTATCCCAGTTCTTACCCACCTAAAGTCAATCTCCATTATTTAACTTCAAAATCCATTAATTCTCAAATTAAATGGACAATTTCTGTATATATTCATGAAATGAAAATCTGGGGTGTTACAATATTACCCTCTTTTGAAAATTTCATCCCGAAAATCGAGCGAAGTAGTGTTTCAAACAGATTACATAAGTAGCTCTGGGTGAGCTGTTCTCATTTCCAATTCAAGTTCCCAAGTGGCTTCCTCATTACCATGTCGATCCCATACCACCTTGATGAACTAAATGGCTCGGTTCCGTAGTACTATCTATTCCTTCCTGATCACTCTGACCAACTTCTCCACATAGGTCACGTCGCTTTATACATCAACGTCTTGCACGTTCAACACGTGTGAAGGATTAAGGTTGTATTTCCTTAACATGGAGACATGGAACACATCGTGCAAAGATGACAACTGTGGAGGAAGTGCCAATTGGTAAGGCACCTCCCCCACCCTTTTTAGGATTGGAAACGGCCCCACAAATCTAGGCGACAGTTTCCCCTTCTTTCCAAATCTCATGTCTCCATTTCGTGGCGAGACTTTCAAGAACACTAAGTCTCCCACCTCAAACTCTAGGAACCTCCTCCTTTTGTCATCGTAGCTCTTCGACGACTCTGTGCAGCAAGTAGACGTTGTCGTATCAACTTAATCTACATTGTAGTCTCTGCAACTAGCTCGGGTCCAATAAGTGCAGGCTCACCCGCCTCTGTCCAGCATACTGGTGATCTACATGGTCTACCATACAAGGCCTCGAATGGAGCCATCTGGAGGCTTGCCTGGTAACTGTTGTTGTAAGAGAACTCCACCAGTGGTAAGTGATCCTCCCATCCACCCTTGAAGTCTAGCATACATGCTCTCTGCATATCCTCCAATGTCTGTATCGTCCTATTCGACTGTCCATCAGTCTGTGGATGGAATGATGTGCTAGTCAATAGATCTGTCCCCATAGCCGACTGCATGCTCTGCCACACTCTGTCGGTGAATCGGCCATCCCTGTCGGACACAATAGACCGGGGAATACCATGTAGTCTGATGATATCCCTGATGTACTGTCGACCCAAAGTCTCATATGAATCTGTCATCTTGATAGGAAGAAAGTGTGCGGACTTGGTCAATCGATCTACCACGACCCATATTGCATCGTTGCCCTTTGATGACTTTGGCAACCCTGTCACAGAATCCATGGAGATATGTTCCCATTTCCACTCGGGCACTGGTAAGGGTTTGAGTAACCCTGGTGGCTCTGATGTTCAGTCTTAACCTGCTGACAAGTTAGGCAGTGAGCAACAAACTCTGCCACATCTCTTTTGAGTCCATGCCACCAATAGTGTCTTTCAGATCATGATACATCTTGGTGCTGCCCGGATGAATAGAGAGTTTGGTTTGGTGTGCCTCGATCAATAACTCTCTTCTGCAGCTCTTAGGCACATATGTCCTACCATGGAATACAAGACCCTGTCCTGGTCGTAACTCCCATTCTGGTATAACCTCACCTGTGGACATCTTAGCCCATATCTCCTCCACTTCTGGATCTGTCCGTTTCTCTTGTTCAATCTTGGAGACCATGTTGGACCGTATGATCAGATTATACATACTCCCATGGCTCTTGATATACAAATTGAACTCTCGAATGGTATTCAGCATCTCCCATTCCTTCCTGATCAAACTGGCCACTGTTGCATGTGACAAACGGCTGAGGGCATCCGCCACTTTGTTCGCCTTGCTAGGATGATATCGAAGCATGAACTCATAATCTTGCAGATATTTCATCCATCTGCGTTGTCTCATGTTGAGTTCCTTCTGATCAAACAAATATTTCAGGCTTTTGTGATTTGAAAACACCTCAAACTTCTAGCCATAAAGATAGTGTCTCCAGATTTTGAGAGCGAAGACCACTGCGGCTAGTTCCAGATCATACATGGGATAGTGGCGTTCATGAATCTTCAACTGCCTTGAACCATAAGCCACAACATGTTGACTTTGAGTGAGAGAACACCCAAGTCCCTCTCCTGACTGAAGCATCACAATATACTTCATATCCCTTGCCCCTTTCTGGCAAAATCAGAATAGGAGCAGTTGTAAGTCTCTCCTTCAGTTCCTCGAATCTCCGGTTGCATACATCCAACCATTTAAATTTGACTCCTTTCTGAGTGAGTCGAGTAAGTGGAGATGCAATCTTGGATAAGTCCATGATAAACTTCCTATAGTATCCAGCCAATCCTAGAAAGCTCCGGATCTCGGTCACATTCAGCTGATTCTTCCTCAGATAGCCAAAATTCACACTTGCTTGCCTTGGCATACAGCTGGTTCTTCCTCAGGATGTCCAGGACTATCCACAAATGCTCAGTATGTTCCTCCTGACTTTTGGAGTAGATCAGGATGTCATGGATAAATACAATCACAAACTTGTCCAAGAAAGGACGGAAGATCCTGTTCATCAGATCCATGAACACAGCTGGAGCATTGGTAAGTCCAAACGGCATGACCACATACTCATATAGACCATATTGTGTCCTGAAAGTCGTTTTCTCTATGTCCTCATCCCTAACCTGGAATTTGATTGTTGCCGGACATCAGATCAATTGGAGAAGTGGCTGGAACCCCCTGAGTTGATCGAATAAATCATCAATCCTGGGTAGAGGGTACTTGCTCCTGACAGTCAGCTAGTTCAATTTTCTGTAATCTGTACACATCCGAAGTGTACTATCCTTCTTCTTCACAAATAATACCGGGGCTCCCCAAGATGATGTGTTGTTCCGGATGCATCCCAGTCTGAGCAGTTCATCAATCTGCTTCTTTAACTCGGACATCTCAACTGGGGCCATCCGGTAATGTGGCAACGACACTGGAGTAGTGCCAGCGTACAACTTGATCTCAAAATTAATCTCCCTCTTGGGTGGCAAGCCAGGGAGCTCTGTTAGGAATACCTTCACGTAGTCTTTCACTAGCGCCGGAAGTTCAGCCACCGCTGCCTTGTCTAATCTGATGTTGTTCAATACCAGGTGGTTCAATTCTTCATGAAGTCTTCTGGTCATAGGGATGCTTTGTTTGTCGACATGCACCACATACCGCTTTCCCACGGGTGACCAAAATATCACCGTGTGGAGATCGCAATCAATGTTGGCCTGAAAGTTAGCCAACCTGTCCATGCCAAAGATAATGTCGTACTTAGTAATCTCGAGTACCAGATAGTTGAACTCAAATCTGAATCCAGCGAGTTCAGTGTTTACTACCGTGCATATAAGTCCCAATGATGTGTCTCCGACGGGGGATACAATAGTAAGTGATGTGGACAATTTTTGTACTAAAGTGCCAGTAGCAGATATGAATGCAGCAGATACAAATGAATGGGATGCTCCAGAATCAAATAATACGGAAGCATAGGAACTACCGACTGCTGCCATACCTTGAATCATGGAGTGATCCACCGCCTTTGGGGGAGGAGCTAAGGTATACAATCATCCAGATCCTATAGGATTTGGTGCCCGTCTCGTCTGGTTGTATGCCCTGGTTCCTCGTGAATGAGTTGGTCTGGTTGGAGGGCGAAAGGAACACTTGGAATGAGAGGGTCCGCTGATCTGTGGACATTCCCTCTTGAAATGGCCGGGCTGATTGGGACGAAAGCCCCCGCTGACCCAGTGAAAGGTGAGGGTCTTCCAAGGTTAGGTCGGAACCTCTTGTTGGGTCGAAAGGTATTTCCCCCACTCTGGCCTCGGCGGTTGTCCACAAACCGTACTATCTCTGTCATCTCCTGCTCTACTATAGTGGCTCTATTGACCACCTCTGCCAGTGTAGGTGCCTTGAAGATGGTCACCTTGGCCCTGATGCTCGGTTGAATGCCCCGCTCAAATTTGTGAGCCCTTCTGTACTCCGTATCCACCATATATAAGGCTAATAAGATAGACGGAGCAACTCTTGATGTACTCCGCCACAGTCATGGTGCTTTGCACCAAAGATAGGAACACTTGGGTGTGGCGCTCCTCCTCCTCCTCTGGAAAGTAGTGATCCAGAAACATAGCCCAGAACTGCTCCCATGTCATCGTAGTCCTTTCCCCTTCCGGAATTAGCGCCTGCTGTCGCTCTATCACCTCCCACCATTTGCCGGCATCATCAATTAATTGTGAGGTAGCCAACAATATTTTATCTTCATTACCAGAGATCTTCAGTTGTGTCAAGATCTGGGTAATCTTCCTCAGCTAGTTCTCCGCTTCGGCCGGTCCTTCTTTCCCTTTGAAGTAAGGGGGATGTTGCTGCTAAAAGTCTCTAACCATCCTCCACTCATTTGCCTCGTTGGTGGTCGTATTTACGTTTCCGTTCATCTGTTGTTGAAGAACAAAAGTGACCACTGCTTGGACCAAGTTCTGTAGCTTGTGAGGCACCACGGGAATGTTCACGCTATTCTGCCCCTTCTCTTGGTGGGGTTCCTGCACCTCGTCATCCACATGCGGGTTTTGTTGGGTTCTTCTTCTCAGAGGCATTTTCCTAAGTCATTGAAAACATCATTGACTTAGCTTCTTCGTAAAGTTTGTGTTTTCACATTTTGGGGAAATTGCCAAATAAGCACTCTTATTTTTGGGAAACTTCCTAAGTATCAAGTGTTGTTTCTCAACTTGGGAAAATCGGGGAAATGTCTCCTATTTTGCTATGTTTGATAAATCCAATTTATAGTGACTGTCCTTCCCTTGCTATCATTCATTTTTCGTCAAGTGTTGCTCTCAAATTGAATGCTTCAGTCTGAGTCTAACAAAGTAAATTAATCCGGCCCCGTGCAGCGGACTCCAAAGAGTCGGTCAGTTGGATTCTAATCTTGTCAGTGAGACATGATACCGTCTTAATCTTATTTCGAAAGATTCATTCTTTCGGTTTCATTCTGATACCAACTGTAATGCCCCGCTCTTTTTCACTCGCCGAAAATCAAAGTCTATTTTTTTTTTTTTTGAAAGAAAGAGTGAGAGAGAACGGGAACGTCACGACGCGAGCTAAGTCCGAGCATCCAAAACCCGGCTCTTAACTGGCCAACCATGCGTGTACGTGGACTAAGTCCACGAGAACGGTTCACACGCAATAAGGTTAAGCTTGCGGAATTAAACATAATGCGAAATTATAATAGAGATCTATCCAATCCAATTTTAAATTGCAAGGAAGTCCATCACTTAACAATAATTACCTTAAGTTAAAATATCCAAAATTAACAATCCAAACCATAGCAAATAGTCTAAGCTATTACAGTCCCAACAAGTTAATTTCTCAAATTACATGTCTATAATGTAAACTTAAATAAAATAGATCTAGCTCATCCAAGCTCCTAAGCTTGGCTCCGATCGCGTCTTTCGTTCTGTCCATTTTCTGTGTCATCATCTAAGGTAGAAGTAGGGTGTTAGACAACGCGCCCAGTAGGTACTCCGAGTAGGGTCAAACACATGGGTTAGTATAAAATCACATAGATATAGATAATATCAAAACCATGCAAAACAATGCCATGCCATGGGTGCCATATGCCGTGAGTCCCACCCATCATCCATATCACAATCACATAGTATTCCTCTTGATGGATAATCCACATCAAGGTATCCCCACGAATGCCTAATCGGTCGCCCCGAACGTAGCGTGGACTCCGGTTACAATTCAATCATACATCCATTGAAATCAGTGTGGATTCCTCCCCACGATTGTTTTATCGGTCCAACCAAACGGAGCATGGACTCTGGTTACAAATCCATTGGAATCAATGTGGTTCCTCCCCACGATTGTTTTATCAGAAAAATTGAATGGAGCGTGGACTCCCCTCATTTGATCCCTCCCATGCCATGCATGATATGCAAGTGCAAACATGCTATGTAATAATAAACACCATAGCATTAAAATCCCATAATTGAAACATATCATTTGACGTTTGTGAAATCCCGTTACCTTATTACATTTAACACATATACATACATCAATTTGGTGATCCATTTAATTCCATAAAATAACCAAATTAATTATTCCAATTGATTTAAACCAATCCATTCATCCTTCCAATTTAACTTAACCATTTGGAAAATCATATAAATATTTCATCTTTAAAATCAATTGGTTACCCGTTATTCACTATCCACTGTCCACTGTCCACCAAAACTCACTTGTGGGGTTTGGCCATATAACATGGTCGAACCTCACTCTTTGGTTTTGACCCCCTTTTTAACCCTTGTTTATTTTACACAAAATGGGTCCAATACCATCCATTCTTTGATTACCCAATCTACTAACATAAGTTAATCATCTTACATGTATAAAAGTCCTAAGTCCATAAAACACTCTCCATGGGGTTCAGCCATACAACATGGCCGAACCCATGGTCCTTTATTTCCACCATGTTCCCATCTTAGCTATCACTATTTTCATAGCTAAACACTTAACTCATTTACACATAACTTAGGTCCATGCATAATTCATTAACATAACATAAATCCATAATAAATCCCTCCATTCCTTAGCTTGATCATTCCATCCTTTAAAATCCATTAAAACCAATAATATTCTTCCATGGGGTTCGGCCATACAACATAGCCGAACCCTATGGTTCACCATTTTCTTCTTAAAAATCATATACCCATGATTAGATCATTTGATGGGGTTCGGCCATACAACATGGCCGAACCTCATCCAATCATTTCTTGTTCTCCATGATTCATATACATAAAAATCTAGGGTTTGGCCATGCAAGGTCCAAACCATGATCTTTAATCATTTTTCATGCTTAAGCCATTTATACATATTGTCCTTAATGATCTTTATATAGCCTATCTTACCCATTAGGGTTTTGTCCATCCAAATATTTAAACCATTACATTGATATTTCTTGGATGTATTTTAAATCCATGGCCCATAATATTTTGGCCAACTCTCCAATCCGAAATGGAACCCCATGGTTCCCTTAACCTCCTTTTAATTTAAAATTTTTGTCAAGTACCACTTACCGATTCCACGAATCCTCTGTTTTCTTTCGTTCCGCCTTGCTCCTCCGATTTTTTCCTTCCTTAGTCTTTCTTTCTCCTCCTTGATCTTCAGCCAAAGTGTGTTGCTTAGGAGGGAGAGGGTCTAAGATGAAAACCCACATGAGATGGTTTGGCCAAGGAAGAGTTTGAGAGAGAGGGAGAGGAGGAGGGACAGAAAACTCTAAGTCTTTCTTGTCTTAGTGAGAGGGTCGGCCAAGCTTGAGAGAGGGAGAGAGAGATGAAGAAAAGAAATCTCTTTGTTGTGCAATGAAATTCGGCCAAGGGGTGGTGTCTCTTGGGTTATGCCCTTTGTAACAACCAAAACCCTTCACCTCACTCATTAATGTTTCCTTTGGGGTTTCATCCCATGAGATGAAACTCTCTACCTCCCCAACATGTGTCCCTTGGGCTTCCACCATGAGATGGAAACCCTCCATCTCCCCAACGTGTACACATTGGATATGCCTTTTGGGTTTCCTCCTTTGAGATGGAAACCCTCCATCTTCCCACTCCACTCACTTAAGATGAAAGTCCCATCAACTTCCCATTCAGCTCACCTTAACTCCAATATTTTTAATTCTTTTAAACTCAAGACTTGTACTCATTCATTTACTCAATTCCTCGATTCATTTTTGAACTCACTCAATTGAACTTAATCCAATTTAATTTAGCCACACATTAATTAAACTTGAAATCATTTGATGGTCGACCAAGTCAACCATGACACATGGCACTTGGGGTCCCACTTAGCCATGTCACGTACATGCCACCTCATTTGATGAGGTGGATCTCATGCCTTGTATCTTAATTGGTTATTATACCTAATTATCATGCCTTACCCATTTACTTCTAACTAGCTCATTTATGACCCATTGGGTCCCAATTGGGTTGTTGACCCATTTAATCACGCATACCCAATTATTTCCAACCCGAATTCTATCCTTGATCCATTGGATCATAATTGGGCTATTATCCCAATTCTTACCCACCTAAAGTCAATCTCCATTATTTAATTTCAAATTCCATTAATTCACAAATTAAATGGACAATTTCTATATATATATATTCATGAAATGAAAATCCGGGGTGTTACAATGCCGGTGGGAGCATGGGTGCTAGGCAACATCAAGATCTAGAGACTCCCACTAGTTTGTCGGGTAGTTGGGTGGGGATGTTGTGTGGGACCGTACAGTGGAAGGGGGGTTGGACTATGGGCTACCCGCTGGTTGGACATGGGTTAGATTGTCAGGTGTGATCTTTAAACACACCTACGAGGGATGTATGGTCCGGTTTGAAGGGCGAGGTGCCCGAGAGTCCTAAGAGGGACATGTTGTGAGGTGGTCATGGAAACCTCTGAGAAGTTTTGGTGTTGAGTGTTACCTCGTCCAAGGCTGACTTAGAGGTCATCACGGATGAGGGGCCAGCTCATTGGCGGAAGGATGATGCTGTGAGGGACAGCTCCCACTAGCGCGGTTTGTGTTTCCCCGGTTGACCGAGTTGGTTGAGGATGTGCTCGCCCGCTCATTGGCCGAGGGATGATGCTGTGAGGGACAGCTCCCGCTGGTGTGGTTTGTGATCCCCGGATGACCGAGTAGGCTGAGGAGGTGCTCGCCCGCTCATTGGCCGTGGGATAATGCGAGGGACAGCTCCCACTGGTGTGGTTTGTGATTCCCCAGATGACCGAGTAGGCTGAGGATGTGCTCACCTACTCAGTGGTCGAGGGATGACGCAGTGAGGGACAGCTCCCGCCGGTGTAGTTTGTGATTCCCCGGATGACAGAGTAGGTTGAGGATGTACGCTCACCCACTCATTGGTCAAGGGATGGTGCGGTGTGATGTTCCATGCTATGACACCTGTAGGGTGGGGACAACCTGTGATGTGGTGTGATGAGATGTTCCAGGCTAGGACACCTGTATGGTGGTTCAATGTTGAGACCTGTGTTGTGGGTGTTGACTCACCAGGAATTTATGGGCGCCTAACGAGTGAGCTTGGCCTGCTCACTCGGTAGGAGACCTATAGAATTCTGTGGAAGGTGGATACGCCAGTCGTGTGGAGACCGACCAACAAATGGGGTCCAAGGTTATAGGTTTGACTATCGAGACTCTTGTACTTGGTTGAGGAGACCATAGATGAGTTGGGTTGGCAGTCCGTTGAGGATTGGAGAGGTGGTTACTCCCGTATAATAGTCAATTTGGGACTCTAGTGAGTCTGACTCTTAGGTTGGTCGTGGTATTTGTGTGGGTTGTCATGAGAGGGTCATAGGTCTAGTCAAGGAGTATGGATCCTGATCAGGTTGGAATCAGTCTGTGTACCCGAGGGTGGGTGGATAGAAGCAGATGGGCACATGAGGGAGTTGTCATAGAGTTGGTTAGAAGAAGTACTGGAGGCCCGATAGTTGTGGGCCCGTGTGTTAGGGGTAGGGCATCCGCTTGCATAGTCATGTACGTAGACATCATAGACATTGATGTGTTCATATGATTATATACAGTGTATGCTTAGTGACATATGATGCGTGTGTTACCCTCACTTGGCATGTAGAGCTCACCCCTTTACCTCACAGGTACCCCTTAGAGGAAGGGTCGACGGTGTAATGCCCTGCCCTTTTTCACTCACTTTTCCGAAAATCAGAGTCAATTTTTTTTTAAATAGAAGATTGATAGAGAGCGGTACGTTACGACGCAAGCTAAATCCGAGCTTGGAAAAGCAAGTGAAAAAGGGCAGGGCATTACAAGCGGGACCCTCAATCGGACGTGAGGCATAAAGCTGCTGCTTTGTACTTTGTCATGGTTCCATTTGGTAATTGAGGACTTGTTAATGTATTTGAGATATGTGTACTTTTCATTAAGTTGGATGAATGTAATAATGGAATGATGTTATTGTTTCCAATTATGATTAATACTTTATTGGTACTATCGGTTATTGATTTGAGTGTGGGTTGAGGGAGCGGTACTTCCATTTATTTTGACAAAAAAAAAATATACCCCTGAAATAGTCTCAGATCGGTTTTGGGACTTTGTATCAGTTTGACGTACTCGTAGCGGGACGGGTCATTACAATTCGGGCCACTTTTAGGTTTTTCATGTTAATTGGTTAGTCTATATCTGATTATGAGAATCGAGACTTAATCAATATTTTAGATTTTAAAGTGGTGGAGTTAGTAATTTAATTCCGGGAGAGAGAACATGCAATTCAAGTGCCAAAGACTGAAAGTCAAGATCAAATGGGCCAGAGGTCTACTTCAATTGGCCAAGCTAAGCTCCACAGGCTATCATTAGGCCATGCCACACGCAATCCATGCGCATTTCATAGATGAGCCAGGCCAATGTGCACTCCAAAGTCCAACAATTGCACAAGTCCTCAAGCTCAAGTCCAAGTTCCGCTGAAGGCCCATGTGCTCATTTATAGGTCCAAAACCCAAGTCCATAACCCATTCACACGCCCAAGCCTTGTCCATTTCCTTCTCAATCCACACCACCCAATCTCCTCTCCAAAGTAATCTTAACCACTCATCTTCATCCCTTAATCCAGACCATTCATCTCATGCATCAAAATTAGGTAAACCTTAGATCCACCTATCAAATCCAACCCATACATGCATTAACATTAGATATAGAGCATCCAACCCATCCATCATTTAGATTTACCTTATGATTACATGAATTCATATATCACCTATGCATCCATTCAATTAGTTCATTTATCAACCATCTAAACCGTTTGATCTCAGGAAATTTCATCACATCCATTCATATCATTAATAAATCTAGGAAAAACTCTAGAGCTACCTTACTTATCCAATGCATACATTCATCATATTAGATTTAAGCCATGCATTTTATCATCTATCTTGATCACCCTTTGAATCTCAACCCTCCATTAGGAAACCTACCATTTATATAATTTATTTAATAAACTTACTTAGATTCATTAGATCTAGGTCTCATTCAATCATAGCCATTCATTCATAAAAACACTAGATATAGAACAACTTGGAACCCAAGCAACTAAAATCTCTCCATGCACTTGAACCATAATTCTATCTAGATTCATACCCCATCACCTACACCTCATCACCCCTCCTCCAAGCAATCCAAATTCGCCCAAGGAAATGAGACACTTGTCAATTTCGGGCGAAGCCTTGTGGAGGAAGAAATGGAGGAAAAAATGGGATTTGGAAGACAAGTTTTGACACAACTTTGGTATTTTGACTATAACTTTCTACACCAATATCTGATTGAGTTCATTCTTATTGCGTTGGTAAGAAAACTTCAAGGGCTACAGCTTTGTAGTAGAAAAAAAATTCATGATTCGGACGTTTACTAGGTAAAAATAGATCTGCAAGATGGTACATGTGTAGAAAAATGGGATTTGCACTCCACTTTGCAAACTAATCCTAAGTCCCAATTTTTTCTCCACCATTGCTTAGCCACGAAGCCAAGCCACCCAAATTTCGTGTATACCCTATTGTAAGCCCTTGTTTCAATCTTAAATCCCATCCATCCAAATTTCATGAGATCTAATCCAAGCCATCAATCCATAACTTAAACCCAGATTTAATCTCAGCCGTCCATTCCAACCTTGAGCCTATAAGTAGAGCACTAAGCACACCATAGAATTCGAATTTGACCTAGAGCTTGAGAGGACAAAGGCTGGAGCAAAAGACAAGAAGACAGGAGCACCATTCGTGTAACACCCTGACTTTTCAAAGATATTAATATTTACAAAAATGCCATTGGAATGGTAAATTAAAAAGATATGATCGTAGATGAGAAAATGGTGGGGCCCATTGTTCAAATTAAGACCCAATGTGCATATTATAAGGATCAAATTAAATTAAATGTGTATTGAACATCTAATTGGGTTAAGATGGTTATTTGGGTCAAAGGACCCAATTGGGACCCAATGGGTCATGGTAGGCTTGTTTGACCCTTGGATGAGCTCAATTCTAATTGGGTTAGGCTGAATGGAATGTGAGTGCAAAGAAGGATAAATGGGTAAGCTATGTGCAATTGGGTAAACCCCATTTAAATGGACAATGGTCACTCAAACGGGTCATGGCGCCTAATTGGGTCAAGAGGTTCAAATGGGGCCCAATGGGTCGAGTAGACCATGTTGACCATGTTGAGCATGTGGATCATCAAGTGAGTTAAATCATGTTGAGTTGGGGCTGAAGTGAGTTGGATTTGAATTAAATAATGGAGTTGACTCAAGTGCATTAAATGGATGGCATTAAATGTGGTGAGTTGAACTAATGAGTTGGGTGAGTTAAATTGGAAACCAAAGGGACCTTGAATTCAAGTGAGTCAAATGGGGAGGTGATGAGTTGCCTTGATCTCAAACACCACCAAAAACAAGTCCCACACGTTGGTGGCTTGGGAGTTATGTTCCATGCATAGACTTTAATGTAATGGGATAAGTTTTGCATTGAGAATATGGAGGGTTTCCATCTCATGATGGAAACCCAAGACCCAACATTGGGAAGATGGAGGGGCTGCTTGAGCTTAAGCCAAGTGTCCCTTGGATATGCCAAAGGACCCCTTGGTTAGACCAACATTCATGAGGGTAAAAGAATGGTTTAAGGGGCTGTTATACAAAAGAGTTAAACCATACCCCTTTGGCCGAATTATGCATTGCAAAAGCTTGGAGCTTTCATCTCTATTTTCTCTCCCAAAATCTACCTTCTTGGCCGAGCCAGCCCTTGGTGTTTTCACCATTGATCAAGCACATAATCAGCAAAAGGAGGGAGGCTAAGGAAGATAGGAAGCAAGAAGGAGCCAAGGAAAATTGGAAGAGTGTGGATTGGTAAGTACTTCATTAGGTTATGTTAATTATCATGATCAAGGATCATGGTTTGGTCTTTGGCCAAACCCTAAGTTATAAGTGTAAGAACCTTCAAAGATAAAAATGGTGGATGAGGTTCGGCCATGGGTATGGCCGAACCCCATCAAAGAAGGTGATCATGCTAATCTAATTGTCTGAAGAAAAGTAAATAACCATGGAGGGTTTTTCCGATATTGTAAAGAGTTTTAAATCATGGATTTGAATGTCATGATTTGGCCATGATATGGCTGAATTTATCAAAGGGTTAGACCATGGAAGATGGTGTGTAAAAGGGTTGGAAATGGATCATAGGGTTCGGCCACTTTGGATGGCCGAACCCCTTGAAATAATTTGGTTATGTTAATGGTTTATGAAAGTTAAAAACCATGCAATATGATGGATCCTTGAATGGGTATTTGGATTCAAGTATATGATTAGAAATTATTGTTGGTTTTGTAGTGTTTTTGAAGAGTCTAAGTTATGATCATATGGTGAAGCATGATTAATGGATAAAAGAACTAAGGGTGATATATAGGGTTCGGCCATGGGTATGGCCGAACCCCATAGAAAGAGTCATAGGTCATGTTTGGGGGTTTTGAAGGATAAAAATTATGGAATGATATGAATATCTTAAATGGATTCGTAATATGTTATTAGGTGGAAATAAAGAACCATAGGATTCAGCCATATGTATGGGCGAACCCCATGGAGTGATGCTAATGGACTTAAGTATTTGTGGAGCCATAAAGATGATAAAAGATTAAGGGCTAGTGAAGTATGAAGGATTGAAATGAGACCCAATTTGGATTGGTGAGGTTCGGCCATGTTGTATGGCCGAACCCCACTAAGGTGGATTTTATGGATCTTGGTTATTAAGCAAGATTAAATATGGGTTAAGTCTAGTGGCACAACTGTAAATACAAGTAATAATGTAAATATGGATGAAGAAGGATTAAAGGACTTAAAAGAGGGTTCAAACCAAAGTGGTATGGTTCGGCCATGCTGTATGGCCGAACCCTACCAAGGTATATTATTTAGTATAAGGTGTTTTTGTAAGTTATATGGATGATATTGATCAAATGAAAAGGAAGATCACATCCAAAGTGGGTGAGGTTCGGCCATGGGGTATGTACTTAATTTATAAGTGTCTATACTGAATTCTTCCATGAAATAAATATAAAGCATCCATTTAGAATCCTGAAACATCCTAGTTCTAGAATTCGTTTGTGATTATTTTGCTTTTAATTTCATGTTTGCAACTTTTGTTTCTTTAATTAAACATGAGCAAATGCAATAGTTAGTATCTTCATTGTAAATGTTGATTCTTGATTACTAAGGTTTAATTAATTAAATTAAAAGTTATGAATCTTGTCTTTATTAGTGAGTATGAATTGCACTTCCGATCTTTATGTGAATTTCAGATCTAGGTTTTGTATTTGTTTATACATTTTGGGCGATGAACGATCTATTACAAACAACAACCTTTACGTTATTGCACTTTTATTTTCAATCATTTATTTTCTTGCAATTTAATTTTCTGTCTTTTAATCATGTTAGATTCTATGCTTGTTGTATAATTTTTGTTCTACCATAAGTCTTGTATGTTTTATTAAATCTTTAATCAATGTCATTCTTTCATTCTTTTAATTCTGTAAAATTATGCTCTCTTTCTCTCAAAATTCATTTAATTAAAGATTGGAGATGTGGTATTGTAATGTTATAACTTGTAATTTTGACTATTATTAAGATTATTATTTAATTCACCATTTTAATTCAAGAACATTTAATTTGCACATCTTATTTGCTGATTTTCCAAGTTAGATACATGACTCATATAAAGGTTTAACTTCTTGAAAATAATTCTTTTTAAAGAAACACAAATTTAATTTTAATTCATATATTTTGAGATTTTCTTTTGGGTTCGACATCACACTCAATCGCTATACTATATATGGTTTGTGCGCTTACGAGATTTACAAATTTAAAACTTCAACAAATTTTTGGCGCTGTTACCGGAGAAAATCATAAAATTAAATTGTGTTCTATTTAAGAATTAATTATTTTTATGAAATTTTTTTATTTTTGGAAAGTTCTATTTTTGGCAACTCTTTAAAAATGGATTTTTTTTCTATTTTTGGACAGTTACCTTAAATAAGAAATTCTTAAAAATCTCATTAATTTGAATCACTTTATGTTTGGAAAAAAAATCAATTTTTAGAAAAATCAATTTTGGTAATTGATCTATTTTTGGAAACGTTCCAATTTTAGTAAAATTGTAAACACAGAACTTTTCTAAACTTTTAGAACTTTTACTAACTTAAGAAATCTTCAAAGTAGGATGTCAAATCTAGGGAATCATGGAATAAATTTTTAGTTTGGTGAACTTTGATTTAGTCTCCATAATCTTATCATATTTTAAAATTTTTATAGATTGTAAATATTGCATCTCCTTCTTTAATTGTAGTTATAGGAAAACATAATTTAGATTAGGTTTCATGCATTCTTTTTGAGAGTCATAATCTTCACTATGTTTTGTTGGTATTTTATTGTACAAGGATTTTAAATTGCGCAATAAAAATTTCTGGCATGAAAGCACTACAGGCCAAGGTAAGTGCCTAACATCATTTTCTTTAATTTTTTTTAAAATTTTTCCATTCATTCATATAGATTTTATTTATGGTGCTTTACATTTATTTTGCATAAAAAAACAAAAATATTGCATATTTACTTTCATCATGCATTTAGGTTGCTAGTTTCATGCATTAGATTTGATTGTTTGCATATTTGCTTTGAGTATTGCATTGTTCGATTTAGGATTGCATTCGTAAAAATAGAAAATAAAAAAGATTAGTAAATAAAAATGGTTCATGCACTCCCCAAGTAAAATCAATTGAGGGACCATTAAGCTAGATTTTTAGGGTTTCATGCTCATTGGGAACCTTTTTAATTCAAATCAATTTTTGTAACCAATGAATTGTTTATCTTCAAGAATGGTGTCTAAGGCTAGTTCTGTCACCAAGACATGTGGTTGAGCATCGTCTAAGGATAAGCTGGGGCGAGATACCGTGTGCTCCCCCACTTACCTGGGAGCTTATTTGGCCATCTTGTCGTTAAACTCTCATTGGAGACTTAGATTATTTGGAGAGAAAAGTAGGAGCAAGTCTAAAGAAAAATTTTAGGGTTCTATTAGCAGCCAATAAAAATTCAATTTCTTTTAAACAAATTTGAATCTAGATTTAGGCATTTCTTGTGTATTTTTGTTTGAACGTGTGTGATCGTGTCTGTGTACGCTTCATTGATCTCGTGACTCCACCAATCGCTTGATTTGAGTTACACTTCCCATCAATCCACCGATTGTTGTGTCCGAGGCTCAATCAAGCTCAGTCATAGATATAGATGGTCCACCCTTATCACCACCCACATCACCACCAACCAACCAACCATTTCACCCACACCAGAACCATCACAGGATCCGCCCTATCAACTGTAACGCCCCGCCCGTTTTCACTCGCTTCATCCAGTAAATTCAGAGTCTATTTCTTTTTTTTTTATAACAGAGTAGAGTGATAGAGAGCGAGACGTCACGACGCGAGCTAAGTCCGAACTTCTAAAGTCCGACCCTTAACTGGCCAATCCTATGTGTGCATTTTGTTGGACAGGAGTAGTTACCCCGTTTCAAAAAAAAAAATGTGATATCCATCCTTTTGTGATGCCTTGATAGTTTCGGAGATAACGCACCCGTAGCGGGATGGGGTGTTACAGTTGGTATCAGAGACAGGTTCAACTATCGGACTGTGCGTGGGACAGAGATGGATGTGGTTATAACTAGATATTAGGTTCATCCCCTGTGTAATAAGGTACATTGAATCGTGTTTTGTGGTAGTGCATAGACACCCTAAGTTCGTGTGGTATGCTTAATGTGCTATTTTTCAGTTGGTTTGCTTGAATCGTATCTAGTCTTTCAGAGGCTGAAGGAGAGTTTGACTTTCGCTCCAGTGTTAATAGTACTGGAGAGAGGCCGTGGCTATTGAGGTCTACTGTGATGCTTTCGGTGATAATTTGGGCTATGTACTGATGTTTGAAATGGTAGCTTGTGGTTCAAGACGACTTCAGTCCCATGGACAAAAATTTTCATACTCATGACTTGGATCTAGTGGCTGTAGTTTTTACACTTAGAGTCTGGTGACACTACTTATATGGTGAAAGGTTCGAGGTTTTCTCAGATCTTTATAACCTAGAGTATATGTTCACACAGAAGGAACTAAATTTGAGGCAGAGACAGTGGATATGTGGCTACGACTTCGTGTTGTTTTATCGCCCCGTTAAGGCAGACATAGTTGCCAACACCTTCAGTCGTAGAACAAGGACAACCTCATCGAGTCTTATCGGAGGATATAAAGTGTTCAGACCTTGCAACATGGTTGTCCAGCCAAAGGTTTATGATAGAGTTTTGAGAGCTTAGCAGTCAGGTCAGAGGTGCATTGCATTGAGGAATGCTGTGGCTAGTGGCAGTGGACCCTTTGGATGGACGGCGAGACATGATGGTGGTTTGACCTTTCAGAGCAGGCTTTTGTACCCATGTTCGGGCAGCGTCGTGAGGAGGTACTACGACACTTTCATCGCTCTAGGTTCACTGTGCATCCGGGATGCACCAAGATGTATCATGTTTTGCATTAGCAGTTTTGGTGGAGAAGCATGGAAAGACATTGGCCGAGTTTGCGACCCATTGTTTGACTTGTCAGCAAGTTAAGGTAGAACACTTGAGGCTCATTGGTAAGTTGCAGCCCCCTTCGGGTCCTCGATTGGAAGTGGGATTACATTACTTTAGGCTTTGTGAATGGGTTGCCGAGGTTTCCTTGGAGACATGGTGCAGTGTGAGTCAGGATTGATTGACTAAGTCAGCCCTTTTTATTGGTATAAAGATGACGGATTATCTTGAGACCTTGAGACAACTACATTTGACGAAGACTGTCAGACTACTTGGTGTATCTAAATCAATTGTTTTTGGACCAGGACCCGAGATTTATCTCTCGGTTCTAGCAAAGCCTACAGAAGGAGTTGGACACACAGTTGTGTTTCAATACGACGTTCCATCCACAGACAGATGATCAATCCTAGCGGACCATTCATATTTTAGAGGATATGCTATGAGCTTGTGTTTTAGATCATGGTGCTAGTTGGGAGAGCCACTTACTGTAATGGCCTGAAATTTTTAAATCAATAAATATGTGGTTATTATTTACTTTTAATGGTGGAAATGAGAAATTTGGTGGAATAGATAGTAAATAGATCAAAATGTGGACAAAGGCCCAACTAGGGCCCAATGGGTTATGGATTGAATTTAAGTTTACTTAAAGGGTCAATGGTGGTTAATTGGGCCATGGATGGTCAAATTGGGCCCAATACCCATTTGGGACCCAATGGATTAGGATGATGTAAGCTTTAAGGTAAATGGGTAAGATGAAAATGTAATTGGGCCATGGGCCCAATGGTGATCCAATTGGAATGAATTGAATGGGTTCAATTCACCTAAGTCAATTTGAAGTTGACCAAGGTAACATGGTCCAATGGGACCCACCTCCACCTCACCAAGTGAGGTGGGGTGTGGACCCAAGGTTTGGTGGGGCCGACCACCATGGTTGAATTGGTCAACCATGGGTGTGTGCATAAAGGCAATTTAAGCAAGTGGGATTAAGTTCAAGTGGGAATTAATTAACTTAATCAAATAAACCAATTAATTAGTTAATTAAACTAAGCTAAAGTGGTGGTCAAACAGGGGAGACCAAAACACCTCATTCCAAGCTTAAGAGAAGAAAAAACGTTGGCTAGGGTATTGGGGTCAAAAAGCATATAAAATATCTATGGGTTGGTGGGAGAAGTAATGGGAAGCTTTATCTTAACCAATCAAGAGGAGATAAGTTTTATCCTGTTTTCTTATCTTTTCCATCTAACTCTCATTTCACTCTCTCCCCATTTTGCTCTCTCATGGCCGTCCCACCCTAGCAAGAGAAAGAAGAAGAAAAATTTGGAAAAAGAAGGAGAAGAGAAGAAAGAAGAGAAGAGGTGCAAGCATGGTCCACCATTCTAAGGTCAAGATTTACCATCTTCTTCTCATCATCTCCTCCTCTTCCCTCTCTTAATTCAAACCCTATTATGGCCGATCCTAAGATTGGAGGTTGTCACCATTGATTAAGCATCCTAGCCGATCAAACAAGGAGAGGAAGGAGAAAGGAGGCTAAAGAAGCCGACGGGAGTGGCAAAAGTCGGAGGAGGCGTCGGATTGTAAGTATTTTCTTAAACAAGAAATTTTGGATTTTTAGGGTTTAAGATTTGGGATTCATTTTGTAAATTTAATGGTGACCAAATGATTTTATGCCATGGATTTTACATCCATCAATTTGAAGGATGGAAAGTGGACAAAACCTAATGGGTAAATTAGGGTTAAGTTAAGGAAAAATAAATAGATTGAGTGCATTGTGTAATTTGGTATTAGTCAAGCATGGAAGTGGTGGTTTTAAGTGATTAATGGACCATAGGGTTCGGCCATGTAGTATGGCCGAACCCCATGGTAAAAAGGGTTGATGGATCTAATTAGGGTTATGTAATTAATGTGTAAAATTTTTAGGGTTTTAAGGAATGGAGGACATTATGTAATGTAGTTAAATTGATTAAGCAACGGATATATGTAAATATTTTTGGAAGTGAGGATTGGTGAAGGAATCAAAGGCCATAGGGTTCGGCCATGTAGTATGGCCGAACCCCATGGTAAATAATTGAGGAAATTTTAATGGGGTGTTAGGGTTAAATGATTGAATGTTGGTAAATTGTTTTAAAGGGATGGTAAATGAGGAAATGCATGGGAGAAATGCATGATGTGGATGGCCTTAACAATGGTAGATGATGGAGTCTTTTAATTAGGTTTTCTAAAAATGGAAGCATGGAGAATGTTTTAGGGTTTTGATATGGTTAATGATTTAATGTAGGTAATGTTTGAAGAGAATTATTATGATGGAATCCATGAATAAATGTGAATGTTTTTATGGTAAAAAAGGGCACCAATGGAATAGTGGACCATGAACCATGGGTTCGGCCATGGTGTATGGCCGAACCCTATGGTGGTGAAGTGATGAAATTAATGGATATAGGGATATGGGAATTAATGGAAGAAATTTATGGACAAAGTGAACCTAATGTTGATTGTTGGGATGGAAAGGTGATTAAGGAATGATGAATCAAATGTAGGGTTTAGGTTCTCTCAATGGAGGGACTAATGATGAATCTAATGTGTAGTCAAAGACCAAGGAAAATGGGGATTTGGTTAAGTTAAAAGGGGTTGATTGTTAATGAACCAATGGTAGATCATTTTGGCCTAAGACTAATGTGTAGGTATATGTTTAAATAAATGGACTTTAGGTTAAAATTAAATGGTTGATGTAAGTGATCTTGTGATATGGGTGATGGGTCAATTATGGACCCAAGAATGTGCCTAAGAAGGATGATTTAATTGTAAGTCATTTTTATGGGCTAAGGAAGGATGTATGTATGTGATTAATTAATAGGGATTAGATTAATTAAATGGCTAATTTTAATGGTCATGTGATATAATTGAATGGGTCATTAATGGACCTAAGTTAGGGATCCAAGTTTATAATCAATTATGAACTTAGTTAGGCAAGGGTGAATGATTGATTAACCATGGAGAAGAGGTAGTGGCAAAACCGTAATTAATGGCCAAATTCAAGAACTCCATGGGAGAGGACCATGGACTTAGGGGCATTAAATAATAAGTTTATGTATGGTTAAATAAAGCCTAGGAGGCTGATTTTTAGACTCATGAAATTAAAATATGTAATGGATTAAGTGGGACCCACAAAAGCTAAATAGTGACCGATTTTTCATATGGACTTGGAAATGACTAATGGGCTTAGAAATAGTAAAATGTGGATTGATTATGTGTATGTAATAAGGTACCGGACATCGCAAGCGGTACGCGGATCGGCGACCGGGTCTATCGGGCGGAAACGCAAGAAAGAACGCTAGTCGGTATTTGGTAGGATTCCTACCTTTTTGTAAGTCGTGGATTGAGTGATGGTTTCTTTGAATTATTTTGGAAATTAGATGGTTTGTTTTTAAGATGGGTTTGGATTTTGGTATTATGTGATGAGTTTCCTTTGATTTATTTTGATAATCATGGGATTGTTTTAAGATGGGTTTTATGACTATGATTTACATATATTACATGGCATATGGCATCTACATCTCATGCATGGCATGGGAGAGATATGACAGGGGGATACTTGTGTTGATGTTACCTTGATGAGTGCTTTTACGTCAAGAGGAATATTTGTGTTGATGTTACCTTGCTGAGTGCTTTGCCGTCAAGGGGGATACTTGTGTTGATGTTACCTTGATGAGTGCTTTGCCGTCAAGGGGGATATGGCATCGGGATAGTAAGGATGATGGGTGGGATTCATAACACAGACACCCATGGCATGGCATCCATTCTGTGGCTTTTCATTATATTATTATCTGTATTGCTTGTTATCACTAATCCATGTGTTAGCCCTACTCGGAGTCCTACTGGGCGTGTTGTCTAACGCCCTACTTCTACCCTAGCTGATGACGCAGGAGATGGCGGAGCGGAAGAATGAGATGGGAGCCAAGCTTAGGAGCTTGGGGAGAGGCGGACCATTTACTTTACTTAAGTTTATCTTGGAAAATGTATATTGGTATAATTTAGCTTGTTGGACTGTATAATTCAGATTACTTGCTATATGTTGGGTTTCTATTTTGGAACGTTGAGATGTTGAGTTGTTTTGGTAATATTATGAATACTATCTTCCCTGCTATCTGAAAATGGTAGGTTAGCCACTATTGTAATTTCCGCACTTACGGTAACATTCCGCAAGCTTGCTTCCTACGTGTGAACCATTCTCCGTGGACTTCGTTCCACGCACACGTAGGGTTGGCCAGTTAAGGGCCGGGCTTTCGAAGCTCGGACTTAACTCGCGTCGTGACGTCCGCGCCCTTTGTCACTATTGATTTCAAAAAAAAAAAGTAGACTCTGATTTTTGGTGAAAAGGGGCGGGCGTTACACTTACATATGATTGAGTTCGTTTACAACAACAACTATCAGTTCAGTATCAAGATGGCACCATATGAGACCTAGTGTGGACAACCGTAGCAGATCACCTTGTGTTGGACAAAGATCAGTGATATAGTGATGTCAGGATCAGATATGGTCAAGGAGACTACAGAGCAGGTGAGATTGATCAGACATAGACTGTTGACTACCCAGAGTCGGCAGAAAGGTTATGCTGGCAGTCGGAGGAGGGCACTTGAGTTTGCTGTTGGAGACCTTGTTCTTGTTCGGCTTTCGCCCCGTCTTGGGATTCACAAGTTGGGGTGCCGAGAGAAGCTGTCGCCTCAGTATATTTTTTTTTGTTCTTTTGAGATATTGGAGATGATCGGGGAGGTGACCTTCAGGCTTACGCTTGCTCCAAGTCTCGCTAGAGTGCAATATATCTTCCATGTTTCCATGCTTCAAAAGTATCATCATGATCCGTCACAAGTGGTTAACTGGGAAGACGTGGAGCTCAACGAGGGCATTACCTATGAGGAAGGACCAGTGCGAATCAAGGATTCAAAAGACCAGGGGATTCGTGGCAAGAATTTTTGTCTAGTTTCAGTGGTTTGGCAGCACAAGGGCAGGGGAATTTTTTATTTGGGTGAATGAGGCAACAATACGGAAGCGGTTTTCCGCCTTGCTGGGAATTAGAGATATGAGTTCAATTTGAAATTCGAGGACGAATTTCCTTTGAGGGGGTAGTGTTGTAACGACCCGATCCAAATCTTCCCGATTTTTGAGGAGATTTTCAGATCTCTGAGTTGTTTACGGGACTTTGGTAGCATTGGAGAGAGAGTGGAACCGTGGTGGGCCCGAGTTTGTCTGAACCTGAGCTCAAGAGCTTAAGGGTATTTTGGTAATTTTCAATTATTGTGTGTCCTGTCAATTAAAAATGTTTGAAAAATCACACAATTTTCTTTCGACCTTTGACATTTAATTTTTCTCGGGTTTTCGATTTATATTTTATCAAATGTACGGTGTCGGTATCGAGATTTATCTTCATGATTTTCAAGAATTTGTCATTTATGAGCCTTTTCCAAAATATGTAAAGGAATTAAAATGTAACCCCAGAACCCTAAAAAACCTAGGCCCTCTAAACCCTAATCCCCTTAACTCTCAAATTCACAGCACTGTAGTGAATTGCTACAGTGCCGCAGCCCTCTCCTCCTCTCTCTCGATCCTCTCTTTTCTTCCGATCTCCTCCTTCTCCCTTGGTGCTTCCTCTCCTTCTTCTTCTTCTTTCTGTTGCGAAGGGACCCTCCTCGCCGTGTCTCTGACGCTGCTGCTGTTGGACTTCTGCTGCCCTCTTTCCTCCTTCATCGCCTGCAGAGATTCGGGCTTCCGCTGCCACCCCAAACTCTAGGTTTCTTCTCCTTCTCTTCTTCCTCTCCTTTTCTCTCTCTGGATTTCAGGTTTCCTCTGTGCCTTTCCTTGATTTTCGATGCCTTTCCTTGATTTCCAACAGTTTAACTGATTTTCATCGATTTCCCTAGTTTTTCTTAATTTTCCCTTGATTCCCTCTTTTTCTTGGTTTTTCCTTGGATTTCCTGATTTCCTTTTTCTCTCCTTCCCCTTTTCCAACTCAATTAAATAACCGAGTTGGCTAGATCGAGTCTCCGAGTCAACTCAATTGGGCTTCTAAGTTAACCCTGTAACACTTCGGAATTCCATGTTATCAATATTTATGGAGTTTGCCATTTTAATTGTGAATTAACAAATATGAACCTTAGATGGGTAAGGTGTTGGGTCAATGGCCCACTTGGGACCCAATGGTTATGGTATAAGGTTCAATTAAAAGTAAATGGGTAAGGCGCATTTAATTGGGTCAATGTTGTTATTTGGGTCAAAATGCCCAATTAGGACCCAATGGGTCATGGTTGACTTGGTTGACCACCAAGTGAGTCCAAGCCTAATTTGTTGGGGTTGATTTGAGTTGGAAATGGAATCAAATAATTGAGTTGATCCAAGTGAATTAAATGAGTTGATTTTAAGATGATGAGTTACGTGAGTTGAATAGATTTGAATTAAAATCATATGGAGAGATAATGGAGGGGTTATGGTTACACTTTTCAAATTCAAACAAATGGGGTGGACGGTTATACATTTGAAATTCAAACAAGGCACATGTTGGAGCCTTGGAGTTTCATCTCATGGATGAAACTCCCACATGGAGAGATAATGAAGGTGGTTTGTTGTTTCAAATTCAAACAAGGATACACATTTCAAATTCAAACACGGTTACACATTTCAAATTCAAACCCTCTCTTGGCCGACCACTCCTCAAGACAAAAGACTTAGAAAAGTTTTTGATCTCAAGCTAGAACACAAGGCCGAACACTCTCCCTCTCACTCAAGGCTGAATTTTATCTCTCTCTCTCAAGCTCTCACACTCGGCCAAAGGATCAAGAAGAAGGAGTAAAAGGCTAAGGAAATAAAGGATTGAAAGAATAAGCCAGAGCAAAAGAAAACCGGAGGAGTCGCAGAACCAGTAGGCATTTTTGTAAATTTTGTTTAAAGAAAAGAACCATAGGGTTCAGCCATGGTGGATGGCCGAACCCCATGGAAGAAAAATTAGGGGATGAATATTGTGTTTTAATGGAAAGGATGGACCATAGGGTTCGGCCATGGTGCATGGCCGAACCCCATGGAAGGACATGGATTATATATTTTTAATGGAATTGAAACATAAAAATCATAGAAGCATGCTTGTGATTTTAAAAGGAGTTAAAGGGTTTCAGATGGAGGTATAAATGGGAAGCATTAAAAGATCAAACCATATGGTTATGATACAATTTTAAGGAAAATAAGGAACCATAGGGTTCGGCCATGTTGTATGGCCGAACCCCATGGAAGAGTATTTAATGGAACATATTAAAGAAACATTTAGAGTTGATATGCATGTTAAATGAATGGATGATTGAACAAAGAAATAATGGATTTAATTATATATATCCATGTTCATGGATTATGTTAATGGTTATGGATTGGTATAAATGGCAATGTTGTAAATATAGGCTAAAATGACAGATCATGGGTTCGGCCATGGTGTATGGCCGAACCCCATGAGGAGTGTTTTTATGGACTTAGGTGGTTACCAAGTTTAGATGATTAAGTTAAAGGATGAAAAGACTCAAAGGAAGGACCAAAACCAAGATGGTGAGGTTCAGCCATGTTGTATGGCCGAACCCCACTAAGGTATATTTGGTGGACTTAGGATTTTTATGAATGGTCAATTTTGGACCTAAGCATGAAGGGATGGGAATTGGCAAATGTGTAAATATGGGAGGAAATGATAGACCATGGGTTCGGCCATGGTGTATGGCCGAACCACATGAGAAAAGTTTTGTGGACTTAAGTAGTTACTAATGTTTAATAATTAATGTATAAGTGATTAGAGTTATGAATTAAAAATGGCAAGATTTTGGATCAAAGGATTACAAAGAGGGACCAAACTCAAATGAGTGAGGTTCGGCCATGTTGTATGGCCGAACCCCACTAAGGTTGGTTTATGGATTTATGTTAAGAGTTTAAAGGATTAACTTGGTGATGAATGATTGAACTTAAAAGATCAAAGAACTCAAAGGAGGGAACTAAAACCAAAGAGGTGAGGTTCGGCCATAGTGTATGGCCGAACCCCACAAAGTTGGGTTTATGGACTTAGACATAAATAGAAATCAAATAGAACATGGTTTGATTGATTGTTGTGTAATATGGTGATGGGACCTCACAAACTGTGCACGATCGTGAGCAGTTGCCGGATAAAGAAGGAAGGACACTATAGTGGTCTTTGGTAGGATTCTGCCTTGTTGAAAACATGGTTTATGTATGATGGTTTTATCTTATTTTGATGAATTTATGTTATAAAAGATATGTTCCAAATGTGAGTTTTAATGCTATGTTTATAATATAAAATAGCATGTGTTTCATTAGCATCTCATGCATGGCATGGGGTGAAGGATATGTAACCGGAGGGGCCACACTCCGTCGGGGCGTCCGAAACACCTATGTGGGATACCTTGATGTGCATTTCCATGAAGAAGAAACCGGAGGGACCACACTCCGTCGGGACATCCGAAAGACCTATGTGGGGGTACCTGGATGATGAGAATCCCATCAAGAGGTTATATGTACTTGTGATGGGCGGGACTCATTGCATTTGACATCATGACATGGCATTGTTTTATATGGTTTTGACATTATGTTATTATATATGATTTGTACTAACCATGTGTAGACCCTAAATGGAATTCCTACTGGGCGCGTTGTTCTAACGCCCTACTTCTACCCTAGTGGATGACACAAGAAAGGAAAGGGACGATGAACGTGATCGGAGCCAAGCATAGGAGCTTGGATATGTGATTGGATTATATTTTATTTATGTTACTCATGGACATGTAATTTGAGTAGCTAGACTTCGGACATGTAATAATTTAGATATTTGCTATGGTTTGTGAATGGTTACTTTGGTTATTTAAGTTAAGTTAATCATTTATAATTGACGGAGTACTTTGCTATCTAAAATGGAATAGATCTAGGTTCTATTATAATCCGCATGTTTATGCTATTATGTGTGAAACGTTTTCATGGACTTAGTCCATGCACACATAGGGTTGGCCAGTTAAGGGTCGGACTTTAGAAGTTCGGACTTAGCTCGCGTCGTGACGTCCTGCTCTTTATCTCACTCGTTTTTAAAAAAAAAAATAGACTCTGATATTTTCGGAAAGCGAGTGAAATGGGCAGGAGTTACAAACCCAATCCTTGGGCTTGGGTTGTACCTGGCCCAGTTACCTGGCTCAGCCCAACAGTCTGGCTTGGCCTTGGCCTAGTCCGTTTCGGCCCAGTCCGAGCCCAACCAGTCTTGGCCCGGCCCTGTTTGTAGGCCCGGCCTGTTTTCAGACCCGACCCATTTTCAGAGCCCGTTTTCAAGGCCGGCCCAACTTGGCCCATTTTTCTCTCGACTTCGTTTTACTTTTTTACTTATTCATCCTTCTTTGTTTCAACAGATTGAGTTTCCTTCAACCTATCATGTTGCTTGTTCGCTTCGGATTTTCGACTCCACACACTGTGAAGGGACTTATCACTGTTTTTAGCATGCACTTGCATATATTAAACTGTTATCCTTGGTCATGGAGGGACCGAGTTTAACTCTCTATTCTTTTAACCACTCGGTAAGGGAAAACTGTTGAAATAAATATGTGGCAGAGGGTTTGCTCGGGGGTGCTCTTGGCAACCATATGCATTTGTTGAGAACTCTGATTGGACAATTAGAATTTAATATGATTTTTGGGAAATTGTTGATGATGCCTTAAGTGTTTATTCACCAAATGCTATTGAGAACATGTGGAACGTAGGTATGTGTGACTAAATAACCCATTGTATGCTCTTGACTCGCATGATGAAATGTGTTATTGATTTGAGTTAGTTGTATCAGGACATATTCTTACTAATATATGATCATGATATCATGTGTATCCATTGGAGAGCATTTTTACCTGTGTATATGTTTATGATGACGTAATGAGTTTTGTTATTGTGAGGACCTCCCCATTATGCTCCGGTGGTCGAGACCCCCATGGGAGATGCGGGTTTCCCTGTTGCGTTCCGGCGGTTGAGGTGCCTACCCTTGAGATTAGCTTCCCCATTATGCTCCGGCGGTCGAGACCCCCATAGGAGATGCGGGTTTCCCTGTTGTATTCCGGCGGTTGAGACGGTTTTGTATTATGTGGTCTCATGTTCGTATTACTAGGGAGACCGGAGTTGTTAGAGGACTGTTGCGAGATTATAGAGATGATGTTTCAGATTAGTTGGCGGGGCCATTGGATAATTGTGTAGTTGAGTATTCATGTACGTTGACTTTCATTCTATTATGATGTCGATTATTTCTCATACATGTGATATGTGTTTATGTCGTTGATATGTGATATGATTATTCCCTCCACTGGGCTAGTTAGCTCACCCCTTACCTTTCAGGTACCCCGATCACGGAGGGGCTAGGCGGGCCCCTTGGGAGAGCACCTGGGGAGGAGCAGTAGCAGTTACATATTTGTGTTCATGTTTATGTTCTAAATTTGAGAAACTCTAGTCTGCATGGAGATATTATTTCACGTTTGTTTAGATGACTGTATAACCATACTTTTTTCAGTATATGGTTTGTTTTGTTTCTTAGTATTATATGCTTGTAGTTTGTTGGATGGGAGGTAGTTACCCCGTTTCAAAAAAAAAAAAAAAAATGTGATATCCATCCTTTTGTGATGTCTTGAGAGTTTCGGAGATAACGCACCCGTAGCGGGACGGGGCGTTACAAAAGTGGTGTAGTTTTTAGGTTTAGTTTAGTTTTTGGTTTAGTCTAGGTATAGTCAAGGTTTAGATTAGGATTATATTAGGATTTTTTTTTCTTCTTTTTTTAGGTAGTTTTGCCCGAGGACTAGCAAAATCTGAGTTTGGGGGTATTTGTTGAGCACTAAAATCTTACATTTTTACCCCTAAATATTGGACCAGTTACCTCTCAATTTTGTGTATATTGGTGCATTTAATATAATTTCTTAGTTTTGTAGATTAAAAATGGAGAGTACAGGAAATCAAGCTAAGTCGGTGGATAATTGCTAGTTTTGAGCCTAAAATAGAAGAACTGGAATTTTAGTAATTAAATCGGGCCACGTTTAGGTTTTTCATATAAATTGGTTAGTCCAGATATGGTTATGAAAGTCTAGAATTAATCAATATTTTAGATTTTAAAGTGGTGGAGTTGATCATTTAATTCCGGGAGAGTGAACATGCAATTCAAATGCCAAAGACAAAGTCAAGATCAAATGGGCCAGAGATCCACTTCAATTGGCCAAGCTAAGCTCCACAGGCTATCATTGGGCCATGCCACACGCAGTCCAGGCGCATTTCAAAGTGAGCCAGGACAATGTGCACTCCAAAGTCCAACAATGGCACAAGTCCTCGAGCTCAAGTCCAAGGTCCACTGAAGGCCCATGTGCTCATTTATAGGTCCAAAGTCCAAGTCCATAGCCCATTCACACGCCCAAGCCTTGTCCACTTCCTTCTCAATCCACACCACCCAATTTCCTCTCCAATGTAATCTTAATGTAACACCCCGCCCTTCTCGTATCGAAATCAAGGTCTATTTCCTTCCACGAGTGTTTTATATAATATCAGAGTATTAGCAAGAGCGGAATGTCACGACGCGAGCTAAGTCCGAACTTCCAAAGTCTGACCCTTAACTGGCCAACCCTATGTGTGCATGGACCAAGTCCAAGAAAAACCATTCACACATAGCAATACGATACACATGCGGAATAACAATCATAACATGCGGAATATAACAGAACCAAGTTCCATTCCATTGATAGTGAAGTACATAGTCAAATAATCACATTAATCATTATCCAAATAAAACATCCAACCATAGCAATTCATCTAAGTTATTACATTCCGAAATCTAGATACTCCAAATACAAATCTCTGAGTATCTTGAACAAAATATAAAACTAAAAGTATTCCAAGCTCCTATCATTGTCCCTTTCCGCGTTTAGCATTTTCCTCGTTTCCTACATCATCCTCTAAAGGGTAGAAGTAGGGCGTTAGTACAACGCATCCAGTAGGAATTCCAGTTAGGGTTAACACATGGGTTAGTACCAAAAATCCAGATATAACATATATAACAAAACCAGTTATAATAAATCATTTCATACTTTCAAAACATTGTATCCAAAACAGTGTATGATAATTGAGATCCAATCATACCGATGAAACCAGAAACCTTGCATGATAATAAATATCATAATCATGCGATTCAATGCCATGCCATGCTATCATATGCAATGAGTCCCAACCATCGCAAAACATATGGTATACTCATGATGGAACTCTCATCATCAAGGTATCTTCCTGGTGGGATTCTCGTCACCAAGGTCGTAGAACATACGGTATACTCTTGATGGGACTCTCATCATCAAGGTATTCCTCCTGGTGGGACTCTCATCACCTAAGGAGGCCCCACAGTCGCATCACGGACATTCCGACGAAGTATGGGCTCCGGTTGCACAGTATGCTCTTGATGGAATTTTCCTCATTAAGTTAATCCTCCTGATGCGACTCTCATCACCAAGGCAGGCCCCACAGTTGCCTTACGGATATTCCGACGGAGTGTGGGCTCCGGGTACCTGTCTTCCCTCCCATGCCATGCATGAGATGATATGCCAACATGCTATGCAATAAAACCATTTATAGCATTTAAAATCACATATTTGAAACATATAATTGTGCATCATAAAACATCATAAAATAAAGTAAGAACAATGTACATAAGCCCATAGTTTCAAAGAGGTGGAATCCTACCAAATACCACTACGCGTCCTTGCGTCTTTCGTCCAGTAACCGCTCACGATCATAAACACCCTGTGAGGTCCCTTTACCTTGAAATATAACGTAAATCAAAACCAAGTCCCAATTTCCAAAATTCCAAATCCATAAACAAAAACCCCATGGGGTTCGGCCATACACCATGGCCGAACCCATGGCTTACCACTTTTCACACCTAATTACGAAAATGCCATTGTTCCCTCATTCATCTAAATTTACCATAATTAGACCCTATAAATTTCCATAACCAACAAATCCATAAAACACAACTCATGGGGTTCGGCCATACACCATGGCCGAACCCATGATCCTCCATTTTGGTGTGTAATTACATTTTTACCCTTTCTTTCACCATAATTCATAATACATGTTTGTATCCTAAAAATATACAACACATAACTCATATAATGGGTTCATAAATTCAATTCATCAATCAACCCTTAACCATAATTTAAAATGCCATTTGATCCCTTAATTTGGACCATGGGGTTCGGCCATACCCTTGGCCGAACCCTATGGTATATAGTTTCCAAATTAAAATTCCAACTTTCCATAAATGGAAGGTTTCCTTAATTAGACTCTACCTTCTATTGTTAGAAGGTTTCCATAATTAAACTTACTAATTTAATAACCTCCTTCCATAAATAGATTGTTTCCTTAATTGACCAACACCTTTCCATAATTGGAAACACTTTCCAAAAATAGAAGGTTTCCAAAAATAATAACCTTCCTTCCATAATTAGATTGCTTTCCAAATTTAGCAACCATTTTCCATACTTGGATGCTTTCCAATTTAGCAACACTTTCCATATTTGGAACCTTTCCACATTAATTCCCATTCCAAAAACAACCCCATGGGGTTCGGCCAAGCACCATGGTCGAACCCTATGGTTCATGACCTTCCTCAATGGTTTAGATCCATTAAACTCAACAACCAATTCATTAAATATTTGGTGGTGTTCGGCCATACACCATGGCCGAACCTCACCCTTTTTTTTCATTAGTATGGATCCAAACAATTAGCCATAAAACAATCCATATTCTTTCATTGATTTCTTGAATCTAAAACCGACCACCATCAAAGGTTTTTATGATTTAAAATCTAAGATCATAAACCCAATGAATAAATCAAAACTCTCGATGGTTTTCAATCTTAAAACCCATCAATTAAATAAAATCTTTCCATGGGGTTCGGCCATGCACTATGGCCGAACCCTATGGTTCTTTCTCTCCACTTAAACCATTAAATCATCTCCAATCTCCCTCCATGGGGTTCGGCCAAACACCATGGCCGAACCCTATGGTTCTTTTTGTTTCAAAAATAAAACTCTACCATTAAGATACTAACCTCTTTTCGATTGATTTCTTGTTCTCTCCTTGCTTGATCTTTCTCTTCCAATCTTCTTCTCCTTTCTCCTTGCTCTTGCCGAGTGGAAGAGAATGATGAATTGAGAGAGGGAGAGAGAGGAATAAACTCATAAAGGATGTCAAAACCGTGTATCCCTCTTGATCTCTCCTTTTATAGCCTTTCTTAATCCCACATTAGAAAGTTCTTAAGATAAGCAACCCTTAGCCGTGCGCCCCTTGTGTTCTCCGTTTTTACACATATACCATATTGAGCTTAGTTTTGACCTTATCAACTTCAGAATCAGAAAATGTGGTAAACTACAAAGTTGTAACCCTTGAAGTCTTCTTTCCAACGTAAAAAGAATCAAAGAAATTGGACATTGGAGTGGAAATTTATAACCAAAATACTGAACATATCCGACTTTCCTTCTTTAATTTGCCATATCTGACTTTCCCTTTCTTAATTTAAGACCTTCCAATCGGCCAATGCTAAAATACATATAGCAATGCCGTGTATCCTCCTTTTTAATTAGTTTAAGATTATTTGCATACCCTATTTAAAATTATCACATGCGCATAAACATAGATTTTGAAATTCGGCCATGCATAATTTTGGATTAAGATCCATATCTCATATTCATCAATTAAATTGGATAACTTTCATATAAAATAATAAATTAGAAAACTGGCGTACACTTAACCACTCATCTTCATCCCTTAATCCAGACCATTCATCTCATGCATCAAAATTAGGTAACCTTAGATCCACCTATCAAATCCAACCCATACATGCATTAACATTAGATCTAGACCATCTAACCCATCCATCATCCAGATTTACCTTAGGATCACATGCATTCATATATCACCTATGCATCCATTCAATTAGATCATCTATTAACCATCTAAATCATTAGATCTTAGGACATTTCATCACATCCATTCATACATTCATAAATCTAGGAAAAACCTAGAGCCACCTTACTTATCCAATGCATATATTCCTCATCTTAAATTTAAGCCATGCATTTTATCATCCATCTCGATCAACCTTTGAATCTCAACCCTCCATTAGGAAACCTACCATTTATATAATTTATTTAATAAACTTACCTTAGAGCCATTAGATCTAGGTCTCATTCATTCATAAAAACCCTAGATATAGAACAACTTGGAACCCAAGCAACTAAAATCTCTCCATGCACTTGACCCAAAATTCCATCTAGGTTCATACCACATCACCTACACCTCATCACCCCTCCTCCAAGCAATCCAAATTTGCCCAAGGAAATGAGACACTTGTCAATTTCGTGTGAAGCCTTGTGGAGGAAGAAATTGAGAAAAAAAAAGGGGATTTGGAAGACAAGTTTTGACACAACTTTGCTATGTTGACAATTACTTTCTACACCATTTTTCGATTGAGTTCACTCTTGTTGCGTTGGAAAGAAAACTTCAAGGGCCACAACTTCGTAGTTTAAAAAATTTCATGATTCAGAACTTTACTAGGTAAAAATAGATCTGCAAGATGGTACATGTGTAGAAAAATGGGATTTGCACTCCACTTTCCTAACTAATCCTAAATCCCAATTTTTTCTCCACCATTAGCCACGAAGCCAAGCCACCCAAATTTCATGTATACCCTATTGTAAGCCCTAGTTTTCAATCTTAAATCCCATCTATCCAAATTTCATGAGATCTAATCCAAGCTATCAATCCATAACTTAAACCCAGATTTAATCTCAGCCGTCCATTCCAACCTTGAGCCTATTCATAGAGCACTAAGCACAGCATAGAATTCAAATTTGACCTGGAGCATGAGAGGACCATGGTTAGAGGAAAAGACAAGAAGACAAGAGCACCATTCGAATTTACAAAGTGAGAGTTGTAAATTTTGCTTTTATGTTGTCTTTCTTGTATTTAATTTATAAGTGTCCGTACTAAATTCTTCCATGAAATAAATATAAAGCATCCATTTGGAATCCTGAAACATCCAAGCACTAGAATTCATTTGTTATTATTTTGCTTTTAATTTCATGTTTACAATTTTGTTTCTTTAATTAAACATGAGCAAATGCAATAGTTAGTATCTTAATTGTAAATATTGAATCTTGACTACTAAGGTTTAACTAATTAAATTAAAAGTTGTGAATCTTGTCTTTATTAGTGAGTATGAATTGCATTTCAGATCTTTATGTGAATTTTCAATCTAGGTTTTGTATTTGTTTACACATTTTGTGTAATAGCCTGGATTTTCAATGCAATAATTATATTGGCTATTGTCTATTTTAATTGTTAAAAAATTAAGATTTATAGATGGAATGGATGTTAGATGGATATAATTTGGGGCAATGGCCCAAGTATGGTCCAATGGATCATGGATAGGTAAATGTGGTCAATTCGGTCAAATGCCCAATTGGGACCCAATGGGTCAAGATGAATTGACGATTAGGGTAAATGGGTAAGGAATGGATTTAATCGGGTCATGGACCCAATTAAGATCAAAGGCATTGGGTCCACCTCATTAAGTGAGGTGGCAAGTGTATCAGGTAATATCAAAGTGGCATAGCCAAGTGGGACCCAACTCTACCTCATCAAGTGAGGTGGCGTGTGGACTAAGGCACATGTGGGGCCATTCACCATCATTGACTTGGTCAACCATGGGTGAGTTCAAGGGTGAGTCCAAGAGGATTAAGTGAAGTAAGTGGATTTAAGGAATTAATTAATTAAAAATAAATTCAAGTGCTTGAGTTAGGAGAATGAGTTTTATTTAAGTTAAGTGAGTTGGATGGATGGTGAGTCACAAGGAAGATGAAGGGATCTAAGTGAGTCAAATGGGAGGTGGAGGGTTTCCATTGAGATGGAAACCCTAGACACAAAAACGTTGGAAAGGGTGCGTGTGCCAAGTGTAAGGCATGTGTCCTCTTGGTTATTAGCCAAGGGACACATGGGGAAGACTCCACATTAATGAGGGTGGTTGGGAGGTGAGGTCTTATCCAAGAAACCCTAAGACAAGATGGAAAGGGCTCATCTCAACCCTCCTTTGGCCGATCCACCTTGAGACCAAAAGAATTAGAGAGTGTTCCATCTCATTCACTCTCTCGCTCTCACTGAAACCCTAGAGCCGACCCCTCTCCTTGAGACAAAAGAACTTAGAGTTTCCTCCCATTCTCTCCTCTTCTCCCTCTCTCAAACCTTCATCTAGGCCGAACCCTCTCTTAGGGTTTTCATGTCATGCCCCGATCCAAAAACGGCATGTGACATGGATCAAAATTTTCTTTTCCAAAAATTTTCATATAAAGTAACAAATATCGCACATGGAACTCACACGTATGAGCATAATTATATATATATAATTGTATTAGTCTAAAAGGAGTAAAGTCTCCTACCGAAATTTCGGAGTCTCCCCTAAAACATGAACAGTTGGGTCTATGATGACCTCTACAAAAAAAATAATCACCTGCTCAATGTTTACATATCACAACATACTTGACTCCATTCACCAAATATTAAATGCCCCAAACTACAAATCTTAACTGGAGTTCCTATAATAACATTCATACCTTCATAGTCATTAAACATGGTTTATAGAATAATTACATCAATATTACATATAACCATGTAGAGCAAAATATCAAAATCTAGAAATTGTAGTGTGCATGAAAAGCAACTAGCAGCATAGACTAAGGTCGTTCACTTGGTCCCTCGGACCCCGTCTGAGCGACAGTACTTGCAGTGCAAGGAGGTGAGCATCCACAAGCCCAATGAGGAAATCCATGCATGCTACACACACATGCACCCATATGATGGTGTATAAAATGGAATATAGATACAGTTATCCATTGGGAACCAAGTCCTCAACGAAATACTTGAGTATAATAGGAGAATCAATATCATAAATGGACCATGACCCCTAGCAAGACTTATGGTCTGTAACGCCCCGCCCTCTACGAGAAATATCAGAGCTCTAATTTTTTTTTAAATAATAATAAAACATCGAAAGAGAGCGGGCGGCGTCACGACGCGAGCTAAGTTCAGACTACCTAAGTCTGAACCTTAACTGGCCACCCATGTGTACATGGACTAGACCATGATAATGAATCACACATGGAACTATCAACAACATCCGGAATAAACTAGATTAACTGTGGAAATAATATGAAAGGATAGCAAGTAACAGTCCCAAATGATAATTAAGATAAACAACCATCCATAGTTAATAGTCTAATTAAACCATAGCAAGTATTAACTTATTACATGTCCATCAAAATATAATTCAAATGACAATAGATAAGTAATCCTGTTCATCATTCAAGCGCTTAGGCTTGGCTCCCCTCCCGATCATCGACCTTCTCTTTCCCTTTCCTTGTACCTGCATTCTCCTCTGAGGATAGAATTAGGGCGTTAGATCAACGCGCCCAGTAGGTTCCCGAATCAGGGCTACCACATGTTAGCATATAAAACATGCATATATATCATATTACATGATCATCAAAAACAGGTAAAACAATGCTATAAAGTATGCACATGCAATGAGTCTCTCCCATCATGTACATTCATAGCCATCACTTGACATGCCTCACACCGTCAAGGTAAATCACAATACACTTCCATCTCTTCATCATTGAGTTGACTCATATCACATATTAGTCCTCCTGGCGGGACTCTCATCGCCTAAGGAGACCATTGTGACTATGATCATCATGTTACTCCTCCTGGCGTGACTCTCATCGCCTAAGGAGGACGTAACTCATAATTGCAACACTATAGAACCTCAGTCATCATCCCATGTCCATGCATGAGATGCCAATGCTTTGTATGCCATTTGTAAATGCATAATATATCATTCAAAACGACATAAAATAAACAAGCGTCTCATAAAGAAAACTAGGATAAAATTGTGGTTACAAGTAGGTAGGAAACCTACTGAAGATTCACTTCAGTACTTGATCTTTCTTTAGCGTCACCCGATCACGACTCTCACGTCGTTCAACTTCCAGTACCTTATCCATATAACAAACAGCATATCATACTATCACTTACTTGTTCATTCATATCCAAGACCCAACCACATCATGTGAGGTTCGTGTCCGTACATCCAACCCTATGATCATTTCCATCATTGATCATTCCATCAATAATTACTTTTATGCCATTTAGGCTAACCTTTAGTTTAACCATATCTAAACCAACTTTGTGCGGTTCGGCCACACAATTTGGCCGAACCTCACCTTTTTAATTTGGGTTCTTCATTCATCACCTTTAATCCCATTTATTACTTAACCCAATTCTATCAAATACTCATTGATGGGGTTCGGCCATGCCACATGGCCGAACCACATCCTATGGATTTTCATCCCATAATCCATCATCATCAATGGTTGATTATTTTCTTACACATAGTCCATAACTTATCATGTATGACCATAACCTCCCATCCAAAACAACCCATTTATTTCAAAACAACCCCATGGGGTTAGGCCATACTCATAGCCGAACCCTAGGGTTCACCTGATCCAATCATCACCATGATTACTCATGGTTTAATCATTCTAACTTCAACCATGAATTATACATGGTTCAGCCGCATAATAATCCACCAAAACAGTAACATGTTAATCCATTTCTTGCCATAAGAACACCATATCTTCATATGGTTTTTAACTCACCAAAATCATCAAAAACTTACAAGGGGTTCGGCCATCCAAGGTGGCCGAACCCTATGTCCATGTTTTGGTCTTTCAAACATGTTTTAGGTGTCATATTAACATATAATAACAGTATAACATTGCTGCATTTTTACCTCTCAAAATCATCCCAATAAATCCATCAACTTGTCCAAATGACCATATTACTTCATGGGATTCGGCCATCCAAGATGGCCGATCCAAATGGTCCATTTCATCAATTTTAATCCACTGTTTAGACCCATGTTACCTTCAGTCCTTATGTCATTCAAATCCATGTTTTTAACCCTTTCTAAAACATGCATTTGAATCTTAAATAAAACCCAAAAACAGTCCACCAAAACTCCATGGTTTCCATGTTTCAAAACATGAAAACCAACCATTTTTTTACATGGGGTTCGGCCCTCCATGGTGGCCGAACCCAATGGTCATCTTTACCATTTTAAAACTTCTATAAATCAAGGTTAAAACCTTGGTGTATTCGGCCACAACCATGGCCCAATACACACCCCATTTGTTCCATGTTATTAAAACAAAATAACACATAAATACTTACCAAACTTGCTTTGCCTAAGATCCTTGCTTCCTCCCTTTTATTTCTTCCTTTCTTCCTTAATTCTTTGCTGGTTTAAGCTTGAATAACTGGTGCCAAAACCTCTGCAGCTCCAACCAAGAAAAACTTATTGGAGAGAGGGAGAGAGAGATGGGAAAATTTTGGGTTTGCAATGACAAAAATCGGCCAACCTTGGTGATTGTTTCCTTTAGTACTTCAGCCCCCAAGACCCCTCCATTCCCTCATCAATTCTTACAAAAAACGATGGGTCTTGGGTGCTATCCAATGCACCCCTTGGTACCTGCCTATGCAGCCTTTCAACTCCCCAAGCAACACCTCCCATTTCCATGTATTTCATTTAAAATTTAACATGGAAATCACCCCAACAAGTCCCCAACGTGTGGGACTTGTTTTGGTGGTTATGACTGAGCCAAACTACTCCTATTCCCTCTGAACTCACTGATTTACAGTCCCATTAATTTCCATTTTGACTCACCCAACTCATATGTCCAACTCACATGCCCAACTCACCTCATTAATTGACAATCATTTAATGCATTTGAGTCAACTCATTCTTAATTCAAATTAAATAAAATCAGTTCCACTTAACCTGATTTAACTCACCATTGAACTCATTTGTGGGCCCACACGGTCGGCTGTGGTCAACAAAGTCAACCCGACCCGTTGGGCTCCCCTTTAGCTCCTTGACCCGTTTTTGACTCCATGACCCAATTATGGGTATTTTGATCATTTGTAATTGGTTTTCACATGTGCATCAGGCCTACCCATTTTTACTCCACTTGATTTCCAATCAAATCAGCTTAACCCCATTTAATTTAAGTTCACACAACGGTCAAATAATCCAGTAAGACCCGTTTGGTCCAATTGGGCCCTTTGACCCATTTAGCCATTTTCGACCCAATTGATGTTCATTACCCATCCAATCAAACTTGACATTTATAATGTGCTCATATGACCTTAATTTGAGCAATGGGCCCCACCATTTCCTTATATACAATCATATTTATTGAATTCACCAATCCAGGGGCATTTTCGTAATTATTCCAATCATTGAGAATTCTTTGACCCAATTAACTATTTTGACCCAATTTGATGTACATTACCCATCCATTATAATTTGACCCTTATAATATGTTCATAGGATCTTAGTTTGAGCAATGGACCCCACTATTTTCTCATTTAACATCATAATTATTAAATTCACCGAATTCAGGGGCATTTTCATAATTATCCATTTCATTGAGAAATTGGGGTGTTACATGGTCCATGACTTACTAAGCGGGAGACTCACGACTAGCGTGACTATGTCTACCTCGCCCTGCATCCCTTCACCTCATGGGTGATTCAGTCAAGCTTAAAGGCGGTCTGAATGGGTCTAACGAAGCTAGTACCACTCCTGTAGAGATAAAGAGTATCTAGTTCTACGCAACCATGCACAAGTGTGCGGAAAAGTCATAAGAGTACCCTACAATGTCAACCCGTAGGAGGTTCACCTTACGACATCAACCACACAGGACCAAGTCTCCGTGGAAGAATACCACTATTCTGATAAAGTTCACTTAATAGTCTTCATTTATGTTCTTTACCAACTTATCCCAAAGAGTTAGATTATCACAGTATTAGGGATTTCAAAAAGGGAAATGGTAAAATCTCATCACCCTTAGACCGAATCCCACATCTTTTATCGGTAGTGGACACAAATCCACTTTACCCCATTTTTCATACGTCCTCTTAAGATTAACTAGACTAATTGAATAGAGCATAGGAGAGACAACTTTTAAATCGTGACATAAATAAGTTATTCATACATTGAGAACTCACATCATTAAGATAGCATGCACAGTTTATTCCATGCAATTTCATACCTTATTCAATTCTCATATTCGTGTTTGACCGTGGGAAAATGGACAACAATATAGGACTGATTAATTGGATTTATGAGAATGTCTCTTCTTGCACATAATCCAATTACAATCAATCCCCAACAAATAAGTACCATATTTAGTCCTCAATCTTCTCACCATATCAAATCATAACCCAATTCTTCTCACCTCAACCTAAAGGATTTCACAACAATCATGTTCCCGAAATTCATTCATACACTACATAAAACACAATGGAGATTTCATACAATACAAGAAATGCAATTTAGAATTCATACATGTTTAAACATCCCATTCATCATTCATAATATACTAAATAAATCTTATCATGCATATGCTCATGATGACATCTCAATTAATTTTGATAACTCAAATTTATTCTCCAATCATTTAGATAAAAAAGTGTAGCATTCCTCACCTTAACCTTTTATGAAGTGCCAGATTGATTTTAGACTTGATCGCTCCAGGGGTTTGGATTAGAAGGCTCTAATCAACAGAAGAACACAGATAGAGTCCACTTAGTTCATGTATTTATCCCTATTTTGAGTTTAAAAGTAAAACCCCCAAATTTTCCAAACTCTATCATCTTCCTTTGGTTTCCAAAGCCATTTCCAACAAGATTTATGCCCATGCTAATCCCCAAATTGGAAAACCCCCAATATTTTCCATGGAGTTTTCTCCAAATATGGCCCTATTGCCATCACCAACATCATCATTCATACTTCATTAAAAAAAGCACCAACATCATCATTCCAATACCAAGTTTCCTCAAATTTCCAACCCAAATACAAAGTTAGTCCCAATTTGGGGTGTAAATCTCCATGCAACCATGGAATTAGGTCCAATGTCATCTCAATTACATGAAAGTTACATTTCATAGCTTTCCTCACTTTCAAATCAAATGCAATCTTTTTCTCCAATCTCCACCTTCCCCAAAAACTAATCTTCTCCAATTAATTCAACAAAAACCTCCCTACAACCTTCATCCCGTGTCTACTCAAGCCTCAAAACTATTTAATCAAAAGAAAAGAAATAAACAGAAGAAATAGAATTTACCTCGAGAGAAGGTGGGAAAATTTGTGGAAAGGAGAGGCTTCTCTGCTCTTTGTCTCTCTCACATACTCTCCCTTTTTGTTTCTCCCTTTTTCTTTGTCGCTCGCCCTGTCTTTCTCTTTTTTTTTCCTTCCTCTAGGGCTAGACGGGTTTGGCTCCAAAGGAAGCTTGTTCAAATCTCACCCATACACGGGCCAAAAGTCAAATGGGAAAGGTGGGAAGAAGACATTAGGATCGGCTAGGAGGGTTTTCTTGAAACTGTTCAAGGAAGGAGGGATGAAGGAGAAGAACGACAACATTTTGGGTTGGCGTTTCTAATGCCCCAACTTAAGTTATGGTGTCGGTTGACTCGACAAACAAGGTCGATCGACCCTACACTATGTACAACTCAATTATTTATTTATTTATTTATATTTATTTATTATCAGCTGGGGTGCTTTCTTAAGGTCACGCGTACCCTGACGGGACCCACACGTGACCCTCATACTACACACACGTGTAACCCTTATTATTACATCATAAATTTATTAATCTGAAGGGCTGGGCCATTACATTTTACCTCCCTTAAAAGAAATTTTGTCCTCAAAACTTTTTTTTTTATCAACCAATAAATCATACCTGGATGATCAAAGAGTTGAGGGTATAACTCCCTAATCATTGACTCGAGTTCCCATGTGGCGTTTTTAGCTTCGCGGTGTCTCCACTCTACTTTGACTAATGGAATGGTTTGCCGCCGGAGTTTCTTAAATCCAATCCCTGAGATTTTAATAGGACCTTCCTCAAATGTCACATTTTCATCGAGTTCTACATCCTCCCAATTAACTATATGTGTTGGGTCAGGTATATACTTTCGTAACATGGAAACGTGAAACATATCGTGGATTCAAGTGAGTTGTGGCGGCAAAGCTAGCCGATAAGCCACCTCACCAATTCTCTCTATAATCTGAAAAGGACCAATAAATCGAGGTGATTACTTTCCGTTGCATCCAAAACGCCTTACACCATGCCGAGGGGATGCCCGAAGAAAGACATGATTGCCAGCAGCGAATTCTAAGGGTCGTAGCCTACGGTTGGCGTAATTCTTTTGCCGGCTCTGCGCTGTCAACATGCGCCGCCTGATAACTGCCACCTGATCAGATGTATGTTGTACCATATCCAGACCAATAAGGTCTTATCTCCCACCTCTGATCAACACAAAGAAGGCCGACACGGTCTTCCATACAATGCCTCATAAGAGGCCATCTATATACTAGAATGATAACTGTTGTTGTACACAAATTCTACTAGGGGTAGATGTTCTTCCCAGTTGCCCCCTAAGTCCATTACACAAGCACGTAGCATATCTCCTAACATTTGGATGGTCCTCTCTGACTGACCGTTGGTCTGTGGGTAGTATGCTACGCTAAAACATAATTGAGTTCCCAATTCTCTTTGCAAACTCTACCAGAATCTCGAAACAAATCTAGGGTCTCTGTCTGAAACAACAGAAACCGGTACACCGTGACAAGCCACAGTATGCTTGATGTACAATTTACTTAATGTCTCCATCGAGTTTATCATCTTCATAGGTATAAAATGAGCTGACTTAGTCAATCAATCCACAATCACCCAAATTGAATCTTGGCCTTTAGGTGACCTTGGTAGACTTGTCACAAAATCCATAGTGATGTGCTCCCATTTCCATTGTGATACTGGAAGGTTTTGCAACTCTCCGCCAAGCTTTTGGTGTTCAGCTTGAACTTGCTGACACGTCAGACACAGACGAACACACTTAGCCACATCCCGCCTCAAACCTTTCCACCAAAATTGTCGTCTGATATGTTGGTACATCTTATTACGACCTGGGTGTACTGCAAACTGGGAATGATGAAACTGACGAAGTACATCCTCTCTACACTGATTTGTAGTCGGTACAAATAGTCGTCCCTAAAGTACCAAGCCACCATGTGCTCTAACTAACCAACCAACAGGACCTTGCCCTTGAAGTACTCTATGTCTCAAGTCTGTTGCTAATTGGTCAACTTGTTGTGCCTTTAACACCTTATCAATTAACATTGGCTGTAGAACTAGATTCTGAATCCAAACTGTGTCACCATGTTCAATAAACTATAGATTATAATCTGTTGTAGTCTCGAACATCTGCCAAAGTCCTACCCCCATACTGGCTACCAAGCCTCGAAATTTACGGCTCAACGCATTGGCCACAACATTGGCCTTGCCAGGGTGGTGAGAAATTTGAAAGTCATAATCCTCCAAAAGTTCCACCCATCGCCGTTGTCTCAAATTCAAGTCCTTTTGAGTAAATAGATACCTGGGGCTCTTATGATCAGAGAATACTTCAAATCTTTCACCATAGAGATAATGTCGCCAAACCTTAAGTGCATATACTACCGCGGCCAACTCGAGATCATGCACTGGATAATTCTGTTCATGGGGTTTCAATTGACGGGATCCGTAAGCTACCACTCAGTTATCTTGCATTAAAACACAACCCAAACAGATAGAAGAGGCATCACAATACACAACATAGCCTCGACCTCTTTCTTGTACCACTAACAGTGGGGAGGTTGTTAAACTCTCGTTTAAACTCATGAAAGCTTGCTGGCATGCGTCATCCCATTCAAAGACTACTCCCTTACATGTCAGTCTTGTTAAAGGTGCTGCTATACTGGAAAAGTTTTTAACAAATCGGCGATAGTAGCCTGCCAACCCCAAGAAACTGCGGATCTCTGACACATTCTGCGGTCTTTCCCAGCTGACAATTGCCTCTATCTTAGCAGGATCTACTGCCACACCATCTGCCGAAATCATATGGCCTAAAAACTGCACTTCTCTCGACCAGAATTCGCATTTGCTGAGTTTTGCATACAACTTATGTTCTAACAGAGTTTGAAGCACAATGCGTAGGTGTTGTTCATGCTCGGCCTTGGTTGCCAAGTAGATCAGTATACCATCTATGAATACTTCCACAAACCTGTCCAGGTACGGCCGGAAGATGCGATTCATTAAATCCATAAAAGTAGTCGGTGCATTTGTTAACCCGAACGGCATTACAACAAACTCAAACTGTCCAAATCGGGTACAAAAGGCAGTTTTCTTAATACCACTGTCCCTTACCGTCAATTGGTGATAACTGGACCCGAGGTCTATCTTAGAGAAGTACTTAGCTCCTCTCAACTGATCAAAGAGATCGTCAATCCTGGGCAATGGGTATTTGTTCTTGATTGTTACCCTGTTCAACTTCCGATAATCAATGCACATTCTCATAGTACCATCTTTCTTTTTAACAAGCAAGGCTGGCGTGCTCCAAGGAGAAGCACTTAGGCGAATAAGCCGATAGAAGAAAGTTTTGTAATCTGAGTCTCTAATTCTCTTAACTCAGCCGGTGCCATGTGGTAAGGAGGAACAGAAATGGGTGAGGTGCCGGGCATTAACTCTATGACGAACTCAACCTCTCTGCGTGGAGGCAACTCAGTCAGTCGCTCGGGAAACACACCTGGAAAATCCCGCACTACTCGAGGCAGATCAATTTGAATGTCCCGGGCGTCCTCCCAACCCAAACTGGCAATCATTCCCTGAACAACTGCATCACCACGAACAACACTGGCTACCGGGCTGATAGTCAGACTCAATCTACACGCAAAGTCAATGCCTGCCAGCGATCGACCAGATATTCTTCTCTCAAAAAAATCTATCACAACTCTGTCGGCTGATAACCAGTCCATGCCCAAAATTACATCAAAACCAGTCATATCCATCACTAACAGATCAAACTCTAGGACTAAATCACCTACTGTCATAACACAAGTCTTGCACACCCTATTCACTACCATCTCACGTCCCAGTGGAGAAATGACACGCAATGATGTACAAGCAAGGTCAGTTTGGAGTCCTAAGAGATGTGCAAACCAGGATGCAATAAATGAATGCGACGCACCCGAATAAAAAAGAACATGTGCCCAAGAACTAAAGAAAGGCAAGATACCGTGCATCATTGGAGCGTCAACAGTCTCTCCAGTCTGAGGAATAGCAGCTACCAATCTGCTAGAAGCACCATGGCTCGGATGGCCTCTGCCCCTGCCTCTACCAGGTCTCTGAGAACTAGCTGCTGAAGTTTGAGGAACTTGTCTCTGTGCAAGAATAGGCGTTGCCCTCAAAGTCTGCTGGGGAACCACTGCCCTATTAGTACCGACACCTTGAGGACAATGCCTTGCAATGTGACCTTCTTTCTTGCATGTATAGCACACTCTCTTCTCTGATCCAGACTTCTGATAGCACATCTTAGCAGTATGTCCCTTCTTGCCACAAATCTGACAATCAACCATATGGGTCCCGGACTCATCATCTCTACTTGTACATTGCCTCTGTTGACTAAAAGATCCGCGAGACTGATACGGGCCAGATTTCTTTTTATTCTTACTATTCTTTCCATGGCGGAACACTCTATGTCCGCTCTCAAACGGTGGTTGCATCGGTACTGTCCCCATTCGTCGTACCGTAGCGTCAGCTAGAAAAGCTCTATCCACAACTTCTACAAATGTAGGCAACCTGAGAAGGGTAACTTGGCTCATGTTACTTGGATGAAGTCCTTGCTCAAACCTACGGGCTTTAGCATTCATCTACCACAATGTTTGGTGCAAAACGTGCTAACTCATTGAATCGTGACAAATATTGGGCTACTGACATGTCTCCCTGAATCAAATTTAGAAATTCATTTAACTTGCCCTCTTTAATGATATTAGGGAAGTATTGAGTTAAGAACATCTTTTTGAATCCTTCCCAAGTGATGGTCCTGTTTGACTGTGCTATCTTCATTGTCTTCCACCAATGGCAAGCCTCACCCCCCAACTGGAAAGAGGCAAATTTGACGTGGGTGGCATCATCCTCTATATCCATAGCTTCAAAGGTCATCTCAACACCTTCTAGCCACTCTTCTGCAACCATAGGGTTTGGGTCGGCCATTAATATCGGTGGAGATTGTTTCTTGAAATCACAAAGGCCACAGTTGCTCGATTTTGAAGAACCGAGTTCACCTCTGTATCTGCTTGAGTCTCTTTTTGAGTGTTTCTGGATACACTCATATCAATATCAGCGGCATGTTTGGTTAAGTCTTCTTGTACTCGGCGCTCAACCTCAGCTTGGATGACCACTTCTCTTGCGGCGGCCTCTGCTTCCGCACGAGCCTCATCATTGAGCTCGGGGTTGGGATTTGGATTGGTGTTGTTGACAGTACTCTTGCCCTTGGCCATTTTCTGAAAATTTTTAATGGTCACATCAGTATAGGCCAAAGTCATACATAAAAGGGCATCAAATCTAGTATACACCCACCAACCATGCCATCATGCATTCACACCCAATAAAAATCATTACCAAAACCAAATAATTTCTACCCTAGACGGTTAGTGGTTGACTCCACACACACAGTCCTAGGGGATAACGAGCCTAAGCTCTGATACCAAGATGTCACTGCCCTGGTCCAAAAATGGCACGTGACACGGATCAAAATTTTCTTTTCCAAAAATTTTCATATAAAGTAACAAATATTGCACATGGGAACTCACACGTATGAGCATAATTTTATATATATATATATATATATATATATATATATATATATATATATATATATATAATTGTATTAGTCTAAAAGGGGTAAAGTCTCCTATCGAAATTTTGGCAGAGTCTCCTCTAAAACATGAACAGTTGGGTCTATGATGACCTCTACAAAACAAATAATCACCTACTCAATGTTTACATATCACAACATACTTGACTCCATTCACCAAATATTAAGTACCCCAAACTACAAATCATACCTTCATAGTGTAACACCCCGCCCTTTTTCACTATAAATCAAAGTCTATTTTTTAAAAAAAAATATAAATAAACAAGTGATAAGAGCGGGAGTGTCATGACGCGAGTTAAGTCCGAACTTCTAAAGTCCGACCCTTAACTGGCCAAACCTATGTAAGCATGGACTAAGTCCATGAGAATGGTTCTCACATAGTAAAGTATAAACATTGCTGAATAATACTTAAACTAACTGCGGATTATAATGGAACCTAAATCTACTCCATTGTATTAGATAGCAAAGTACATTGTCATTTTTCCAAAGTTATCTTGACTTAATCAATCATTCCAAACCATACCAACCCATAGGAAATAATACTAAATTATTACATGCCCACATCTAGCTAACAAATTACATGTCCATGTAAACTTAAACAAATATCCATAAATAAGTCCATTCAAAGCCCAAGCTCCTATGCTTGGTTTCCTTCGCGATCCTCGACCTTTCCTTTTCCTGTGCCATCCACTAAGGATAGAAATAGGGTGTTAGATCAACGTGCCCAGTAGATGTTTCCGATTAGGGCTACCACAAGGTTAGTATAAAACATACATATATCATAATAATACATGATCATCAAAAACTCACGAAAAAAATGCTATGTATGTATGCAAATGTAATGAGTCCCACCCATCACAAATATACATAGCCATCACCAAAGTACCCCACAGTGGTCTTTCAGACGCCCCGACGGAGTGTGGCCTCCGGATTCCTCTTGATGGGATTCTCATCATCAAGGTACCCCATAGTGGTCTTTCGGACGACCCGACGGAGTGTGGCCTCCGGTTACAAATCATCACCCCATGCCATGCATGAGATGTCTATGAATACATGCCATTTATGAATAAATCTTAACATTCAAATCCACATTGAAACATAATAGTTTAACACATATATCTCATCAAAATAAAGATAAAACATCAAGCATAAGTGTGGTTACAAAGAGGTAGGAAACCTATAGAAAAGTTACTTAAACCGTCCGCTGTTCCTAACCGTCTCCCGTTCACGATTTGAGGACCGTTCAAGTCCCGTTACCTTCTTTATAAAAAAGCAAGTCAATCACATATCCTTTTGATTTCTAATTAAGTTTAAATCCCAAAAACCACCTTGTGGGGTTCGGCCATACACCATGGCCGAACCTCACCCACTTTGAATTTGATCTTTCTTTGTTTTGGATCTATACCATCCAAATGACTCATATAAAAACCTCAATCCATCAAACATCACTTGGTGGCGTTCGGCCATACAACATGGCCGAACCTCACTATCTCAAATTTTAGTCCTTTAATTCTCCATCATCTTCATGGTTCCAAAAATACTTAAATCCATCAAAATCTCTCCATGGGGTTCGGCCATACATATGGCCGAACCCTATGGTTCCTTATTTCCATCTATTTACACTTTTGCCATTCATGCACTTTCATGATCAATAACATACTCTAACATCATTTATATATAATTTAGGCTCAACATTTTAGCCATAATAACCATATGGTTCAGCCATCCAATGGCCGACCCAAAATATTAAACTTGACTCCATTTAAAACATCTAAAAGCCTCCATGACATTGTATGGTTTTTAACTCTCAAAAACCATCAAAATAACCAAATCATTTCATGGGGTTCGGCCATCCAAAGTGGCCGAACCCTATGATCCATGTTTCTACCCTTTTTAAACATCATCTTCCATGGTGTGGTATCCATTATCATTTTCCATAAAACAAACCCGAGTGGGGTTCAGCCATACCCCTTGGCCGAACCTCACTCTTTTTGTAATGACCCGGAATTTGTGAATCAGTATATCTGTGGTCATTGTTTATTTTAATGATGGAAATTGAGAATTTTAGTGGAATAAATGTTAAGTGAATCAAAATTTGGGCAAAGGCCCAAGTATGGTCCAATGGACCATGGGTTGGATGGAATTCATTTAATTGGTCAATAATGGTTGATGTAATGGCCCGAAAGTTGTAAAGTAATATATATGTGTTATTATTTATTCTTTTATGGTGGAAATTGGAAATTGGATGGAATAGATAGTAAATGGATCAAAATGTGGCCAAAGGCCCAACTAGGGCCCAATGGGTTATGTATTGGATTTAATTTATCTTAATGGTCAATGATGGTCAAATTGGGCCAAGGATAGACAAATTGGGCCCAATACCCATTTGGGACTTAATGGGTCAAAATAATGCAAACTCTAAGGTAAATGGATAGGAGAGAACTTAATTGGGCCATGGGCCCAATGGTGATCCAATAAGGGAAGTGGGTTGAATTGATTTTTAATCACCTAAGTTAGTATTAATTAGGCCTAAGTGACATGGCCAATTGGGACCCACCTCCACCTCATCAAATGAGGTGGCATGTGGACCAATGATTGGTGGGGCCGGCCACCATGGTTGACTTGGTCAACCATGGGTGGAATAATGGGAATTAGGTTAAATAAAAATGAATTAACCTAGGTTAATTATCAAATTAATTAAATACTTAAATTAATAAGTTGGTGGCTACATGGGGTTAGATTGGTCAAATGGAGACCAAGCTACCCCACCTCAAAATGTTAAAAACGTTGGGCTTGGGTGGTGGTTTGGATAACCACCACCACAAAGCAAATAAAATATCTTAAGGTTGGTGGGATCATTAAATTAAAGTGAAAAATGGAGATAAGTCTTATTGGTTATCTCATTCTCATCTTTTCTTCACAAACTCCATCCCTCCCATTCTCCATTGCCGTCCCATGCTCTAAGGAAGGAGAGGAAGAGAGTTAAGGAGAATAGAAGAGAAGGAGAGAAGAAAGAAGTGGAAATTTGAGGGAAATCACTCTAAGGTTAGGGTTTAACATCTCTCCTCTCATGATTTTTCTCTCTCTCTCTCTCACACAAACCCTACTATGGCTGATTCTAGGGTTGGGTATTGCCACCATTAATCAAGAGTCTTGACCTATCAAAGATCAAGAGGAAGGAGAGAGGAGGCTAAGGAGACCGACGGGAGCGGCGGAAATCGGAGGAGACGTCGGATAGTGAGTATTTCTTAAATAAAAGAATTTTGGATTTTAGGGTTTAAGAAATGGAAATTATTTTTGTGAAATTAATGGTGGATAGGTGATTTTATACTATGGAATTTAGATGCATTAAATGGAAGGGTGGAAGATGGAGAAAACCCCAAATGGGTGAATTAGGGTTAGGGTAAGAAATTGGAGAAATATATTGTGTGCATTGTGTGATTGATTAAATTGAACATGGAATTGGGTACTTGGAAATAAGAATCATGGGCCATAGGGTTCGGCCATATAGTATGGCCGAACCCCATGGTGGGTGAATTGGTGGTTGGTTTAAATTACTTAGGGTTTTAAGAATGGAAAGCAATGTGGGTTCTTGATTAATGAATTAGGGCTTTAATGAATGCATGGGGGTAATGTTTTAAATGGTTGTATGATGAAAAATGCAATGGAATGGTGATTTAAAATGCATGATGTAAACCTCTCATGGGAAGACTTGTGATAGATCCAAAATGTGTTAAAAGATCCAAGCAAAATGGGGAATAAGACATCATGGGTTCGGCCATGGTATGTGGCTGAACCCATGACCCATTTCGTAGGTCATTGTATGAGCTAAGGTTGGTTCCATGTTTGTGATCAGATGATGGAAATTTGATCAATTTAGGTGGCTGATTTTGTTTCATGTTGGGTCATGGTTAGTGAATCTTTAATGGATTTAAGTTATGGATAAATTTAGACTTAAAATATACATGGATGGGTGAATGATTAAACATGGAAGAGAGAATGGCAAAATGGTAATTATTAGCCACATTGAAGAACCGCGGGTTCGGCCATGGTACATGGCCGAACCCCATGTGAGTTGGACATGAAAATGGGTGCATAAAGATGACCTTGTGAATGATTAAACTAAGCTTGGGGTTGATGCATTTTAGTCTCACAAATGAGAATGCTAAGGGGCTAAAATTTGGAAATATGATGTGTTTAAATCAATAGAAATGAGGCTAAGTTAAGTGTTGATTTTTTTAATGATCTTGTAACATGGTTAGGGATCATTAATGGACTTAGGTTGTGGATCAATTTTGGGCTTAAATAGGCATGAATGAATGTGTAATTGGTTATGTAAAGGGGTAGTGGCACAAATGGTAATTATTGGCTAAAATGAAGAAACCACTAAAATATGGTTTATGGGCTTGGAAATGGGACACTATGGACTAATTTGGTAATTTAATAAGGTGTCGGATAGCGCGAGTGGTACGCGAGTCGGTAGCCGGATTGTCGGACGAATACGGAAAAAGGACGCGAATCGGTAATCGGTAGGATTCTAACCTTTTTGTAAGCCATGGATGGAGTGATGGTTTCTTTAAATTACTTTGAAAATTATATGGTTTGGTTAAGATTGGTTTTGAATTATGTATTATGTAGGGGCTTTCATTTGATTTATTCTGGTAAGTATATGATTGGTTTATAAATGGTTTTAAAGCTATGATGTGATCATTGAGGCTTTTCTTGATTTTCTTTTATAATCAAGTTATATGTATTATTGATGGGATTTTTAAATGTCATGGTTTGTTATTTTATTCATTACATGGCATATGACATCTACATCTCATGCATGGCATGGGAGGAATATGACAGGGGAAGGATGAAATGAACCCGGAGTCCATGCTCCGTCGGGGCGACCGATAAACAGACATGGAGGTATCTTAATGCATTTGATTTATCAGGGATGTTGTATGTAATTATGATACCTTGATGATGATTCTTCCATCAAGGGGGATGATTTGTGATTGGTTGTATTAGGACGAGGTTTTGCCGTCCAGGGGGATGATTTGTGATTGGTTATATCTGGACGAGGTTTTGCCATCCAGGGGGATGATTGGGGATTGTGTATATTTTGACGAGGCCGTGCCGTCAAGAGGGATATGATATTATATGGTTTGGATGATGGGTGGGATGCATAACATAGACACCCATGACATGGCATTTACTTTATAGTTTCATTATATGATGGTTTATCAGCTTGCATTGGGCTATTATCTGTATGCTGTTATTACTAATCCATGTGCTAGCCCTACTCGGAGTCCTACTGGGCGCGTTGTCTAACGCCCTACTTCTACCCTAGCTGACGACACAGGAGGTGGCGAAGCGGGAGGAAGAGACGGGAGCCAAGCTAAGGAGCTTGGAAAGGCGTGCTAGATAGTTACTAATGTTTATTTCGGATAATGTAATTTGCAATAGTTTAGCTTGTCGGAAATGTAATAAATTAGATTACTTGCTATGTTTTGGGATTATATTATGGACATTATGATTTTGAGGTATTGTAGTAATTTTAAATGGATGTTATCTTCCCTGCGATCTCAAATTTGTAGGATAGTCCTTATTGTTAGTTCTGCATATAGTTGTATTATTCCTTGATGTTGCTGTCTACGTGTGAACTGTTCTCCATGGACTTCGTGCCACGCACACGTAGGGTTGGCCAGTTAAGGGCCGGGCTTTAGAAGCTCGGACTTAACTCGCGTCGTGATGTCCGCACCCTTTGTCACTTTCATTTAAAAAAAAAATGTACTCTGATTTTACGGTGAAAAGGGGCGGGCGTTACAGTTGGTATCAGAGCGAACTCGGAAGAATGAATATCTCGAAGTAAGATTAAGACGGTTGCATGTCTCACTGGCAGCTAAGAATCCCAACCGACCGACTCTTCAGAGTCCGCTGCACGGGGGCCAGGTTAATTTACTTCGATTGACTCAAACTGAAGTATTCAGTCTGAGAACAACGTCTGATGAAAAGGAATGATAGCAAGGGAAGAAAAATTCATTCTAAGTTAGATTTATCGAACATAGCAAGATATGGCTTATCTTCCCCGAAAATGAGAACATGATACTTTGATACTTAGGAAGTTTCCCCCAAAACAAGGTGTGATCACTTAGAAATCTTTCCTCCGAATTGATGAAACAATGATAACTTTATCAAACGTAGCGAAAATAGGATGTGTTTCCCCAGTATTCTTAAGTTGAACAACAAACAGTAGGAGTTTAGAGATTCTCCCCCCCCAGAAACAAAGGAAAACCAAGTGTGCTTATTTGGAAACTTCCTCCCAAATGGAAAAAAAAAACAGTGATACTTAGGAAAATTTCCCCCAAAATGAGAAAACAAATCTAGTTTTCCCCAATTAATGGGACAATGATGGATTTATCAAATGTAGGAAAAATTGCCCCCATCTCACCAAATGGAACAAGCATTGGTACTTAGGGTTGTTATTCCCAAAACTGAGTGTATTAATTTGGAAAAAAAAAAAAAATATTGGGAACCCCTAGCTGTCCCATAGATTTGGTGTCTGCTTCTAGCATAAGCAGTTAGCCTGGACTTTCAGGAGGGACCTCCTGAGGAAGTTGAAGGGGATTTATCATCTCTTCCTGAAGAGAATGTGGAAGACTTTCCGATGATAAGAAAGTCGGTAGGGGAAATAGGACCCGATTATAGGTACGAGTTGTGCAACCAGGTTGGGCACAACTGCGCATACTGTCCCTACCCTTTTGAAGTGGTATGCCCGGTTTGTGGGCTACATGGACACGGGAAAGAAAGGACTAACTGTCCTTATGTTGGAGGACCAGGGATAATATCTTGGTTGACATGTGAAGTACTGGGTCACATGTCGGTGTCATGCCCTGACAGTTCCTTTGTGTTTGAGGATGATGCAGGGTCTTTTATGGAAGATTAGGATAAGAAAGGGTAAGGAAATGTAGGGGAAAAGGAAAAGATTTTGTAAAGGTTGTGGATACGTTATAAAGGGTTTGTGCTAACCCTACCAAACCTTGTAATATGATGAAAGTTCGAATGATTTTCAATAAAGTATTCAAATTTAAGAGTTTACAAGGATGTTGAGGCTCATAATGATTAAGTGTAGTGATGTTTTCTTTTAGGGATCTTGAATGAAGAAATTCATGAAGATGTAAAGTGGTTTATATGGTCTTAAAAGACATGAATAAATGGTTGACCATGAACCATGGGTTCGGCCATGGTGAATGGCCGAACCCTATAGTGAGGTGTTGTAATGATTTTTGGGTGTGAAATTGTGGAAGTTAATGGATGAAGGTTAAGGTATCTAATGATTTTAAATGTCACCAGTGAATGATGATCCATGAACCCATGGTGGTTGATTGAATGATTTTAGTAAGGTTGTGAAGAATGGAAGACATGGAAAGAAATATGGGAATTTTAATGGAATTTTAAGGTTTAAAACCATGGAAGAATGGTTAAGAATTTTAAGTGCTTAATGATTAAATGTTGCAAATTTTAAAAGAATTATGAGGGAGTTTAGGAATGATGCGAATGATTTGGTGGCCTTAAAAAGGCATGAATGGATGATGAACCCTAGGGTTATGTGGTTGTAAATTTGAAGGGTGTAAAAGTAGGAAAAAAAAAATGATGGAGAAGGTGCATTGTTTTAAGTGGAGTTTAGGTATTATGAATAGGGTTTTAAAAAAAAAAAAAAAACCATGGAGAAATTTTGGTGAACTTAGGTGTTTTGGAAAAATGGAAAAAAAAATATTGGGGGAGTATTGGTAGTTGGTGAAATTTGTAATCCTTGGGAATATTTTAGAGGGTTATATTCATGGATGGTTATAAACCATGGATGGCGGTTCCCATGGTGGATTGGATTGATGTCAGGTATTGGTGTTGTAGAAGTTATGAACAAAAAGGGTTAGTCACATAGTGACTTGTGTGCAAATGAAGAGGTGTTAAGTTTTGGAGATGTAATTGATGGGAAAGATAAAAAGTCTAGTGAAACTCGAATGGGAAGCTATGGGCGACTGCCGAGTTAGTCTAGCTAGCTGACTCTATAGTTAGCCGATGGAGTTCCAGGAGGGTGAAGCTAGAAACCTAGTTAAAATGGAATCAACAATGGACTTGAGCATAGGCTCGTATTGGCAGACTAACTCACACGGAGAGTAGACAAAAGAACGTATTGAAGGAGTACGTATGGGAAATGTTTTGGCAACAGATAAAGTGAAATAGAATACGTTAGTCTACATAAAAATCGCAAATGGATTCATGAGGAAAAGAGATAATACGAGGAAAGTAAATTCTGCAAGAATGAAACTCATAGGTTGATATAAGTGGTGTTGATGTGAGTAAGAGGTACTTGACACAATTAAACGGGAACAACGAATAGACCCAGAAATGGAGGAGACTTGGACCAAGATATCTACATGTGAGGTAGTATCGGAATTTGAGTTACGACCGGGATAGGGTCTTGTGTTCCGAGGTAGGACGGAGGTACCTAAGAGCTGTGGAAGGGAGTTGTTGGTTGAGGCACGCCAAACCAAGCTCTCTACCCATCCGGACAGCGCTAAGATGTGCAAGGATCTTAAGAGGCACTAATGGTGGCATGGACTTAAGAGAAATGTGGCAGAGTTTGTTACTCGCTGCACTAACTTGTCAGCAGGTTAAGGTGGGGGCATCAGGAGCCACCGGGTTTACTCAAACCCTTACTAGTGCCGGAGTGGAGATGGGAACATGTAGCCATGGACTTTGTAATAGGGCTACTAAGGTCGTAAAGGGGCCACGATGCAATATGCGTCGTGGGGGACTGATTGACAAAGTCTGCACATTTTATTCCTGTCAAAACGACAGATTCATCGGAGACCTTGGGTCGGCGGTACATCCGAGATATTATCAGACTACATGGTGTACCTCGAACTATTGTGTCCGATAGAGAGGGCCGGTTCACTAGCAGAGTATGGCAGAGTATGTAATCGGCTATGGGGACCGACGGGTTGACCAACACAGCATTCCATCCACAGACTGATGGATAGTCGGAGAGGACAATACAAATATCGGAGGATATGTTGTGATCATGTATGCTGGACTTCAAGGGTGGATGGGAGGATCATTTGCTCCTGGTGGAGTTTTCCTACAATAACAGTTGTCAGGCAAGCCTCTAGATGGCTCCATTTGAGGCCTTATGTGGTAGGCCGTGCAGATCGCCAGTGTGTTGGATAGAGACACCTACTCACTGCACAGAGTCGTCAGAAGAGTTACGCCGACAAGAGGAGGAGGTTCCTCGAGTTTGAGGTGGAGACTTAGTATTTCTGAAAGTCTCACCATGGAAGGGACACATGAGATTCGGGAAGAAGAAGGGGAAACTATAACCTAGGTTTGTGCGGCAGTTTCCAATCTTGAAGAGGGTGGGGGAAGTAGTTTATCAGTTGGTGCTTCCTCCACAGTTATCCTCTTTACATGATGTGTTTCATGTGCCCATGTCGAGGAAATACAACCCTGATCCTTCACAGGTGTTGAACGTACCAGACGTCGATGTACAAAGTGACGTGACGTATGTGGAGAAGCCGATCAGAATGATCGAGAGCAAACAAAGGGTACTACGGAACCGCACCAGTCAGTTCGTCAAGGTGGTATGGGAACGACGTGGCAATAAGGAAACCACCTGGGAACTTGAGTCAGAGATGAGTGTCGCTCATCCGGAGCTCTTTGTATGAGATGATTGGAACCTCTACTTCACTCGAATTTTCGGGACGAAAATTTCAAAAGAGGATTGTATTGTAATGACCCGGAATTTGTGAATCAGTATATCTGTGGTCATTGTTTATTTTAATGATGGAAATTGAGAATTTTAGTGGAATAAATGTTAAGTGAATCAAAATTTGGGCAAAGGCCCAAGTATGGTCCAATGGACCATGGGTTGGATGGAATTCATTTAATTGGTCAATAATGGTTGATGTAATGGCCCGAAAGTTGTAAAGTAATATATATGTGTTATTATTTATTCTTTTATGGTGGAAATTGGAAATTGGATGGAATAGATAGTAAATGGATCAAAATGTGGCCAAAGGCCCAACTAGGGCCCAATGGGTTATGTATTGGATTTAATTTATCTTAATGGTCAATGATGGTCAAATTGGGCCAAGGATAGACAAATTGGGCCCAATACCCATTTGGGACTTAATGGGTCAAAATAATGCAAACTCTAAGGTAAATGGATAGGAGAGAACTTAATTGGGCCATGGGCCCAATGGTGATCCAATAAGGGAAGTGGGTTGAATTGATTTTTAATCACCTAAGTTAGTATTAATTAGGCCTAAGTGACATGGCCAATTGGGACCCACCTCCACCTCATCAAATGAGGTGGCATGTGGACCAATGATTGGTGGGGCCGGCCACCATGGTTGACTTGGTCAACCATGGGTGGAATAATGGGAATTAGGTTAAATAAAAATGAATTAACCTAGGTTAATTATCAAATTAATTAAATACTTAAATTAATAAGTTGGTGGCTACATGGGGTTAGATTGGTCAAATGGAGACCAAGCTACCCCACCTCAAAATGTTAAAAACGTTGGGCTTGGGTGGTGGTTTGGATAACCACCACCACAAAGCAAATAAAATATCTTAAGGTTGGTGGGATCATTAAATTAAAGTGAAAAATGGAGATAAGTCTTATTGGTTATCTCATTCTCATCTTTTCTTCACAAACTCCATCCCTCCCATTCTCCATTGCCGTCCCATGCTCTAAGGAAGGAGAGGAAGAGAGTTAAGGAGAATAGAAGAGAAGGAGAGAAGAAAGAAGTGGAAATTTGAGGGAAATCACTCTAAGGTTAGGGTTTAACATCTCTCCTCTCATGATTTTTCTCTCTCTCTCTCTCACACAAACCCTACTATGGCTGATTCTAGGGTTGGGTATTGCCACCATTAATCAAGAGTCTTGACCTATCAAAGATCAAGAGGAAGGAGAGAGGAGGCTAAGGAGACCGACGGGAGCGGCGGAAATCGGAGGAGACGTCGGATAGTGAGTATTTCTTAAATAAAAGAATTTTGGATTTTAGGGTTTAAGAAATGGAAATTATTTTTGTGAAATTAATGGTGGATAGGTGATTTTATACTATGGAATTTAGATGCATTAAATGGAAGGGTGGAAGATGGAGAAAACCCCAAATGGGTGAATTAGGGTTAGGGTAAGAAATTGGAGAAATATATTGTGTGCATTGTGTGATTGATTAAATTGAACATGGAATTGGGTACTTGGAAATAAGAATCATGGGCCATAGGGTTCGGCCATATAGTATGGCCGAACCCCATGGTGGGTGAATTGGTGGTTGGTTTAAATTACTTAGGGTTTTAAGAATGGAAAGCAATGTGGGTTCTTGATTAATGAATTAGGGCTTTAATGAATGCATGGGGGTAATGTTTTAAATGGTTGTATGATGAAAAATGCAATGGAATGGTGATTTAAAATGCATGATGTAAACCTCTCATGGGAAGACTTGTGATAGATCCAAAATGTGTTAAAAGATCCAAGCAAAATGGGGAATAAGACATCATGGGTTCGGCCATGGTATGTGGCTGAACCCATGACCCATTTCGTAGGTCATTGTATGAGCTAAGGTTGGTTCCATGTTTGTGATCAGATGATGGAAATTTGATCAATTTAGGTGGCTGATTTTGTTTCATGTTGGGTCATGGTTAGTGAATCTTTAATGGATTTAAGTTATGGATAAATTTAGACTTAAAATATACATGGATGGGTGAATGATTAAACATGGAAGAGAGAATGGCAAAATGGTAATTATTAGCCACATTGAAGAACCGCGGGTTCGGCCATGGTACATGGCCGAACCCCATGTGAGTTGGACATGAAAATGGGTGCATAAAGATGACCTTGTGAATGATTAAACTAAGCTTGGGGTTGATGCATTTTAGTCTCACAAATGAGAATGCTAAGGGGCTAAAATTTGGAAATATGATGTGTTTAAATCAATAGAAATGAGGCTAAGTTAAGTGTTGATTTTTTTAATGATCTTGTAACATGGTTAGGGATCATTAATGGACTTAGGTTGTGGATCAATTTTGGGCTTAAATAGGCATGAATGAATGTGTAATTGGTTATGTAAAGGGGTAGTGGCACAAATGGTAATTATTGGCTAAAATGAAGAAACCACTAAAATATGGTTTATGGGCTTGGAAATGGGACACTATGGACTAATTTGGTAATTTAATAAGGTGTCGGATAGCGCGAGTGGTACGCGAGTCGGTAGCCGGATTGTCGGACGAATACGGAAAAAGGACGCGAATCGGTAATCGGTAGGATTCTAACCTTTTTGTAAGCCATGGATGGAGTGATGGTTTCTTTAAATTACTTTGAAAATTATATGGTTTGGTTAAGATTGGTTTTGAATTATGTATTATGTAGGGGCTTTCATTTGATTTATTCTGGTAAGTATATGATTGGTTTATAAATGGTTTTAAAGCTATGATGTGATCATTGAGGCTTTTCTTGATTTTCTTTTATAATCAAGTTATATGTATTATTGATGGGATTTTTAAATGTCATGGTTTGTTATTTTATTCATTACATGGCATATGACATCTACATCTCATGCATGGCATGGGAGGAATATGACAGGGGAAGGATGAAATGAACCCGGAGTCCATGCTCCGTCGGGGCGACCGATAAACAGACATGGAGGTATCTTAATGTATTTGATTTATCAGGGATGTTGTATGTAATTATGATACCTTGATGATGATTCTTCCATCAAGGGGGATGATTTGTGATTGGTTGTATTAGGACGAGGTTTTGCCGTCCAGGGGGATGATTTGTGATTGGTTATATCTGGACGAGGTTTTGCCATCCAGGGGGATGATTGGGGATTGTGTATATTTTGACGAGGCCGTGCCGTCAAGAGGGATATGATATTATATGGTTTGGATGATGGGTGGGATGCATAACATAGACACCCATGACATGGCATTTACTTTATAGTTTCATTATATGATGGTTTATTAGCTTGCATTGGGCTATTATCTGTATGTTGTTATTACTAATCCATGTGCTAGCCCTACTCGGAGTCCTACTGGGCGCGTTGTCTAACGCCCTACTTCTACCCTAGCTGACGACACAGGAGGTGGCGAAGCGGGAGGAAGAGACGGGAGCCAAGCTAAGGAGCTTGGAAAGGCGTGCTAGATAGTTACTAATGTTTATTTCGGATAATGTAATTTGCAATAGTTTAGCTTGTCGGAAATGTAATAAATTAGATTACTTGCTATGTTTTGGGATTATATTATGGACATTATGATTTTGAGGTATTGTAGTAATTTTAAATGGATGTTATCTTCCCTGCGATCTCAAATTTGTAGGGTTCTCCATATAGTTGTATTATTCCTTGATGTTGCTGTCTACGTGTGAACTGTTCTCCATGGACTTCGTGCCACGCACACGTAGGGTTGGCCAGTTAAGGGCCGGGCTTTAGAAGCTCGGACTTAACTCGCGTCGTGATGTCCGCACCCTTTGTCACTTTCATTTAAAAAAAAAATGTACTCTGATTTTACGGTGAAAAGGGGCGGGCGTTACACTTTTCACTTGGGTTCTCTTTTAATCCTTGGTCTATTATTTTAAACCATCAAAAATCCTTTACTCTTCCCATGGGATTCGGCCATGTACATAGCCGAACCATGTCTTAACCATTTTCTTATTTACAAAGACTTAATAGAGCACTTACTAATTCCGCGACTCCTCCAATTTGCACTTCACTCCAGTTTGTTTCTTTCCTTCCTTAGCTTCTCCTTCTTTTCTTGATCTTTTGGCCGATTGTGAGCTTGATCAATATAACTCCTCCAAAAATGGTTCGGTCAAGAGGGTATAGGTTTGAAAGCGAATCGGCTTGAGTGGGATGTAAACTCTAATCTCTTTTTCTCTCTTGTCTTTGTGAGTGATCGGCTAAGAGAGAGTGTGAGGGAGAGATAGCCAAGTGGGATTATCTTCCCTATCTCTACATGAGATAGAAATCTCAAGACTCCAACGAGTATGCCATTTGAATTTTGAATATTTTTAAATGTAAATTATCTCCATTATCTTTCCATGTGCATCCTTGTTTTGATTTTGAAATAAGCCAAACCATCTCCATTATCTCCAACGTGTATGCCATTTGAAATTTGAATATTTTTAAATGTAAATTATCTCCATTATCTTTCCATGTGCATCCTTGTTTTGATTTTGAAATAAGCCAAACCATCTCCATTATCTCCAACGTGTATGCCATTTGAAATTTGAATATTTTTAAATGTAAATTATCTCCATTATCTTTCCATGTGCATCCTTGTTTTGATTTTGAAATAAGCCAAACCATCTCCATTATCTCCAACGTGTATCATTGCTTTAAATTTGAATTAAACATAACTCCTCCATCTTCTCCAACGTTTAAATTTTGAAACAAACCAACCTCCTCCCCAACATGTATCCTTACCTTTGTTTTGAATTTGAATTGATCATAGCTCCTCCATCTCATTTGAATTTGAAATAAAAACCGTCCAACCCATTATTTGAATTTAAATTTAAAATACAAACCGTCCTTCCCATTGTTTGAATTTAAATTTAAAATGCAAACCGTCCAACTCAACTCATTTAATTTAACTCAACTCACTTGGTGGTCAACCAAGTCAAACACGACCCATTGGGTCCCAATTGGACATTTTGACCCAATTATCAACTTTGACCCAATTGAATACATCTTACCCAATTATTCCAATTGCCACCATATCCACAATCCGTTGGGTCTTAATTGGGTAATCGACCCAACCTTTACCCATCTAAGGTCCATATCCAACAATTTCACAATTAAATGACAAATTTTATAAATATTAATAATATGAAATTCCGGAGTGTTACACATAGTCATTAAACATGGTTTATAGAATAATTACATCAATATTACATATAACCATGTAGAGCAAAATATCAAAAATCTAGAAATTGCAGTGTGCATGAAAAACAACTAGCAGCATAGACTAAGGTCGTTCCCTTGGTCCCTCGGACCTCGTCTAAGCAATAGTACGTGCAGTGCAAGGAGGTGAGCATCCACAAGCTCAATGAGGAAATCCATGCATGCTACACACACACGCACCCATATGATGGTGTATAAAATGGAATAATAGATACAGTTATGCAAGACACAATGCTATCTAGTCATCCATTGGGAACCAAGTCCTCAACGAAATATTTGTGTATAATAGGAGAATCAATATCATAAATGGACCATGACCCCTAGCAAGACTTATGGTTCACGAGTTACTAAGAAGGAGACTCACGACTGGCGTGACTATGTCTACCTCGCCCTGTATCCCTTCACCTCATGGGTGATTCAGTCAAGCTTAAAGGCGGTCGGAACGCGTCTAACGAAGCTAATACCACTTCTGTGGAGATAAAGAGTATCTAACTCTGCGCAACCACGCACAAGTGTGCGGAAAAGTCATAAGAGTACCCTACAGTGTCATCCCGTAGGAGGTTCACCTTATGACATCAACCACACGGGACCAAGTCTCCATGTAAAAATACCACTATTCTGATAAAGTTCACTTAATAGTCTTCATTTATGCTCTTTACCAACTTATCCCAGAGAGTTAGATTATCACAGTATTAGGGATTTCGAAAAGGAAAATGGTAAAATCTCATCACCCTTAGACTGAATCCCACATCTTTTATTGGTAGTGGACACAAATCCACTTTACCCCATTTTTCATACTTCCTCTTAAGATTAACTCAACTAATTGAATAGAGCATAAGAGAGACAACTTTTACATTGTGACATAAATAAGTTATTCATACATTGAGAACTTACATCATTAAGATAACACGCACAGTTTATTCCATGTGATTTCATACCTTATTCAATTCTCATATTCATGTTTGACCATGGGAAAATGGACAACAATTGGGACTGATTAATTGGATTTATGAGAGTGTCTCTCCTTGCACATAATCCAATTACAATCAATCCCCAACAAATAAATACCATATTTAGTCCTTAACCTTCTCACCATATCAAATCATAACCCAATTCTTCTCACCTCAACCTGAAGGATTTCACAACAACTATGTTCCCCAAATTCATTCATACACTACATAAAACACAATGGAGATTTCATATAATACATGAAATGCAATATAGAATTCATACATGTTTAAACATCTCATTCATCATTCATAATATACTAATTAAATCTTGTCATGCATATGCTCATGAGGACATCTCAATTAATTTTAATAACTCAAATTTATTCTCCAATCATTTAGATAAAAAAGTGTAGCATTCCTTGTAACACCCTAGTTTCTCAATGAAGTGGAAAATTATGAAAATGCCCCTGAGTTATTAAATTTTGTGATGTTAAGTAAGGAAATAGTGGGGCCCATTGCTCAAATTAAAATCATATGAGCACATTATGAATGTTAAGTTTGATTGGTTGGGTAATTTACATCAATTGGGTCAAAAATGGCTAAATGGGTCAAAGGGCCCAAATGGGACCCATCGGGTCAAAATGGATGATTTGACCTTTTTATGAACTTAAATTAAATGGGGTTAGGCTTATTTGATTAGAAATCAAGTGGAGGAAAAATGGGTAGGCCTGATCCATATGTAAAAATCAATTACAAATGACCACAATATCATAATTGGGTCATGGAGTCAAAAACGGGTCAAGGAGCTAAAAGTGGACCCAACGGGTCGAGTTGACTATGGTTGACCGTGTGGACCCTCTAGGGAGCTAAAATATGAGCTAAATCAGTTTGAGTGAGACTGAAGTGAGTTGGAATTAAATCAAGTGGTGAGTCAATTCATGTGCATTAAATGAAATGCATTAAGTATGTGAGTTGGGTGAGTTGAGATGGAAATCTAAATGACCTTGAGTTCAAGTGAGTCAAAACGGAAATTAAAGGGACTGCAACTCAGTGAACTAAGTGGGAATTTGAAGAGGTGGCTTGGTCTCAAACCAACCAAAACAAGTCCCACATGTTGGGGACTTGTTTTGGTGAGTTCCATGGTGAATGTTAAATGCAAATGATGGGTTTGAGATGAGTTGCATGGAAAGCTGAATGGCTGCATGGGTAGTTGCCAAGGGGTGCCTTGGATAGCACCCAAGACCCATTGTTTTATGCAAAAATTGATGAGGAAGTGTAGGGGTTTTGGGGGCTGAAATACAAAAGCAAACAACACCCATGTTTGGCCGAATTTCACAAGCAAAAGCCTTGGAATTCATCTCTCTCTCCCTCTCTCAAGAACACCTCCTTAGCCGAATTATATCTTGGTGATTTCACCATTGGTTCATACTTCTAACCAGCTGAGACAAAGGAAGAAAGAAGGAAGGAAACAACAGGGAAGAAGGCAAGGAGCAAAGGCATAAGAAAAGCTTGGAATTTGGTAAGTATTTTCCATGGACTTTCGATTAATAAAATGGATGTGTATTGGGCCAAGGTTACGGCCGATTACATCAGGGTTTTAACCTTGATTAATGGAGGATTTAAAATGGTAAAAATAACCATTGGGTTCGGCCACCATGGAGGGCCGAACCCCATGTAAAAGATGGGTGGTTTTTCATGTTTTGAAACATGGAAACCATAGATGTTTATGAACTCATTTTTGGGTTTGTATTTAAGAATCAAATACATGTTATAGAAAGGATTATAAACCTGGATCTGAAGTTAACATGGTCTAAAACAGTGGTTTAAAAGATGGAAATGGACCATTGGGTTCGGCCACTTTGCATGGTCGAACCCCATGGAAACAACTGGTTGTTTTTTATGGTTTTTGGAAATTAAAACCATATAAGTTTGGTACTGTTATTAGAGGTTTGTGTTAGATTTAAAATGCATGTTTTAAGAAGGTTAAAACATGGATTTGGATGTTTGGTTCAGACCCAAGATAAATGGTTAAATGTTTCAAAACCAAAGGTCATGGTGTTCGGTCAATGAGCATGGCCGAACCCTATGAAATTGGGCTAGTTATTGGATGATGTTTAACTAGTAAAACTCTGTAATAATATGTTATTTATTACATGATGATTGGAGGTTTAAAAATAGTGAAAATAATCATTGGGTTCGGCCACCATGGAGGGCCGAACCCCATGTAAAATATTGTTGGTTTACATGTTGTGAAACATGGAAACCATGGACTTTTATGGACTGTTTGGATGAATTTAATTAGATGGTTTCTAAGAGGTATAAAGGCAGCAATATGATATTGATATGGCATGTTTAATTAACGCCTAAAGCATGGTTGAAAGACCAAAACATGGACATAGGGTTCGGCCACCTTGAATGGCCGAACCCCACGTAAGTAATTGGTGTGATTTGGTGAGGTTTAATTTACTGTTTTGGTGGATCTTTATGCGGCTGAACCATGGGAAGTTCATGGTTGGGTTAGCATGGTTAAATTATGAATAAGCATGGGAAGTTGAAGGATCAATCAGATCAAGAGAACCATTGGGTTCGGCTATGTGCATGGCCGAACCCCATGGGGCTAGTTTTGGGATGAATAGACCAAGAGTTATGAGTTTTCTTATGTATGTTAAATGAAATAAGCTTGCTGTTTGGGGTTGGCCATGGGATGGCTGAACCTTGTAGTTAATATGGCTAGATGGTAGAGCCTAACTTCTAAACAAATGATGGGATCATTGAGTAGGAGGATCATAGAGTTCGGCCATATGAATGGCCGAACCCCATAGATTGTTTTATTGGAGATTATGAATTGGTTATATGAGTTGGATTAAGTAAACATATGGAGTTATGTTTGGACTTAGTAATAAGTAAATAACCAGCCACTAAGATAGATTACTTTTATGATTTTTGGCTATGAGCAAGATTAGACATTGGTTAGATCAATGGCAAATCTGTGAATACAAGTCAAATGAAGGGATTGATCAAAGGACTTACAAGATGTTTTGGGTCTTATATGTGACTGGACATTTAAGTGACAATATGATTTACTGATTATTGTATCACAAGGTGAGGAGAGTTGAACGACGAACGAGTCATGACCGGGTGAAGCTCAAAAAGGAACGGACACTTAAACAAAGCTTCAGTAGGTTTCCTACCTACTTGTAACTACAGTTTTACCCCAGTTTTCTTATGAAACTCTTGTTTTACTTTATGTGTTTCAAATGATATATTATGCATTAACAAATGGCATACAAGCATTGGCATCTCATGCATAGACATGGGATTATGAATGAGGTTCTACAGTGTTGCAATTTTATGAGTTACGTCCTCTTTCGGCGGTGCAAGTCACGCCAGGAGGAGTAACATGATGGTCATAGTCACATTGGTCTCCTTAGGCGATGAGAATCCAGCCAGGAGGACTAATACGTGATATGAATCAAGTCAATGATGAAGAGATGAAAGTGTGTTGTAATTTACCTTGTCGGTGCAAGGCACGTCAAGTGATGGCTATGAAGGTACATGATGGGGGAGGCTCATTGCATGTGCATACCTCATAGCATTGTTTTACCTGTTTTTGATGATCATGTAATATGATATATATCTATATGCATGTTTTATATGCTAACATGTGGTAGCCCTGATTCGGGAACCTACTGGGCGCGTTGATCTAACGCCCTAATTCTATCCTCAGAGAAGAATGCAGGTACAAGTAAAGGGAAAAAGAAGGTCGATGACCGGGAGGGGAGCCAAGCCTAAGCGCTTGAATGTTGGATTGGACTTCTTTATATTACTATCATTTGAACTATATTTTGTCGGACATGTAATAAGTCATTACTTGCTATGGTTTGATTAGGTCAATAACTTCGGATGGTTGATTTATGTTAATTAATGTTTGAGACTGTTACTTGCTATCTAGTCTTTCTATTCGCAGTTAATCTAGGTTATTCCGCATGTTGATGTTAGTTCCATGTGTGATTCATTATCATGGTCTAGTCCATGTACACATGGGTGGCCAGTTAAGGTTCAGACTTGAGTAGTCTGAACTTAACTCGCGTCGTGACGCCGCTTGCTCTCTTTCGATGTTTTATTATTACTTAAAAAAAAAATTAGACTCTGAAATTCTCGGAAAGGGCGGGGCGTTACAGTTTGTATCAGAGCGTAACGGGAAGTTGAATCATCGAAGTAAGATTAAGACGGTTTCATATCTCACTGACGGATAAGAATCCCAACTGACCGACTATTCGGAGTCCGCTGACTGGGGGCTGGATTAATTTACTTCGAGTGACTCAGACTGAACAATCAATCTGAGAACAACAATGAAAGATAGTAAAGTAAAGTACAGTCATCATAATTGGACATATCAAACATAGGAAAGTAGGATACACTCCCCTGAAACTCCCACACTGAAAAACAAATAACAGGAATTTAGAGATTTCCCCAAAAACAAAAGAAAACAAAGAGTGTTGATTTGGCAATCTTCCCAAACAAAGTACATGATATTATGCATTATCAAATTTCCTGAAAACCAAGAGTGGTTAATTTAGAATTATTGTTGAATATTTTTGTGTTTGAAATGATGTGGCACAGATATGTCAAGCAACGAAGAATACACTGAGTTATGGGATAAAGGGACACCTAGTTGTCCGGTAGATTTGGTATCAACTTCCGACAGTATCAGCATGGAAGTTAATGTGGACCTTCAGGAGGGACCTCCTGAGGAGGATGATATGGACTTAGCACCTGTTCCAGAGGATCTGGTGGATGACATTCCTGGGATGGTGGATCCTCCTGAGGAAGGAGAAGATGATCTAGCACATCTTCTGGAGGATCCCATTGTTGATGTACCTATTATATTGGAGTCGCTTGGGGAGATAGATCCCTATGACACGTGTGAGCTGTGCAATCAAGATGGGCACCACTGCCGGTATTGTCCTCACCCGCTAGGTGTTGTCTGCCCGTCCTGTGGACTACATGGACATGGTGAGGCGAGGACTAATTGTCCATATATTGGAGGACCTAGATTAATACCCTGCACGATTTGTGAAGTATTGGGGCACACGGCGATGACGTGTCCTGATAACCGTTTCAAGTTCGCTTTTGATGCGGATTCTTCTACGGAAGACTAGGATAGGAAGTAATATGAAGGGTATTAAAAAGAGGGTTATTTTGTAAGGGTGCATATTTTGTTATACATAGGGTTTTGTTTCACCCTACCCACCTTTGTACAAAGATGAAGTTTGAATTTATATAAAATATGTGATTTATGACTTTATGAGGATTTATGGCATTTAATGCATATTGTTAATGGAAACTAAGTCTATGATGTTTCCATGAATTAGGAATAAATGGCGCCACAAAAAAAAGGTGGTAAATGATCCGAAAGGAAAATGAAAAGTTTTACAAATCGGATCAGGTGAGGGGGCATCAAAGAGAAGGACCCGTCAGGACGATAAGAAGAAGGATGAGGTGTTAATAATCACAACACAAGGGAAGGTGGTACCCCAACGCAAGAAGGTGGTACACGAGAAGGTGCCATCGGTACATGATGAAGAACGGTCAATTCCTGACGAGGAGAGGTCAGTTCATGAACGTTCGCGTGATGAGGAAGAGTCACAACATTCCCGGCGAGAGGAGGGGATAGTGACCCTACGTACCAACGGGACGAGGAGGAATATGATTCGTCATATCGACAAGAGGAGGAAGAAAACAGCAACCTGACTGTACCCTATGTGCCTCCTGAACTGCACAGTTTGGTGCAAGCTGTAGTAACATCTGTCCTCCAACAACACATGAGCGGAGGAGGAAACACGAGTGAAAATAATGAACTTAACATGGTCAGAGATTTTCAACAACAGCGCCCACCCTACTTCAAGGGCAGAGAAGGGCCTGTCGGAGCTGAGAATTGGTTGGAGAAGATTTCTCACATGTTGACTCTTTTGAACATCAAGAGTCATGCCCATAAAATACTATTAGCCACGTCACAGCTGGTAGATGACGCTGCCAAATGGTGGAAGGTGGTGGAGAGACAGCAGGCACTTGTGCCAAGAAGAGAAAGAATTGCTATGACCTGGGAGCAATTCTCAGCGACATTCTTAGAGCGTTATTCCCGGAGGAAGAGAGGGAATGACAAATTCAGGCCTTTATGACTTTGGTGCAAGGCTCAATGACGGTGGCTGAGTATCACCAAGAATTCCTTAGCCTGTCAATCTATGCATTCTATATTGTGGACACGGAATATCGAAAGGCTCGCAAGTTCGAGCGTGGGTTACGGCCAAACATAAGGGCCAGGGTAACCGTGTTCAAAGCAGCCACACTGGCAAAAGTGGTCAGCAGGGCAACCATTGTGAACAAGAAATGGTGGAACTTGCAAAAGTGGACAACCGCCGAGCTCCGAGTGGGAGGGGTGCGTACCAACCCAACAAGAGGTTCAGATCGAACTTCAGCAGACCTTCGCCGTCTGTTGGATCTAGTGGGGGCTTTCGCCCCAACCAGCCCACTCAATCTGTAGCAGTCACACAAGCTTCTCGAGGAGTGAACACCTGTTTTCACTGTGATCAACCAGGTCACTACAAGAAGGACTGCCCAAAACTTAACAAGCTGTCATATTTCAGAGGATCATTTCGTCCGCCAGCTAGACCGGGAAACTCCAGAAGAGGCAGAATGCAAAGTCGGGGAGGTCGAAGGTCTGACCCTGCTGGTTCAGGACGATTATTTACTCTAACTTCTCCACAGTAAGAGGAGCATACTGTGATACAAGGTATGGCGGTAGTGAGCAGCTCATATGCATATGTACTATTTGATTCTGGAGCATCACACTCCTTTATAGCTGCATCGTTTATTACTGCTACTGGTACATTAGTTCAAAGATTAGCCACAACACTTACTATTGTATCCCCTGTCGGAGATTCGGCATTGGGACTTATATGTACGGTGGTTAACACTGAGTTAGCTGGACTCAAATTTGAGTTCAATTATCTAGTGTGGGACATGTCTGAATATGATATTATATTCGGTATGGATTGGTTGGCGAAGTTTCACGCCAACATCGACTGTTATTGTCGAAGAGTGACATTTAAGTCACCCGAGGGCAAGCAATATGTAGTCCGTGCAGATAAACAAAATGGATTGTAGGAAGGGTTAAACCACGTGGTATTGAATAATATCACCATAAACAAAGCTCCAATTACTGAACTTCCTGCAATTGTACAAGAATTTGCTGATGTATTTCCAAAGGAACTCCCTGGTTTACCACCTATGAGGGAGATTAACTTCGAGATCAAGCTGTACCCTGGCACATCACCAGTATCGTTACCACACTATCGGATGGCACCAGCAGAAATGTCGGAGCTAAAGAAGTAGATTGATGAACTGCTTAGGCTGGGTAGCATCCGGAACAGTACATCATCATGGGGAGCACCAGTGCTGTTTGTGAAGAAGAAGGACGGTTCACTACGGATGTGTGTGGACTACCGGAAGCTGAATCAGCTAACAGTCCGGAACAAGTACCCTCTACCCAGGATCGATGATTTATTCGATCAATTGAGGGGTTCAAACAATTTTTCAAAGATCGATTTGATGTCTGGTTGTCATCAAATTCGAGTTAGGGAGGAAGATATAGAAAAGACAGCTTTTCGGACACGGTATGGACTGTTTGAGTTCGTGGTCATGCCATTTGGACTCACAAATGCGCCGGCTGTCTTCATGGATTTAATGAACAGAGTCTTCCGTCCCTATCTGGATCAGTTTATAATCGTATTCATTGATGACATCCTGATCTATTCCAAGAGTCAGGAAGAACATGCAGAGCATTTACGGATAGTTTTAAATATTTTGAGGCAGAATAAGCTATATGCCAAGGCCAGTAAATTTGAATTCTGGTTATCCGAGGTCAAATTCTTGGGGCATGTCATAACAGAAAACGGTATAGCTGTGGATCCAGCTAAAGTGGCGGCAGTAAGTGAATGGAAAACGCCAAAGAATGTGACCGAGATCCGCAGTTTCTTAGGATTGGCGGGTTATTATCGGAAATTTATCATGGATTTTTCAAAGATTGCATCTCCATTGACTCGACTCACTCAGAAGGGAGTCAAATATGAGTGGACAGATCTGTGCAATCGGAGGTTTGAGGAACTGAAAAGTAGACTTACCACTGCTCCTATTTTAATTTTGCCGGAAAGGGGCAAAGGATATGAAGTACAATATGATGCTTCAGGAGAGGGACTAGGGTGTTCGCTCATGCAACGTCATCGTGTGGTGGCTTGTGGATCAAGGCAGTTGAAGGTGCATGAATGTAATGGCCCGAAATTTGTAAATCAATGAATATGTGAATATTATCTATTTTAATGATGAAAATTGGAAAATTGGTGGAATAAATGGTAAATGGGCCAAAACTTGGACAAAGGCCCAAGTGTGGCCCAATAGACTATGGTTTGGATTTAAATTTATTTAAATGGGTCAAGAATGGTTAAATTGGGTCGAATACCCATTTGGGACCCAATGGGTCAAGAGGGTTATGCTCTAAGGTAAATGGGCTAGATGGAAATGTAATTGGGCCATAGGCCCAATGGTAATCCACTTAGAGTGAATTCAATGATTTTAAATCACCTAAGTTATTTGGAATTAAACAATGGTGATGTGGCCAAGTGTGGACCCAAGGTTTGGTGGGGCCGACCACCATGGTTGATTTGGTCAACCATAGGTGGAATAATGGAAATTAGGTTAAGTATAATGAATTCACCTAAGGTGATTTAAATAAGTAAATGGGAATTAAAGTAACTAAGTAATTAAATAATTAAATTATTTAAAATGGTAGTTAAGAGTGGTCAAAGGGGGCCCATGAGGTGAAGACTCACCTCATCCCAAACTCAAAAAATAGAACACATTGAGACTTAGAGGGGTGGAGTTATAAGCCATAAAACAACTTAAATATCTGAAAATATCTTAAGGTTGGTGAAGGTAATTAATGTAAAGTAAAAAAATGGGGATAAGCCTTGATGTCTTTTCCCATTCTCTTTTCATTCAACTCTCTCCATTTCCACTCTCTCATGGTCGTCCCCTACATCCAAGTGAAGGAGAGAAAGAGAGTTAAGGAAAAGAGAAGAGAAGGAGAGAAGAAAGAAGTGGAATTTTGAGAAAAATCACTCTAAGGTAAAGGGTTATCACCTTCCCTCTCATAATTTTCCCCTCTCCCTCTCTCACACAAAACCTACCATGGCCGATTCTAGGGTTGGGGATTGCCACCCTTGATCAAAGATCTTAACCTACCAAAGATCAAAAGGAAGGAGAGAGGAGGCTACGGAGACCGACGGGAGCGGCGGAAATAGGAGGAGACGTCGGATAGTGAGTATTTCTTAAACAAGAAATTTTTGGATTTTAGGGTTTAAGATTTAGGGTTTAGTTTTGTAAAAATTTAATGGTGGTTAGATAATTCTATGCTATGGAATGTAAATCCATCAAATGGGAGTGTGGAAGATGGAGAAAACCCTAAATGGGTGAATTAGGGTTAGGGAAAAGAAATAAGTAAAAGTATTAAATGTATGGTGTAATTTATTAAATTGAACATGGAAGTAGGTAATTGGAATAAAATCATGGGCCATAGGGTTCGGCCATGTAGTATGGCCGAACCCCATGGTGGGTGATTTGGTATTGGATTTAATTGGTTAGGGTTTTAAGGGATGGAAGATAATGAAGGTAGCTAATGAATTTTTAGGGTTGTAAATGGTAAATGTTGGAAAAATTAAAGGGGTTTAAACAAGGAAAAATCATGGAGTGTGGGAATAAATTTTGTGGCCTCAAGAGGCATAGAAAATGATGGGTTTAAAGGATAGAAAAGATGGGTTTAATATTTTGGTGAATGTAGGTATTTTGGAGCAATGAAATGAATAAGAAAATATGGTTTAGATGCATGATTTAAACCCCTCAAGAAAGGATTATTGGTGGATCTAAAATGTTATGAATGGATCCAAGAAAAATGGAGAAAGAAACATCATGGGTTCGGCCATGGTGTATGGCCGAACCCATGACCCAAATTTTAGATCATTAATGGGTCTAAAGTTAAATGTGTATGTATAAGTTTAAATTAATGGAATTAGGTCAATAAGATGGTGGAGGTAAGTGATCTTGTAATGTGGTAGAGGAATCAATTATGGACTCAAGGTATGACTAAGAGTAATGATTTAATGGAAGGTCAATTTTTATGGGCTAATGAAGGATGTAGGTATGTGATTAGTTAATGGGGGGTTGGATTAATTAAATGGTTAATTTTAATGGCTATGTGACATGGTTCAATGGGTCATTAATGGACCTAAGTTGGGGATCTAAGTTTATGATCAATTATGGACTTAATCATGCATGGATCAATGAGTGATTAAGCATGAAAAATGAGGTAGTGGCAAAACCGTAATTAGTGGCCAAATTCAAGAATTCCATGGAAATTGATCATGGACTTAGGGGATCTAATGTAATAACCTTATAAGTGATTAATAAAGTCTAGGGTGGCCAAATTTTAAGATTTATGGGATTAAAAGGTTTAATAGATGACATGGGTCCCACAAAACCTAAATAGTGACCGATTTTTCATATGGGCTTAGAAATAGGTAAAACATGGACTAATGATTAATGTATAATAAGGTACTGGACATCGCAGGCGGTGCGCGATCGGCGACTGGGTTTATCGAACGGAAAACATAAAAGGACGCGAGTCAGTATTCGGTAGGATTCCTACATTTTTGTAAGCCATGGATTGGGTGATGTTTTCTTTAATTTATTTTGGAAAGCATGTGGTTGTCTTTAAGATGAGTTTTGGATTATGCATCTTGTGATGTTTTCCTTTAAATTATTTTGGAAATCATGTGAATGTCTTAAATGGGTTTTGGATTAAATATTATGGGATGGTTTCCCTTTGTTTTATTGGTCATCAAGTAATTGTTTTAAGATGAGTTTTATTACTATTGAATTACATATATTACATGGCATATGGCATCTACATCTCATGCATGGCATGGGATGGATATGACAGGGGAAGGATGAAATGAAACCGGATTCCATGCTCCGTCGTGGCGACCGATAAACAAGCATGGGGACATTTCACATATGTATTATTGTACCTTGACAAGGCCTTACCGTCAAGGGGGATGTTGTATTTATTGTTATACCTTGATGATGGTTCTTCCACCAAGGGGGATATTGTATTTGTGGTTACACCTTGACGAGGCCTTACCGTCAAGGGGGATATGGCATCGGGATAGTAAGGATGATGGGTGGGATTCATAACACAGACACCCATGGCATGGCATTCATTCTATGGCTTTTCATTATGTATTATCTATCTGCTTTGTTATCACTAATCCATGTGTTAGCCCTACTCGGAGTCCTACTGGGCGCGTGGTCTAACGCCCTACTTCTACCCTAGCTGATGACGCAGGAAATGCCGGAGCAGAAGGACGGGATGGGAGCCAAGCTTAAGAGCTTGGGAAGGCGGACTAATTATTTTATTTAAGTTATTTTGAGAAATGTGTATTTGAAGTAGCTTAACTCATCGGAAATGTAATAATTTAGATTACTTACCATATTTTGGACATTACTTTGGACATTATGATTTTAAGGATGTTTGGTGATTGAATGAATGTAACTTCCCTGCTATCTAAGAATTTGTAGGTTAGGCTCTTTTATAATTTTCTGCAATTGGTTTAAATGTTCCCTGATGCTTACTTCTACGTGTGAACCATTCTCCGTGGACTTCATTCCACGCACACGTAGGGTTGGCCAGTTAAGGGCCGGGCTTTAGAAGCTCAGACTTAACTTGCGTCGTGACGTCCGCGCCCTTTATCACTTTTCATTTTAAAAAAAAAATAGACTCTGATATTTCGGTGAAAAGAGGCGGGCGTTACAATGAACGTCTCTATCCCACACATGATTTGGAGCTAGCTGCAGTGGTCTTCTCTCTTAAAAGTTGGAGACACTATCTCTACGGCGAGAAATTTGAGGTATTTTCTGATCATAAGAGCTTAAAATATCTTTTTGATCAGAAAGAGCTCAATCTCAGGCAGCGAAGATGGATGGAATATCTGGCAAATTATGAGTTTGCGCTTCGATACCATCCAGGCAAGGCGAACAAGGTGGCGGATTCTCTCAGCCGCCTATCTCATGCGTCGGTCGCATGCTTGATAAGAACCGAATGGGAGATGCTGCACACCATTCGAGAGTTCAATATTCATATCAACAACTATGGGAGTATGTATAATTTAATCATACGGTCCAATATAGTCACCAAGATTGAACAAGAACAAAGAACAGACCCGGAAATGGAGGACATATGGGCCAAGATGTCCACTGGCGTAGACATACCGGAATGGGAATTATGACCGGGGCAAGGTCTTTTATTCCGGGGAAGAACATATGTGCCAAAGAGTTGCAGGAAAGAGCTACTGATTGAGGCACATCAATCCAAGCTCTTTATTCATCTGGGTAGCACCAAAATGTACCATGATCTAAAGAGGCATTATTGGTGGCGTGGATTAAAAAGGGATGTGGCAGAATTAGTGGCACATTGTCTAACTTGTCAGCAAGTTAAGACTGAACACCAAAAGCCACCAGGTTTACTCAAACCCTTAGCAGTGCCAGAATGGAAATGGGAACACATTTCCATGGACTTTGTATCGGGGTTGCCAAGGTCTTCAAAGGGCAATGATGCCATATGGGTCGTAGTCGACCGACTGACCAAGTCCGCACATTTCATTCCTATCAAGATGACAGATTCATCTGAAACGTTGGGTCGGCGGTATATTAAAGAAATCATTCGACTACATGGCATTCCTCGAACGATAGTATCGGACAGAGATGGCCGTTTTACCGGCAGAGTATGGCAAAGCATGCAGTCAGCCATGGGGACAGACTTATTGACTAGCACCGCTTTCCATCCACAGACTGATGGACAGTCTGAAAGAAAAATACAAACCTTGGAAGACATGTTGAGAGTATGCATGTTAGATTTCAAGGGTGGATGGAAGGACCACTTACCACTGGTGGAGTTCTCGTATAATAACAGCTATCAAGCAAGTCTTCAGATGGCTCCATACGAGGCATTATATGGTAGACCGTGTAGGTCACCTGTATGTTGGACAGAGGCTGGAGAGCCTGCATTGATTGGACAGGAATTAGTCGCAGAGACTACTGCACAAATTAAGTTGATACGTCAAAACTTATTGACTGTACAGAGTCGGCAGAAGAGTTATGCTGATAATAGGAGACGGTTTCTGGAATTTGATGTGGGAGACATGGTATTTCTAAAAGTCTCGCCACGGAAGGGACATATGAGGTTCGGAAAGAAAGGGAAGCTGTCGCCAAGATATGTGGGACCGTTTTCCATCATAAGAAGGATGGGCGATGTAGCTTACCAGTTAGCTCTTCCTTCGCAGTTAGCAGCTCTACATGATGTGTTTCATGTGTCAATGCTAAGGAAATACAATCCAGATCCGTCCCATGTTTTGAATGTTCAGGATATTGAAGTACAAAGCGACATGACGTACGTCGAGAAGCCGGTCAGAATAGTGGAGACCGAACAAAGGGTGTTGCGAAACAGAGCGATTCAGTTCTTAAAAGTGGTATGGAACCGTCATGGTGATGAAGAGGCCACATGGGAACTTGAATCGGAGATAAGAAGAGCTCACCCCGAATTATTTGTGTAATTTAATTTTAGAACCCTACTTCACTCGATTTTCGGGACGAAAATTTAAAAAGAGGGTTATATTGTAACAACCCAGTTTCTCAATGAAGTGGAAAATTACGAAAATGCCCCTGAGTTGTTAAATTAATTATTTTGTGATGTTAAGTAAGGAAATAATGGGGCCCATTGCTCAAATTAAAATCATATGAGCACATTATGAATGTTAAGTTTGATTGGTTGGATAATTTACATCAATTGGGTCAAAAATGGCTAAATGGGTCAAAGGGCCCAAATGGGACCCATCGGGTCAAAATGGATGATTTGACTATTTTATGAACTTAAATTAAATGGGGTTAGGCTGATTTGATTGGAAATCAAGTGGAGGAAAAATGGGTAGGCCTGATCCATATGTAAAAATCAATTACAAATGACCACAATATCATAATTGGGTCATGGAGTCAAAAACGGGTCAAGGAGCTAAAAGTGGACCCAACGGGTCGAGTTGACTATGGTTGACCATGTGGACCCTCTAGGAAGCTAAAATATGAGTTCAATCAGTTTGAGTGAGACTGAAGTGAGTTGGAATTAAATCAAGTGGTGAGTCAATTCATGTGCATTAAATGAAATGCATTAAGTATGTGAGTTGGGTGAGTCGAGATGGAAATCTAAATGACCTTGAGTTCAAGTGAGTCAAAATGGAAATTAAAGGGACTGCAACTCAGTGAGATAAGTGGGAATTTGAAGAGGTGGCTTGGTCTCAAACCAACCAAAACAAGTCCCACACGTTGGGCACTTGTTTTGGTGAGTTCCATGGTGAATGTTAAATGCAAATGATGGGTTTGAGATGAGTTGCATGGAAAGCTGAATGGCTGCATGGGTAGGTAGCAAGGGGTGCCTTGGATAGCACCCAAGACCCATTGTTTTATGCAAAAATTGATGAGGAAGTGGAGGGGTTTTGGGGGCTGAAATACAAGAGCAAGCAACACCCATGTTTGGCCGAATTTCACAAGCAAAAGCCTTAGAATTCATCTCTCTCTCCCACTCTAAAGAACACCTCCTTGGCCGAATTATATCTTGGTGATTTCACCATTGGTTCATGCTTCTAACCAGCTGAGACAAAGGAAGAAAGAAGAAAGGAAACAAGAGGGAAGAAGGCAAGGAGCAAAGGCATAAGAAAAGCTTGGAATTTGGTAAGTATTTTCTATGCACTTTTGATTAATAAAATGGATGTGTATTGGGCCAAGGTTATGGCCGATTACATCAGGGTTTTAACCTTGATTAATGGAGGATTTAAAATGGTAAAAATAATCATTGGGTTCGGCCACCATGGAGGGCCGAACCCCATGTAAAAAGATGGGTGGTTTTTCATGTTTTGAAACATGGAAACCATAGAGGTTTATGGACTCATTTTTGGGTTTTATTTAAGAATCAAATACATGTTATAGAAAGGATTATAAACCTGGATCTGAATGACAAAAAGGCTGAAGTTAACATGGTCTAAAATAGTGGTTTAAAAGATGGAAATGGACCATTGGTTCGGCCACTTTGCATGGCCGAACCCCATGGAAACAAGTGGTTGTTTTTTGTGGTTTTTGGAAATTAAAACCATATAAGTTTGGTACTGTTATTAGAGGTTTATGTTAGATTTAAAATGCATGTTTTAAGAAGGTTAAAACATGGATTTGGATGTTTGGTTCAGACCCAAGATAAATGGTTAAATGTTTCAAAACCAAAGGTCATGGTGTTCGGCCAATGAGCATGGCCAAACCCTATGAAATTGGGCTAGTTATTGGATGATGTTTAACTAGTAAAACTCTGTAATAATATGTTGTTTATTACATGATGATTGGAGGTTTAAAAATAGTGAAAATAATCATTGGGTTCGGCCACCATGGAGGGCCGAACCCCATCTAAAATATTGTTGGTTTACATGTTGTGAAACATGGAAACCATGGACTTTTATGGACTGTTTGGATGAATTTAATTAGATGGTTTCTAAGAGGTATAAAGGCAGCAATATGATATTGATATGGCATGTTTAATTAACGCCTAAAGCATGGCTGAAAGACCAAAACATGGACATAGGGTTCAGCCACCTTGAATGGCCGAACCCCAGGTAAGTAATTGGTGTGATTTGGTGAGGTTTAATTTACTGTTTTGGTGGATCTTTATGCGGCTGAACCATGCGTAATTCGTGGTTGGGTTAGCATGGTTAAATTATGAATAAGCATGGGAAGTTGAAGGATCAATCAGATCAAGAGAACCATTGGGTTCGGCTATTTGCATGGCCGAACCCCATGGGGCTAGTTTTGGGATGAATAGACCAAGAGTTATGAGTTTTCTTATGTATGTTAAATGAAATAAGCTTGCTGTTTTGGGTTGGCCATGGGATGGCTGAACCTTGTAGTTAATATGGCTAGATGGTAGAGCCTAACTTGTAAACAAATAATGGGATCATTGAGTAGGAGGATCATAGGGTTCGGCCATATGAATGGCCGAACCCCATAGATTGTTTTATTGGAGATTATGAATTGGTTATATGAGTTGGATTAAGTAAACATATGGAGTTATGTTTGGACTTAGTAATAAGTAAATAACCAGCCACTAAGATAGATTACTTTTATGATTTTTGTTTATGAGCAAGATTAGACATTGGTTAGATCAATGGCAAATCTGTGAATACAAGTCAAATGAAGGGATTGATCAAAGGACTTACAAGATGTTTTGGGTCTTATATGTGAATGGACATTTAAGTGACAATATGATTTACTGATTATTGTATCACAAGGTGAGGAGAGTTGAACGACGAACGAGTCATGACCGGGTGAAGCTCAAAAAGGAACGGACACTTAAACAAAGCTTCAGTAGGTTTCCTACCTACTTGTAACCACAGTTTTACCCCAGTTTTCTTATGAAACTCTTGTTTTACTTTATGTGTTTCAAATGATATATTATGCATTAACAAATGGCATACAGGCATTGGCATCTCATGCATAGACATGGGATTATGAATGAGGTTCTACAGTGTTGCAATTTTATGAGTTATGTCCTCTTTCGGCGGTGCAAGTCACGCCAGGAGGAGTAACATGATGGTCATAGTCACATTGATCTCCTTAGGTGATTAGAGTCCCGCCAGGAGGACTAATACGTGATATGAATCAAGTCAATGATGAAGAGATGAAAGTGTGTTGTAATTTACCTTGTCGGTGCAAGGCACGTCAAGTGATGGCTATGAATGTACATGATGGGGGAGGCTCATTGCATGTGCATACTTCATAGCATTGTTTTACCTGTTTTTGATGATCATGTAATATGATATATATATGCATGTTTTATATGCTAACATGTGGTAGCCCTAATTCGGGAACCTACTAATTCTATCCTCAGAGGAGAATGCAGGTACAAGCCAAGCCTAAGCGCTTGAATGTTGGACTGGACTTCTTTATATTACTGTCATTTGAACTATATTTTGTCGAACATGTAATAAGTCATTACTTGCTATGGTTTGATTAGGTTAATAACTTCGGATGGTTGATTTATGTTAATTAATGTTTAAGACTGTTACTTGCTATCTAGTCTTTCTCTTCCGCAGTTAATCTAGGTTATTCCGCATGTTGACGTTAGTTTCATGTGTGATTCATTATCATGGTCTAGTCCATGTACACATGGGTGGCCAGTTAAGGTTCAGACTTGAGTAGTCTGAACTTAACTCGCGTTGTGACGCCGCCCGCTCTCTTTCGATGTTTTATTATTACTTAAAAAAAAATTAGACTCTGAAATTCTCGGAAAGGGCAGGGCGTTACATTCCTCACCTTAACCTTTTATGAAGTGCCGAGTTAATTTTAGACTTGATCGCTCCTGGGGTTTGGATTAGAAGGCTTTAATCAACACAAGAACACAGATAGAGTCCACTTAGTTCATGTATTTAGCCCTATTTTGAGTTTAAAAGTAAAAACCCCCAAATTTCCCAAACTCTATCATCTTCCTTTGGTTTCCAAACCCCTTTCCAACAAGATTTATGCCCAGGTTAATCCTCAAATTGGAAAACCCTCAATATTTTCCATAGAGTTTTCTCCAAATATAGCCCTATTGCCATCACCAACATCATCATTCATACTTCATTAAAAAAAACACCAACATCATCATTCCAATACCAAGTTTCCCCAAATTTCCAACCCAAATCCAAAGTTAGGCCCAATTTGGGGTGTAAGTCTCCATGCAACCATGGAATTAGGTCCAATGTCATCTCAATTAAATGAAAATTACATTTCATAGCTTTCCCTCACTTTCAAATCAAATGTACCCTTTTTCTCCAATCTCCACCTTCCCCAAAAACAAATCTTCTCCAATTAATTCAATAAAAACCTCCCTACAACCTTCATCCCATCTCTACTCAAGCCTCAAAACTATTTAATCAAAAGAAAAGAAATAAACAGAAGAGATAGAATTTACCTCTAGAGAAGGTGGAAAATTTGAGGAAAGAAGAGGCTTCTCTGCTCTCTGTCTCTCTCACATACTCTCCCTTTTTGTTTCTCCCTTTCTCTCTGTCGCTCGACCTGTCTTTCTCTCTTTTTTTTTTTCCCTTCCTCTCGGGCTAGACGGGTTTGGCTCCAAAGGAAGCTTGGGGTGATAGCTCTTCAAATCTCACCCATGCACGGGCCAAAAATCGAATGGGAAAGGTGGGAAGAAGACATTAGGATCGGCTGGGAGGGTTTTCTTGAAACTATTCGAGGAAGGAGGGATGAAGGAGAAGAACGGTAACATTTTGGGTTGGGGTTTCTAATGCCCCAACTTAAGTTGTGGTGTCGGTCGACTCTACAAACAGGGTCGATCGACTTGACACTGTGCACAACTCAATTATTTATTTATTTATTCTAATTTATTTATTTATTTATTTTTTATTTATTCTCAACTGGGGTGCTTTCTTAAGGTCATGTGTACTCTGACGGGACCCACATGTGACCCTCACACTGCACACACGTGTAACCCTTATTATGCCATCATAAATTTATTAATCTGAAGGGCCGGGCCATTACATTTCATCTCAAACCCTCTCCCTCTCAAGCAACACTCTTTGGCCGAAGATCAAGGAGGAAGAAGAAAATAGTAAGGAAGGAGAAGATTGGAGGAGCAAGACGGAATGAAAGAAAACGGAGGAGTCACGGAATCTGTATGTATTGTTTAACAAGTTTATAAATTAAAAGGAGGTTAAGGGAACCATTGTTTCGGCTAGAATGGCCGAAACCATGGGGTTCCATTTCAGATTGGAGAGTTGGCCAAACTGTTACGGGCCATGGATTTAAAATCCATCCAAGAAACATCAATGTGATGGTTAAGTATTTGGAGTGACAAAACCCTAGTCTTGCTAATGGGTAAGATAGGTTATTAAGGACAATATGTACACATGACTTATAACAACATGCATGATTGAATGGAGAACGATCAAGGATCATGGTTCGGCTCTTACATGGCCGAACCCTAATTTTTTTGTATATGGATCATGGAGGACAAGAAGTGACTGGATGAGGTTCGGCCATGATGTATGGCCGAACCCCATCAAATGGTGTAAACATGTTGTGTATGATTTTTAGAGAAGACCATCCTCAAAATGATATGAAAATGGAGAATAGGATGAAGAGGAGAAAAAAATGGTTAACCATAGGGCTCGGCCATGTTGTATGGCCGAACCCCATGGAAGAATGTTGGTGATTTTAAATGGGTTCTAAAGGATGAAAATGATGGAAGGATGTTTATGAATTGTAATACATTTTTCATGATGAACCATGGCGAACAAGCTAAGAAATAAATGGAGACGAAGAACCATGGGTTTGGCCATGTTGTATGGCCGAACCCCATGGATTATTTTTGTGGGATCTAAGTATGTGTAAATGAACTAAGTGATTAACTATGAAAAGATGGCTAAGATGAGAGATGATAAAAAATAAAGAACCATGGGTTCGGCCATGTTGTATGGCCGAACCCCATGAAGGACTTTTCATGGATCTAAGCGTATGATTAAACCCCATGGAGGGATTTTGTTTATGGATCTAATATTTGTAAATGATTTAAGAAAGGAGAGGATGAAAATGAGACATCATGGGTTCGGCCATGTTGTATGGCCGAACCCCATGAATAAATTTATGGACATTTTCTGGATCCATGCATGTTTAAGAAATTAAACCATTAACCATGGGTGATCAAGCTAAGAAACAAAAGTAAAAGAAATGATGATGGAATGGAAGAACCATGGGTTCAGCCATGTTGTATGGCCCAACTCCATGGAGGATATTTTATGGACCTAAGTTGTTTAGCAAGTTAGATGATTAACAAGGTAATGTTGGATTGGTTAAAAATAAGCAAGGACCAAAGGAAAGGGGGGTCAAAACCAAAACGGGTAAGGTTCGGCCATGTTGTATGGCCGAACCTCACCAATGCATTTTTGTGGACCTAAAACAATTTCGGCCCTAAGTTATGGCCAAAACCCCTTGGCGGTCTTAATCGGGCTAAGGACTATAACCATAGGTGGAAAATGAACATGGAATGATGGGGATCAAATGGGTCATCGTTTTGATCTATTTTATGTGTAATAAGGTAACGGGATTTCACAAACGAGCGTACGATCGGCTTGACGCGATCGGTGATCGATTTTTGGATGAAAATGCAAGGACCCAATATTTGGATGTTGGTAGGATTCCTACCTTATTGAAAACCATGGAATATGTATATGTGATGTTTTTTACTTCTATGTTAATTTTGGTATCAAAGTACTATGTTTCAACTATGGGATTTTAATGCTATGATGTTTATTATTACATAGCATGTTTGCACTTGCATCTCATGCATGGCATGGGAGGGATCAAATGAAGGGAGTCCACACTCCATTCGGATTTCCGATAAACAACCATGGGGAGGAATCCACACTGATTCCAATGGATGTATGATTGAATTGTAACCGGAGTCCACACTCCATTTGGTGGGACCGATAAGGCATTCGTGGGGAGAGATATGCTATGTTTGAAATGTAACCGGAGGCCACGCTCCGTTCGGTGGGACCGATAAGGCATTCTTGGGGAGTCATGACAATACCTTGATGTGGATTATCCATCAAGAGGAATACTATGTGATTGTGATATGGATGATGCATGGGACTCATTGCATATGACACCCATGGCATGGCATTGACTTGCATGGTTTTGATATTATATATATCTATGTGATTTTTATACTAACCTATGTGTTTGAACCTACTCGAAGTACCTACTGGGCGCCTTGTCTAACGCCCTACTTCTACCTTAGATGATGACACAGGAAATGGATGGAGCGAAGGACGCGATCGGAGCCAAGTTTAGGAGCTCAGATAATCTAGTTTCATTTCATTTAAGTTATTGTTATGGACAATATAATTTGAGTAGTTAGTATTTGAGACTGTAATAACTTAGACTATTTGTTATGGTTTGGATTTTAATTTGACATTTTTAACTTAAGGTGATTATTATTAAGTGATGGACTTCCTTGCTATTTAAAATTGGATAGGATAGAACTCTATTATAATTCCGTATTATGTTTAATTCCACATGTATAGCCTTAGTACGTGTGAACCGTTTTAGTGGACTTAGTCCATGCACATGTATGGTTGGCCAGTTAAGGGCCGAGATTTGGAAGCTCGGACTTAGCTCGCATCGTGACATCCCGTTCTCTCTCACTCTTTATTTTTCCAAAAAAATATAGACTCTGATTTTCGGCGACTAAAAAAGGGCGGGGCGTTACATTTTGGGCGATGAGCGATCTATTACAAACAACCAACCTTTACATTACTGCACTTTTATTTTCAATCATTTCTTTTCTTGCAATTTAATTTTTTGTCTTTTAATCATGTTAGATTTTATGCTTGTTGTATAATTTTTGTTCTAACATAAGTTCTGTATGTTTTATTAAATTCTTTAATCAATGTCATTCTTTTATTCTTTAATTCTTTATAATTATACTCTCTCTCTCTCTCAAAATTCATTTAATTAAAGATTGGAGATGTGGTATTGTAATCTTATAACTTGTGATTTTGACTATTATTAAGATTATTATTTAATTCACCATTTTAATTCAAGAACGTTTAATTCGCACATCTTATTTTCTAATTTCTTGAAAATAATTCTTTTTAAAGGAACAAAAATTTAATTTTAATTCATATATTTTGAGATTTTCTTTTGGGTTTGACCTCACACTCAATCTCTATACTATATATGGTTCGTACGCTTGTGAGATTTACAAGTTTAAGACATCAAAACCCAGTTTGATTAGACAAGAGTTGGAGATCATGTCAGCAATTAGAAACCTGAATTTGCAGATCACTAATTGGGGATGTGTGTTCGATCTCGTAGTACACTCCACTATGACATCGAAGATAGAACATGCACAGAAGTCAAGTACAGAATTGACCGAAATATGGGAGGAGCTAGCGAGAGGAGAAATAGTTCAAGACTGGAAACTACAGCCGGGCCAGGACCTTATGTACCAAGGCAGGGTATACATATCCGAGGAGTGTGAGTTGGAGTTGTTGAAAGAGGCATACCAGTCAAGATTCTCAGTACACCCCAGGAGTACCAAAATGTACAGAGATCTCAAATGACAATATTGTTGGTCCGGACTTAGGAAAGATGCTCCAGAATTTGTCTCCAAATGTCTCACCTACCAATGAGTCAAATCCATCTCCATACCAGAATGGAAGTGTGAACATATTTCCATGGACTTCGTGAGAGGGTTGCCCAGATCTTCCAAGGGCAACGATGCAATATGGGTTGTGATTGATCGTCTCACGAAGTCCACACATTTCATACCTATCATGTAACGCCCGCCCCTTTTCACCGAAAATCAGAGTCTATTTTTTTTTTTTATATAAAAGTGACAAAGGGCACGGACGTCACGACGCAAGTTAAGTTCCGAGCTTCTAAAGCCCGGCCCTTAACTGGCCAACCCTACGCGTGCGTGGAACATAAATCCATGAGTACGGTTCACGCGTAGAAAGTAAGTTCGCAACACATAAAAATCAATGCGGATGATAATAGACACTATCCTACCAATCTTCAGATAGCAGGGAAGAGATATCCATTAAATTACTAAAATGCCCTCATACTGTACTGTCCAAAATAATTTATAAAACATAGCAAGACATCTAAGTTATTACATTTCCGACAAGCTAAATTATGCAAATACACATTTTCCCAAAATAAACTTAAACAAAATAATTAGTCCGCCTTCCCAAGCTCCTAAGCTTGACTCCCGTCCTGTCCTTCCGTTCCGGCATTTCCTGCGCCATCACCTAGGTTAGAAGTAGGGCGCTAGACCACGCGCCCAGTAGGACTCCGAGTAGGGCTAACACATGGATTAGTGATAACAAAGGAGATAGATAATACATAACGAAAATCCATAGAATGAATGTCATGCCATGGGTGTCTGTGTTATGAATCCCGCCCATCATCCTTACTATCCCGATGCCATATCCCCCTTGACGGTAAGGCCTCGTCAAGGTGTAACCACAAATACAATATCCCCCTTGATGGAAGAACCATCATCAAGGTATAACAATAAATACAACATCCCCCTTGACGGTAAGGCCTCGTCAAGGTACAATAATACATATGTGAAATGTCCCCATACTTGTTTATCGGTCGCCCCAACGGAGCCTAAATTCCGGTTTCATTTCATCCTTCCCCTGTCATATCCCTCCCATGCCATGCATGAGATGTAGATGCCATATGCCATGTAATATATGTAATTCAATAGTAATAAAACCCATCTTAAAACAATTACTTGATGACCAATAAAGCAAAGGGAAACCATCCCATAATATTTAATCCAAAACCCATCTAAGACATTCACATGATTTCCAAAATAATTTAAAGGAAAACATCACAAGATGCATAATCCAAAACTCATCTTAAAGACAACCACATGCTTTCCAACATAAATTAAAGAAAACATCACCCAATCCATGGCTTACAAAAATGTAGGAATCCTACCGAATACCCCTTTTACGGTTTTGCCACTACCCCTTTTACATAAACAATTACTCATTCATTCATGCCTTCCTAAGCCCAAAATTGATCCACAACTTAGGTCCATTAATGATCCGTAACCATGTTACAAGATCATTAAAAATCAACCCTTAACTTAGCCTCATTTCCATTGATTTAACACATGCATAATTCCAAATTTGGCCTATAACATGACCTAACATTGGGTCATTGCAAAACCGTAATTAGTGGCCAAATTCAAGAATTCCATGGAAATTGATCATGGACTTAGGGGATCTAATGTAATAACCTTATAAGTGATTGATAAAGCCTAGGGTGGCCGAATTTTAAGACTTATGGGATTAAAAGGTTTAATAAATGATATGGGACCCACAAAACCTAAATAGTCACCGGTTTTTCATATGGGCTTAGAAATGGTTAAAACATGGACTAATGATGAATGTGTAATAAGGTACTGGACATCGCAGGCGGTGCGCGATCGGCAACCGGGTTTATCGAACTGAAAACGAAAAAGGACGCGAGTCGGTATTCGGTAGGATTCCTACTTTTTTGTAAGCCATGGATTTGGGTGATGTTTTCTTTAATCTAGTTTGGAAATCATGTGGTTGTCTTTAAGATATGTTATGGATTATGTATCATGTGATGTTTTACTCTAAATTATTTTGGAAATTATGTGAATGCTTACGATGGGTTTTGGATTAAATATTGTGGGATGTTTTCCCTTGGATTTAGTTGGTAATCTTGTAATTGTTTTAAGATGGGTTTTATTACTATTGAATTTCATATATTACATGGCAAATGGCATCTACATCTCATGCATGGCATGGGAAGCATATGACAGGGGAATGATGAAATGAAACCGGAGTCCATGCTCCGTCGGGGCGACCGATAAACAAGCATGGGGACATTTCACATATGTATTATTGTACCTTGACGAGGCCTTACCGTCAAGGGGGATGTTGTATTTATTGTTATACCTTGATGATGATTCTTCCATCAAGGGGAATATTGTATTTGTGGTTACGCCTTGACGAGGCCTTACCGTCAAGGGGGATATGGCATCGGGATAGTAAGGATGATGGGTGGGACTCATAACACAGACACCCATGGCATGACATTCATTCTATGGCTTTTCGTTATGTATTATCTATCTGCTTTGTTATCACTAATCCATGTGTTAGCCTTACTCGGAGTCCTACTGGGCGCGTGGTCTAACGCCCTACTTCTACCCTAGCTGATGACGCAGGAAATGCCGGAGCAGAAGGACGAGATGGGAGCCAAGCTTAGGAGCTTTGGAAGGCGGACTAATTATTTTATTTAAGTTATTTTGAGAAATGTGTATTTGATGTAGTTTAATTTGTCGGAAATGTAATAATTGAGATTACTTACTATATTTTGGACATTATGGTTTTAAGGATGTTTGGTGATTGAATGAATGTAACTTCCCTGCTATCTAAGAATTTGTAGGTTAGGCTCTTTTATAATTTCCGCAATTAGTTTAAATGTTCCCCGATGCTTACTTCTACGTGTGAACCATTCTCCGTGGACTTCATTCCACGCACACGTAGGGTTGGCCAGTTAAGGGCTGGGCTTTAGAAGCTCGGACTTAACTCGCGTCGTGACGTCCTCGCCCTTTGTCACTTTTATTAAAAAAAAAAAATAGACTCTGATATTTCGGTGAAAAGGGGCGGGCGTTACAGTTGGTATCAGAGGGTATTCAATGAAATTAAATCACCTAAGTTAAGTTAAAAATTAAACCAAGGTGGTGTGGCCAAGTGGGACCCACCTCCACCTCATCAAGTGAGGTGGCGTGTGGGCCAATGATTGGTGGGGCCGGCCACCATGGTTGAATTGGTCAACCATGGGTGTATGTATGAAGGTAAATTTAAGTAGATGGGATTAAGTTAAAGTGGGAATTAATTAACTTAACCTAATGATTCAATTAATTAATTAGTTAATTAAGCTAAGTTAAAATAATGGTCAAATGGGAAGACCAAACAATCCATTTCAAACATGAAAAAACGTTGGCTAGTGTTGGTTGGGTCAAAAAAGCATGAAAAATATCTTAGGCTTGGTTGGTGGGAAATTTATGTTAAAGTGTAAAGTAAGCTACCTTGGGATAAGATGGGTTTCCATCTTATCCCATTCTCAATTTTACTTACTCCATCTCTCCCACACCACCGTCCCTCATCTCTAAGGAAAGAGAAGTAGAAAAATTAAGGAAGAAGAAGAAGAAAAGCTTGGAAGAAAAGAGAGGAGGAAGTTGTAAGTTTGGCCATCCCTTTAAGATCAAACTATAGAATCCTATTTTCTCATCTCCATCCTCTTCTCTCTCTCTCTCTCTCTCTCTCTCTCTCAAATTAAGCCCTACTATGGCCAATCCTAAGTTAGGAGGGTTTCAACATTGATCAACCATCTTGGCCTACCAAAGATCAAGAGGAAGGAGAAAGGAGGCCAAGGAGTCCGACGGGAGTGGCGGAAGTCGGAGGAGGCATCGGATTGTAAGTATTTTTTTTTAAACAAGAAATTTTGGATTTTTTTAGGGTTTAAGATTTGGGATTCAATTTGTAAATTTAATGGTATCCAAATGATTTTATGCCTTTGATTTCAAATCCATCAATTGAAGGATGGAAAGTGGACAAAACCCTAATGGATAAATTAGGGTTAGTTTAAGGAAAAATAAATGGATTAAGGAATGTAATGTAATTAAGTTATTAAGCATGGAATTATGTGGAATTGGAAAGGAATTGTAATGGGATTTTTAGGTTTAAAATCATGGAAGAATGATTTGGAATTTTGGGGTTTTAATGATTAAATGTGGTGATAATTTTAAAGGGGTTTAAATGAAGAAATGCATGGGAGATGTGAATAATGGTAATGACCTCAAAAATGGTAGGTGTTTAAGTGAATTATTAGGGTTTATAAATAATGGAAGCCATGGAGGATGATTTAGGGTTTTAAGATTTTAATGGTTAAGTGTAAGTAATTAAGGATCTTTAATGGAGGTTTTAGGGTTATGTGTTTGTAAATTTAAATGGGTTTGGAAGGATGGAAGGTATGGAATAATGTACTAATAAATTGAAGGCTTAAAAGGGGTCAAAGGTTTGTAAATTTTAAGGGGTTTTTAGTTAAGGAAATCATGGAAGGTGGCTAAGGGATTTCAATGGGGACATTGGGATGAATTTGGTGTTTTGGAACCATGAAAAAAAATAAATGGGAGTTATGGTTAAACTAATGGACCAAAATGTATTTCATGATGATTAAGGAAGGATGATTTAAATGTATGAGTTAAAATCCCTCATAGTTGGACTTATGTGTGTGTTTAAATTAATGGGGAATAGGTCATGATTAAAGGGGTCATTAATGGACTCAAAAATGTATCAAGTGATGATCAAAATTGATGATTTAAATTGTATGATGTAAACCTCTTCATGGAAGGGCTTGTGATGGGTGCAAATGTGTAAATAGGCCAAAGAAAAATGGGTGTTTGGTTAAGTAGAAAGGGCTGATTTTTAATGAACCCATGACCCAATGTTAGGTCATGTTATAGGCCAAATTTGGAATTATGCATGTGTTAAATCAATGGAAATGAGGCTAAGTTAAGGGTTGATTTTTAATGATCTTGTAACATGGTTACGGATCATTAATGGACCTAAGTTGTGGATCAATTTTGGGCTTAGGAAGGCATGAATGAATGAGTAATTGTTTATGTAAAAGGGGTAGTGGCAAAACCGTAATTAGTGGCCAAATTCAAGAATTCCATGGAAATTGATCATGGACTTAGGGGATCTAATGTAATAACCTTATAAGTGATTGATAAAGCCTAGGGTGGCCGAATTTTAAGACTTATGGGATTAAAAGGTTTAATAAATGATATGGGACCCACAAAACCTAAATAGTCACCGGTTTTTCATATGGGCTTAGAAATGGTTAAAACATGGACTAATGATGAATGTGTAATAAGGTACTGGACATCGCAGGCAGTGCGCGATCGGCAACCGGGTTTATCGAACGGAAAACGAAAAAGGACGCGAGTCGGTATTCGGTAGGATTCCTACCTTTTTGTAAGCCATGGATTTGGGTGATGTTTTCTTTAATCTAGTTTGGAAATCATGTGGTTGTCTTTAAGATATGTTATGGATTATGTATCATGTGATGTTTTACTCTAAATTATTTTGGAAATTATGTGAATGCTTACGATGGGTTTTGGATTAAATATTGTGTGATGTTTTCCCTTGGATTTAGTTGGTAATCTTGTAATTGTTTTAAGATGGGTTTTATTACTATTGAATTTCATATATTACATGGCAAATGGCATCTACATCTCATGCATGGCATGGGAAGCATATGACAGGGGAAGGATGAAATGAAACCGGAGTCCATGCTCCGTCGGGGCGACCGATAAACAAGCATGGGGACATTTCACATATGTATTATTGTACCTTGACGAGGCCTTACCGTCAAGGGGGATGTTGTATTTATTGTTATACCTTGATGATGATTCTTCCATCAAGGGGAATATTGTATTTGTGGTTACGCCTTGACGAGGCCTTACCGTCAAGGGGGATATGGCATCGGGATAGTAAGGATGATGGGTGGGACTCATAACACAGACACCCATGGCATGACATTCATTCTATGGCTTTTCGTTATGTATTATCTATCTGCTTTGTTATCACTAATCCATGTGTTAGCCCTACTCGGAGTCCTACTGGGCGCGTGGTCTAACGCCCTACTTCTACCCTAGCTGATGACGCAGGAAATGCCGGAGCAGAAGGACGAGACGGGAGCCAAGCTTAGGAGCTTTGGAAGGCGGACTAATTATTTTATTTAAGTTATTTTGAGAAATGTGTATTTGGTGTAGTTTAATTTGTCGGAAATGTAATAATTGAGATTACTTACTATATTTTGGACATTATGGTTTTAAGGATGTTTGGTGATTGAATGAATGTAACTTCCCTGCTATCTAAGAATTTGTAGGTTAGGCTCTTTTATAATTTCCGCAATTAGTTTAAATGTTCCCCGATGCTTACTTCTACGTGTGAACCATTCTCCGTGGACTTCATTCCACGCACACGTAGGGTTGGCTAGTTAAGGGCTGGGCTTTAGAAGCTCGGACTTAACTCGCGTCGTGACGTCCGCGCCCTTTGTCACTTTTATTAAAAAAAAAATTAGACTCTGATATTTCGGTGAAAAGGGGCGGCCGTTACAGTTGGTATCAGAGCGAATTCGGAAGAATGAATCTCTCGAAGTAAGATTTAAGACGGTTGCACGTCTCACTGACGGCTAAGAATCCCAACCGACCGACTCTTCGGAGTCCGCTGCAAGGGGGCCGGGTTAATTTACTTCGATTGACTCAAACGGAAGTTTTTAATCTGAGAACAACAATTGACGGAAAGGAATGATAGCAAAGGAAGAAAGATTAATTCTAGGAGAGATTTATTGAAACATAGCAAGATAGGGTTTACTTCCCCAGAAATGAGAAAACATCTAGGTTTTCCCCCAAATTGATGAAACAGTATTAGATTTATCAGACATAGTAAAGTAGGATGTACTTCCCCGGTATCCCCAATTTGAACAACAGACAATAGCAATTTAGAGATTCCCCCCCAGAAACAAAGGAAAAACAAGTGTGCTTATTTGGCAACTTTCCCCAAACCAAATACATTGTGATATACATAAGAAATTCCCCAAAACTGAGATTGGTTTTATTGGAAATTGCAGTTGATGATTTTTGGGTTCTATTGTATTCTATGAATACAGGTATGTCAAATGAAGGGGAGTGTACGGAATTATGGGATAAGGGAACCCCTAACTGTCTCATAGATTTGGTGTCTGCTTCTAGCATAGCAGTTAGCCTGGACTTTCAGGAGGGACCTCTCGAGGAAGATAAAGAGAATTTAGCATCTCTTTCTGAAGAGAATGTGGAAGACTTTCTGATGATAAGATAGTCGGTAGGGGAATTGGAACCCAGTTATATGTGCGAGTTGTGTAACCAGGTTGGGCACAATTGCACATATTGTCCCTACCCTCTTGAAGTGGTATACCCGATTTGTGGACTACATGGACACGGGAAAGAGAGGACTAACCGTCCTTATATTGGAAAATAATTAATGATTTTGGGGTTTTAAATGAAGGAAATAAATGTGATATTAAATTGCACAAGCATGCTTGTATTGTGAGTGCATGTGAAGATACATGTGTTAAATTCTTGTTGTTGAGTGTATGAGGTGATGAAATGAGGAAAGACTAATAGTTATGATCATACTAATTGAGGAAAGAGTATGTAAAAAAAAAAAATGTACAATGATGAACTGCATGCATCAAATGAGAATAAGAGGCATGAACTTTTAATGTGGGGTATATGTTGCATATGCTTATGAGTAAGGTAAATGTGAATAAAAAGGGTGGGGAGTATTTGTTAATGTGATGAATGGGTATACTTGGGGGATGGCACAATGGCTTTTAGAAATGGTTTTTATATTGGTGATAACCCATGGTTTGATAATTTGTCATGACCAAGTGAAGAGATTATGTTATGACATATAATGGGTGATGATGTAAATGCTTTGTGAAGGGGTATAAGAGGTTCTCATGTGAACAAAGTGCCATTTGAGAGAGGTTGGATAAACAATGTACTAGAAAGAGACCGGAGTGCATGGGTTAACTTGCCACATGAAACTCGTGAGAAGATGATATTATGAGGAGAATGTGAAGGGTCTAGCTTGCAAAGACTAATATATTGTACGGAAAAAAAAAAAAAAACTTGTATGTATAATGCAATTGCATTCTCCCAATGTGTTGTGGAGATTATGAATGAGTGATGATAGGCCTTGAAATGGGTTTATGGCCTTAAAAAGCATGAATGAATGATGGACCATGAACTTATGAAAATATTTTATTTAGTGATTGCATGAGGATTCCCTATGATGTTAATAAATTGTGAATTATCAATAGTTGCAATGAGTTTATATGATGTTACTTTGATAATTGGTGGTATGCAATAAATAGTCATTGAGGAACAAGGATGTGTTATAGACTATGTGTATGATGATGAGTTGATAAAGTACAGTGAGTTGTGAATATGTAGTAGGCATGAAGAGGCCGTGATATGTTAATGTGTTTGGTTGGAAACCTATGTGGGGCTGATGGATAATTCCAAATTTTAGGAATTTATGGATGGTCATGGATGGCCTTCAAATGTATTGGGATGACTTGCTTTGGATGAGTAGGATTGTTATTTCAAAATCTTTAGGTGTATGTTGTAAATGGGTTAGGGTAACCTAATCATAATTAGGTTGAATCACTAGATCTTATTAATGTGTTATTTCTTATGTTACCTCAAGTTGTTGTTTGATGTGAATGGAGGTGAAAGATCTGGTTACACATGAATTGTGTTATTCGAAGATTGTGTGTGATTTCAATTCTACGTGGCCTGCTAATGAAGGAATATGAACCGTATGATGTGGTAACCATTGATAACGTAGGCATGTAGGGTGGAATTTGGTGGTTGGTGAAATTGGTAATACTTGTGAATATTTTAGTGGTGAATGGGCACTATTTGACATAATCTAAGTAAGCTTAGGTATATCACTGTTTTTATGGAATCTACGAAAATATGTGGAATAATCCAGAAGGGTAGGAAATTAGTATCTATATGATTTGGATTGATGTCGGGTATTGGTATTGTAGGAGTTATGAACAAAAAGGGTTAGTCACATAGTGGCTTATATGCAAATAAAGGTATGATTGCTTTTGAGAGATAGGCCTAAGGGAAAGGTTAAGAGTCTAGTGAAACTTGAATGGGAAGCTATGGGCGACTGCCGAGTGAGACTGATCACCTGACTCTGTAGTTGGCCGATGGAATTCCAGGAGGGTGAAGCTAGAAACCTAGATAAAATAGAATCAACAATGGACTTGAGCATAGGCTTGTATTGGCAGACTAACTCACACGGAGAGTAGACAAAAGAACGTATTGAAGGAGTACGTATGAGAAATGTCTTGGCAACAGATAAAGTGAAATAGAATACTTTAGTCTACATAAAATCGCAAATGGATGCATGAGGAAAAGAGATAATACGAGGCAAAGTGAATTCTGCAAGAATGAAACTCATAGGTTGATATGAGTGGTGTTGATGTGAGTAAGAGATACTTGACACGATTGAACGGGAACAACGAATAGACCCAGAAATGGAGGAGACTTGGACCAAGATGTCTACATGTGAGGTAGTATCGGAATTCGAGTTACGACCGGGATAGGGTCTTGTGTTCCGAGGTAGGACGGAGGTACCTAAGAGCTGTGGAAGGGAGTTGTTGGTTGAGGCACACCAAACCAAGCTCTCTACCCATCCGGACAGTGCTAAGATGTGCAAGGATCTTAAGAGGCACTAATGGTGGCATGGACTTAAGAGAGGCAGAGTTTGTTACTCGCTACACTAACTTGTTGGCAGGATAAGGCGGAACATCGGAAGCCACCGGGTTTACTCAAACCCTTACCAGTGCCGGAGTGGAAATGGGAGCATGTAGCCAAGAGCTTGTAATAGGGCTACTAAGGTCATCTAGGGGCAACGATGCAATATGGGTCGACGGTACATCCGAAATATTATCGGACTACATGCTGTACCCCAGACTATTGTGTCCGACAGAGATGGCCGATTCAGTAGCAGAGTATGGCAGAGCATGCAATCGGCTATGGGGACCGATGTGTTGACCAGCGCAACGTTCCACCCATAGACTGATGGACAGTCGGAAAGGACAATACAGATATTGGAGGATATGCTGAGAGCATGTATGCTGGATTTTAAGGGTGGATGGGAGGATTATTTGCCATTGGTGGAGTTCTCTTACAATAATAGTTACCAGGCAAGCCTCCAGATGGCTTCGTTCGAGGCCTTATACGGCAGGCCATGTAGATCACCAGTGTATTGGACAGAAGCTGGTGAGCCTGTGCTAATTGGACCGAAATTGGTTGCAGAGACCACAGCATAGGTCAAATTGATACGGCAACATCTACTCACTGCACAGAACCGTCAGAAGAGTTACGCCAACAAGAGGAGAAGGTTCCTCGAATTTGAGGTGGGAGACTTGGTGTTTTTGAAAGTCTCACCACGGAAGGGACACATGAGATTCGGAAATAAGGGGAAACTGTCACCTAGATGGTGGGGCCGTTTCCAATCCTAAAGAGGGTGGGGGAGGTAGCTTATTAGTTGGCGCTCCCTCCGCAGTTATCCTCTTTACATGATGTGTTTCATGTGTCCATGTTGAGGAGGTACAACCCTGACCCTTCACAGGTGTTGAACGTACAAGACGTCGATGTACAAAGCGACGTGATGTATGTGGAGAAACCGATCAGAGTGATCGGGAGCGAACAAAAGGTACTGCGGAACTGCGCTATTCAGTTCATCAAGGTGGTATGGGAACGACGTGGCAATGAAGAGACCACTTGGGAACTCGAATCAGAGATGAAAGCCGCTCATCCAGAACTATTTGTGTGAGATGTTTTGAACCTCTACTTCGCTCGAATTTTCGGGACGAAAATTTTAAAAGAGGATTGTATTGTAAGGGCCCGGAATTTTTAAATTAATAAAAAGAAAGTGGATATAAGTTATTTTAGTGATGGAAATTGGAAAATTGGTGAAGTAAAGAGTAAATGGGCCAAAAAAAAATTTGGACAAAGGCCCAAGTATGGCCCAATGGACTATGGAGTTGATTTAAATTCATTTAAAGGGGCAATGAGGGTTAAATGGGTCAAGAATGGTCAAATTGGGTCACATACCCATTTGGGACCCGATGGGTCAAAGTAGTTGAGCTCTAAGGTAAATGGGCTAGATGGAAATGTAATTGGGCCATGGGCCCAATGGTGATCCATTTAGAGGGTATTCAATGAAATTAAATCAACTCCATAGTCCATTGGGCCATACTTGGGCCTTTGTCCAAATTTTTTTTTGGCCCATTTACTCTTTACTTCACCAATTTTCCAATTTCCATCACTAAAATAACTTATATCCACTTTTTTTTATTAATTTAAAAATTCCGGGCCCTTACATGTTCAATTTAATAAATTACACCATACATTTAATACTTTTACTTATTTCTTTTCCCTAACCCTAATTCACCCATTTAGGGTTTTCTCCATCTTCCACCCTCCCATTTGATGGATTTACATTCCATAGCATAGAATTATCTAACCACCATTAAATTCACAAAAGTAAATTCCAATTCTTAAACCCTAAAAATCCAAAATTTCTTGTTTAAGAAACTGCTCACCATCCGTCGTCTCCTCAGACTTCCGCCGCTCTCGTCGGTTTCCTTGGCCTCCTCTCTCCTTCCTTTTGATCTTTGATAGGTCAAGATCTTTAGTCAATGGTGGCAACCCCCAACCTTAGGATCGGCCAAAGTAGAGCTTAAATTGAGAGAGGGAAAGGGAGAGATGATGAGAGGGGAGGTGATAACCTTAATCTTAGAGTGATCTCCCTCCAAATTCCACTTCTTTCTTCTCCCCTTCAGCTCCTCTCTTTTCTTTCTTTCTCTCCTTCACTTGGACATGGGACGGCAATGGAAGAGTGGGAGGAATGGAGTTAGTGAAAAAAATGGGAATGAAAGAACCAACAAGGCTTATCTCCACTATTTTACCTTACATTAATGATTTTCACCAACCTTAAGATATTTTTAAGATCTTTTATTTGCTTTATGGTGGTGGTTATCTAAACCACCACCAAGCCCAACGTGTTTCACATTTGAGGTTGGAATGAGGTGGGTTTTCACCTCTTGGCCCCAGTTTGACCACTTTTAACCACCACTTTAAATAATTTAATTATTTAATTATTATATAATTACCTTAGGTTAATTCATTTGTACTTAACCTAATTCCCATTGTTCCACCCATGGTTGACCAAATCAACCATGGTGGCCAGCCCCACCAAACCTTGGGTCCACACGCCACCTCACTTGGTGAGGTGGAGGTGGGTCCCCCTTGGCCACATCACCTTGGTTTAATTCCAAATAACTTAGGTGATTTAAATTCATTGAATTCACTCTAAGTGGATTACCATTGGGCCTATAGCCCAATTACATTTCCATCTAGCCCATTTACCTTAGAGCATAACCATCTTGATCCATTGGGTCCCAAATGGGTATTTGACCCAATTTGACCATTTTTGACCCATTTAAATAAATTTAAATCCAAACCATAGTCTATTGGGCCACACTTGGGCCTTTATCCAAATTTTGGCCCATTTACCATTTACTCCACCAATTTTCCAATTTTCATCATTAAAATACATAATATTCACATTTATATTAATTCACAAATTCCGAGACCTTACATATCAAGGTAACCGATTCATCAGAAAGTTTGGCTAGACGATATATCAAGGACATTGTCATGTTGCACGGAATACATAATACTATCATATCAGACCGTTATGGCAGATTCACAGGAAGGGTATGATAGAGTTTACAAGCGACTATGGGAACATATTTATTATACAACACAACTTTTCACCCACAGATGAATGGTCAGTCTGAGAGAACCATACAGACTTTGGAGGACATGTTGAGAGCTTGCATGCTCGATTTCAAGGGAAGTTGGGAAGACCACCTCCCATTGGTGGAATTCTCATATAACAACAACTATCAAGCAAGTCTACAGATGGCACCCTTCGAGGCACTGTATGGTAGGCCTTGTAGGTCTCCTGTATGTTTGATTGAGGTAGGTGAAGCTGCACTCATCGGACCTGAATTGGTCGCAGAGACTTCAGAGCAGATTAAGATTATCAGACAACGCCTTTTGACCGCACAGAGCAGACAGAAAAGCTATGCTGATAAGAGAAGAAGGCCTTTGACATTTGAAGAGGGAGATGTTGAACATTGAAATATTACATCTTTACCCCTAATTATTGGTTCAATTAATCCTCAATTTTGTATATAATGATGCATTTAATATAGTTTGTCAGTTTTGAAATAAAAAATGGAAAGTTCAGGAAAAATTAAGTTAAAACAATAGAAGATTGCAAGTTTAGAGTTTTAAAGAGAAGACCTAGAATTATTATAATTATTTTATGTTACTTTCTTGAATTTTCATATAAATTAATTAATCTAGATCCAGTTATGAGAGTCTATGATTAATTAATAATTTTTAGATTTAAAGTGGGTAAATAATTATTTAATTCTAGAGGTTAAAAGCTGCAATCCAAGTGCCAAGGTTTGAATTTCAAGTCATTGGGCCAAGACTCAGTTCAAGTAGGCCAAGCTATGCTCTACAAAGATTCAATGGGCCAAGCCACATGCAAGCCCATGCGCATTCCACACAATGGGCCGGGCCAGTGTGCAAGCTCAGTCCAACTAAGGCACAAGTTCTCAAATCCAATTTGAATGGGCCTGAGTTGAGATCTAGATCCAAATCCAAAGCCCAAAGTCCAATGAACTCCATGGTCCATCTTTGAATTTACCAAAGTCCAACCCAACTACATATGTCCAAAACCCATAAGCCAACTTCACATCCACACCATCCAATTTCCATCTTAGATCTGAACCTTCCATCTCACATACCCAATTAGGCCAAACCTTAGATCCACCATCAAATCTAACCCATCCATTCATCTTCATTAGATCTAGGTCATCCATCATCATGATGATCATCTTAACCTTAGATTAGTATTCATCCATGCATCACCTATTAATCCATGCATTCATTTCATGCATCGAGCATCTTAGCCATTAGATATTAGGTAATCCAATCACATGCATTCATTCATCTCTTAAAAACCCTAGAGCCTCCACATGCATTCATCACATAAACACATTACCTTAGATTTAGGTCATGCATTTCATCCATTTAGATCCACCTATGCATCTAAACCCTCCATCAACCATCTACCTGTAACGCCCCGCCCTTTTTCACTCACTGAAAATCAGAGTCTATTTTTTTTTTTTTGAATAAAAGAGTGAGAGAGAGCGAGAGCGTCACGACGCGAGCTAAGTCCGAGCTTCCAATCATACAGATAAAAACCAGCAACAGTGCATGATAATAGAGATCATAATCATGCTTATGCAATGCCATGCCATGGGTGCCATATGCCATGAGTCCCACCCATCAGCCATAACACAATCACAAAACATCCTCTTGAGGGAAAGCTCCTCATAAAGGTATTCTCACAAAACATAGTATCCTCTTGATGGAAAACTCCTCATCAAGGTATTCCTACAGTTGTCTTACGGACGCCCCAACGGAGTGTGGTCTTCGATTACCTCTTGATGGGATAATGCACATCAAGGTACCCCTCACGACTTACGGATGCCCCGACGGAACGTGGGTCTCCGGTTACCTTCCATCCCTCCCATGCCATGCATGAGATGCAAATGCCAACATGCTATGGAATATTACAAAATATAGCATGAAAATCCCATAATTGCAACATATTGTTTGATACCAAAATAACTTATCAAACATGAAATAAAATCATCATAAATACATAATACATATCCATGGTTTCAATGATGTAGGAATCCTACCAATAATCAACTAACGCGTCCTTGCGTTTTTGTCCTGAAACCGATCACAGATCGTACACCGCTTGTGAGATCTCGTTACCTTATTACATATCAATCAATCAAACCCATGTTCCATTTGATTTACAATTATGTCTAAGTCCATAAACACATCTTTGTGGGGTTCGGCCATACAACATGGCCGAACCTCACCCACTTGAATTTGGGTCCCTCTTTTTATTTATTAACCAATCCACATAAGTTTAACCATCTAAGAAACCCTAAGTCCACAAATATTCCTTTGTGGGGTTCGGCCATACAACATGGCCGAACCTCACTCCCTTAGTTTTGTGCCCTTCTTTTTAGTCCTTTGATCTTTAGATTAAATCCAAGATCATGCCATCTTTGATTCATAAATCTAATCACTCATACAATAATTATTTAACATTGATAACAACCTAAGTCCACAAACATTCCCCATGGGGTTCGGCCATGGTGTATGGCCGAACCCATGGTCCTTCATTTCCATGATTCAATCATACTTCTAAGCCACTTATACAAATCCATATCCAATAACATAATCCATGGGGTTCGGCCATACACCATGGCCGAACCCATGGTCCTTCAATTTTACCATTTGGCCATTTATTTCCTTCCATAGGTAATCACCTAATTTACTCACCCATACTCAAGTCCATAACATAGATCCATGAACATAGATATATAATTAAATCCCTCATTTCCTAGCTTAATCATCCATTCATTTAAACATGCATAAAACTCTAAATGACCCTTTAAAAATGGTCCATCAAATTGTTCATCAAATGGTTCATGAAATGGTTCATGGGGTTCGGCCATACAGCATGGCCGAACCCATGATGTCTTATCTCCATCTTCTTCTTTAAATAATTTGCCATCTTAATTTCATAAACAAGTCCCTCCATGGGGGAGTTTAATCATATCCTTAGGTCATTATTTACAACTCAAAGTCCATCAACATGACTTCATTTAAATCTTCTACAATCATTAATAATCTTCCATGGGGTTCGGACATACAGCATGGCCGAACCCTATGGTTCATCATTTCTATTAAAACACATCATACTTCCATGATTGATCCTTTGATGGTTCTCATACTTAAACTTAGCGTTTGGCCATACAAGGGCCAAACCATGATCCTTGGTCATTCACCATTCAATACATGGTTCATGCATTAAATCTTTAGCCATAATAAAAATTAGGGTTCGGCCATACAATGCCGAACCATGTCCTTGATCATCTTTTCTTACTTATGCAATCTTATCAAGTACTTACCGATTCCGCGACTCCTCCAGTTTCTTTCACTCCTTCTTGCTCCTCCAATCTTTTCCTTCCTTAGCCTTTTCGTCCTCATTTCTTGATCTTTGGCCGAGATTGATCTTGATAGGTCTTGAGATGAAAACTCAAGAAGTGGGTTCGGCCAAAGAGTGTAGGTTTGAGAGAGAGAGAGAGAGAAGCTTGGGATAAAAAATACTCTTAAGTCCTTTGTCTTTTGTCCTTGAGAGTGGTTGGCCTTGACTGTGAGAGGGAGAGAGTGAGGTAAAGCAAAGAATTCTCTTTGCTGCCCAATGTAGTTCGGCCAAGGGTGGTATCCTTTGGTTGATACCCCTTTTGTAACTCCCGTGACCTTTCACCTCCCCATTGATATTACTTTGGGGGTTTCATCCCATGAGATGAAACTCCCCACCATATGACCCTTGGGTTTCCATCATGAGATGGAAACCCTCCATGTTCAAACGTGTATGCAAGGTATACCTTGTGTAACAACCAAAAACCCTTCATCTCCTCATAATGATCCTTTTGGAGTTTCATCCAATGAGATGAAACTCCCACCTCCAACTTGTACACCTTGATTGTGCCTTTTGGGTTTCCTCCTTTGAGATGCAAACCCTCCATCTTCCTTGTCTTGATCAATGAGGGTCGGCCAAGGGTGGTGTCCTTTGGTGATACCCCTTTGTAACCACCATGGCTCTTCACCTCCCTCATTACAGGTTCCTTTGGAGTTTCATCTCATGAGATGAAACTCCCACAATTCCAACGTGTAACCCATGAAGGTCTCTTTTGAAACAACAAAACTCTTCATCTTCCCACTCCACTCACTTAAGATGGAAGTCCCATTAACTTCTCATCCAACTCACCATAACTCAATTATTCTTAATTCTTGTAAACTCAAAACTTGTACTCATTCATTAACACAATTGAACTTAATCCACTTTAATTCAGCCACACCTTAATCACATTTGAATTCATATGGTGGTCGGCCAAGTCAACCATGACCCATTGGGTCCCAATTGGCATTTGACCCAATTGGCAACCTTGACCCAAATAAATAAATCTTACCCATTTATTTCAATTGAATCTTATCCAATATCCATTGGGTCTTAATTGGGCAATTGACCCAACACCTTACCCATCTAAGGTCCATATCCATTAATTCACAAATTAAATGGGCAATTTCTATATATATTTATAACTTGAAAATGTAATACCCCGGATTTTCAGATTATTAGTTTATATGAAAATTGTCCATTTTAAATTGTGAATTTTAGAATTGAATCTTATATGGATAAGGAATTGGGCCATGACCCAATTAGGACCCAATTAAATTGTGACATTGGTTTTATCAAAAATTTAATAAAAGATTGCCTTGGCCGAATTTTGAATGTGAAATCCATAGATTATGCGCATGAGAGATATGTGGGATTTTATGTAATAGTCCGAAATTTTTAAATCAATATATATGTGGCTATTATTTGTTTTAATTATGGAAATTGGGCAATTTAATGGGATAGATGGTAAATGGATCAAAATTTGGACAAAGGCCCAATTATGGCCCAATGGACCATGGATTGGATTAAATTCGCTTAAATGGTCAATTGGGCCAAGGATGGTCAAATTGGACCCAATATCCATTTGGGACCCAATGGATAAAGATGATGTAAGCTTTAAAGTAAATGGGTAAGAGGTGAATGTAATTGGGCCATGGGCCCAATGGTGATCCAAGTAATTGAAAGGGATTTAATTAAATCACCTAAGTTAATTTTAATTAGACCAAGGTGACAAGGCCGATTGGGACCCACCTCCACCTCACCAAGTGAGGTGGCGTGTGGACCAAGGATTGGTAGGGCCGGCCACCATGGTTGAATTGGTCAACCATGGGTGGATGCATGGAGGGAATTTAAGAGAATGTAATTAGGTTAAGTGGGAATTAATTAACCTAAGTTAATTATCTAATTAATTAAATAATTAAACTATCCAAAAAGGTGGTTAAAAGGGGTCAAAAGATGGAAGACCCAAACCATCTTATCTCTAAGACACCAAAAACGTTGGCTAGTGGTGGTTGGTCCCAACCACCACCACTAAGCATGTAAAGCCCATGCTTGGTGGTTGGGAAAATTAATGGTGAAGTATAACTTAAGCAAGCCTTGGGATGAGATGGGTTTTTCCTCTCATCTCTCCATTTCACTCTCATTTCACTCTCTCCCTCTCTTGCTCTCTCAAAACCGTCCCACACCAACAAGAGAAAGAAGAAGAAAAACTTGGAGGAAAAAAAGAAGAAAGAAGCTCAAGCTTGGCCATCACTCCAAGATCAAAGCTTAGTATCTTCTTCCTCACCATCTCCTCCTCTCCCTCTCTCAAACACACTCCATGTTGGCCGAACCCAAGCTTTGATGCTTTCATCTTGATTAAACATCTTGACCAACCAACAAAAGAGAAGAAGAAGAAATAAGGCCAAGGAGTCCAAGAAGAGAAAGAAAAGTCGGAGGAGCCGTCGGATTGTAAGTATTTCTAAACAAGAGGTTGGATTTTGTTAAGGTTTAAGATTTGGGGTCCATCCTTCTTGGATTTAATGGTGGCCAAATTTTCATGGGCCTTGGATCTCAAATCCATCCAATGAAAGGATGAAAAAGTGGACAAACCCTAAATGGGTAAATTAGGGTAAGAAAAGGAGAAGATGCATTAAGGACATTATGTGTTAAAATTTATTTAAGCATGGATGTGTGTGATGTTAGAAGAAATCATGGACCATAGGGTTCGGCCATGTAGTATGGCCGAACCCCATGGTAGGTGATTAAATGATTTTATTAGGGTTTTAAAGAATGGAAGCCATGGAGGATAATTTATGATTTTTAGGGTTTAAATGATTAAATGTAGTAATTTTAAAGGGATCTTAGATGTGGAAATTGATGGAGAAGGGTGATGGTTTTTAAATGGACTTTAAGCATTAGAAATAATGTTTTAAAATAAAACCATGGAGTGATTTTATGGAGGGAATGTTTTTGAACCCTATGGTGATGTATTAGAATTTTAAATGAGATTAAAGAATGGAGCTATGATAAGTGGTGCATGATTTTTTTAACGTTCTAAATGAATGAATGTTAGTGATTTTTGAAGGGGTTTTTAAATGAGGAAAACCATGGGGAGATTTTGATGGTTCAAGTATTTTGAAACCCATGAAAAGAATGGGGAATATGGCTTGACTAAATGAGTCATTAATGGACTCAAAAATGTGCCAAATTGATGATCAAAGTTGATGATTTAAAGGTATGATTTAAATCCCCTCATGGAGGGACTTGTGATGGATCTAAAGTGTGACAAAAGACCCAAGGAAAAATGGGGATTGGGTTAAATTAAAGGGGCTGATTTTAATGATACCATGACCCAATTTATGAGCCATTTGATGGGCTAAGTGTAGGGTTATGTATGTGTCTTAATTAATGAGGATTAAGTTAAGAAAAAGGGTTGTTTTAATGATTTTGTGGCATGATGAAATGAGGCACTAAGGGATCTAAGTTTAATGATCAGTTATGGACTTAATTATGCATGGATGAATGTGTGATTAGTCATGGAAAAGAGGTAGTGGCAAAACCGTAAATAATGGCCAAATTCAAGAACCATGGGTTCGGCCATGATACATGGCCGAACCCCATGGAAGATGATCATGGACTTACGTGCAATTCTGGTAACCTTAAGTATGGATTAAATAAAGCCTAGGGTGCTGGTTTTTAAACTCACAAAGTTAAGATAATCAATGGATTAAGATGGGACCCACAGACCTAATTAGTAGGGTTCGGCCATGTGTATGGCCGAACCCCACTAAGGCATGAATTAGGGACTTAATAATGGTTAAAAACATAGACTGATTATTTATATGTAATAAGGTATCGGATATCACAAACGGTACGTGTATCGGTGACCGGATTATCGAACGAAAACGTAAAGGGAAGCTAGTCAGTATTCGGTAGGATTCCTACCTTTTTGTAAGCCGTGGATTACTTATTATATGATGGTTTCCTTTAATTTATTTTGATAATTATATGATTTGTCTTATGATGGGTTTTAAGGCTATGGATTTTATGTTAATGCTATGAATTATATTTTAAGGTTATGCATTATGTGTTAAGGCTATGTATGATATATTAAGGTTATGAGGTATATATATTACATAGCATAATGCATTTACATCTCATGCATGGCATGGGCGGGAAAATAAAGAAACCGGAGTCCATGCTCCGTCGGGGCGACCGAGAAGCAGACATGGGGATAGCCTGATGTGCTATAACAGGAGTCCATGCTCCGTCGGGGCGACCGAGAAACAAACATGGGGATACTTTAATGTGTTGAGATATAACCGGAGTCCATGCTCCGTCGGCGATACAGAGAAGCAAACATGGGAATATCTTGATGAGGTTTTTCCATCAAGGGGGATATGACATCATGATGGTATGGATAATGGGTGGGACACATGACATAAGACACCCATGGCATGGCATTCATTTTATAGTTTTCATTATATGATTATCTATGTGCCTGTTATCACTAATCCATGTGTTAGCCCTACTCGGAGTCCTACTGGGCGCGTTGTCTAACGCCCTACTTCTACCCTAGCAGATGACACAGGAGACGGCAGAGTCGAAGGACGCGACGGGAGCCAAGCGTAGGAGCTTGGGAAAGCGAGCTACTTAGTTTATTTAAATTTATTTTGGAAATGTATTTTGAGTAGCTTAGCTCGTCGGATTGTAATATTTTCGATTACTTGCTATGGTTTGGATTTTATTTTGGACATTATGCTTTTGAGGTATTTTAGTAATTAAATGAATGTTTCTTCCCTGCTATCTGAAAATTGGTAGGATAGTCTCTATTACAATTCCGCACTTAGTTTAAATATTCCTCGAGCTTACTTCTACGTGTGAACCGTTCGCCGTGGACTTCGTTCCATGCACACGTAGGGTTGGCCAGTTAAGGGCCGGGCTTTAGAAGCTCGGACTTAACTCGCGTCGTGACGTCCGCGCCCTTTGTCACTCTTTATTTAAAAAAAAAATAGACTCTGATTTTGGTGAAAAAGGGCGGGCGTTACATTTTAAATCCACAATGATATGCTAGAATATTTAAAAAGGGAAGGTTCTTAAATAAACAAGGGAGGTCGGCATGGCCATCTATAGCAAGGGGGCGCACGACCTTAGGGGTTGTCTATTTTAAACACCTTCTAATTATGGGATCAAGGAAGATTATAAAGAGGAGAGGTAGCAAGGGATACACGGTTTACAACCCCCTTAGCCGAATTTTATATCTCTCTCTCTCTCCCAAGTTCTCTCTCACACGACAAAAGCAAGAGAAGAAAGGGCAGCAACAAGAAGGAGTTCTTGTTTGGAGAAAAATTAAGAAGCAGAGAGAAAGATTAGAAGAGCAAGGAATTGAAAAGAGGTTAGTATCGAATTGTTTAAATAATTTTATTTTATGAAACAAAAGAACCATAGGGCTCGGCCATGGTGGTTGGCCGAACCCCATGGAGAAAGATTGGAGATGATTTGATGGGTTAAATGGAAAAGAAAGAACCATAGGGTTCGGCCATAGTGAATGGCCGAACCCCATGGAAAGTTTTGAATTAAGTGTTGGTTTTTAAGAATGAAAACCTTGGAGATTGTTTGGTGTAAATGATATGTAAATTTGAATGGATTAAATGGGAGATACATGATTATTAATTGAGTATTATGGGATTTAAAAAGAGAGGATCTAGGACCATAGGGTTCGTCCATGGTGTATGGCCGAACCCCATGGTGTTGATTTACCAATTTGGAAAGTAAATGTAAAAAGATGGACTTAGATCTCCAAGGGTGAGGTTCGGCCATGGTGTATGGCCGAACCCCACTAGAGTTATTTTTGGAAACCTTGTTATTTATGGAAGGTATTGGCTAAGTTGTTGGATCTAAAATAATAAAAAAAAAAGGGGTGAGGTTCGGCCATAGTGTATGGCCGAACCCCACCAAACATTTTTATGGATTGGTGATGGATTTTAATTGGATCTAAACCAATGGCTAAGATCATGAACTGTAGGGTTCGGCCATGGTGTATGGCCGAACCCATGGGGTAATTTTGGAATGGTGGATAGGTTTGGAATGAAGATTAAATAGGAAACTATCTAATTAAGGAAAGGGGTTGCTAAACTTAAAAGGCTTCCATTTATGGAAGGAGTTCCTAAAAGTAGAAAGCTTCCATGCATGGAAGGGGTGGCTAAATTGGAAAGCACTCCAATTTTGGAAAGGAGTTTTCTAATCTTAGAAAGTTTCCAATTGTGGAAGGTAGTTGCTAATTATGGAAACCCTCCATTTATGGAAAGTTGGAATTTAATTATGGAAACCCTCCATTTATGGAAAGTTAGAGTTTAATTATGGAAACCTTCCAATTATGGAAGGGTAGAGATTGTTTAAGGAAATTTAGGCATCATGGGTTCGGCCATGTGTATGGCCGAACCCCATGAATCAAATTATGGTTTATGTTTAATGATCCAAGGATCGGATTATTGGTTAATTTTAAGGAGTGGCAAGGTTATAAATAAAGGTTGAATTGGAGGATCATGGGTTCGGCCATGGTTTATGGCCGAACCCCATGAAGCTTATTTTATGGACCTATGATGATTTATGGACTAGAGATTAACTTAGACAACTGTTTTAATGATGGAAAAGACGGGACTATGGAATAATGGCCATGGATGGCATTTTTGTAATTATGTGAAAAAAATGGAACATTGGGTTCGGCCATGGTGTATGGCCGAACCCCATGAATTATTTTATGGGATTATGTGCTTTGGAAGTATGAATGGGTTATTTGAATTCTAAGCAAGAAAAAAGTCTATGGTTAGGCTCAATGGCATTATTGTAATTATCGACAAAAATGGTAGACCATGGGTTTCGGCCATGGTGTATGGCCGAACCCCATGGGGTTTTGTTTATGGAGTTGGAATTATGAAAATCAAGTGGGACTTGGTTATGATAAATTGTTATATTATAAGGTAATGGGATCTCGCAAGCGGTGCGCGATCGGTGATCAATTCTTGGACGAAAGACGCAAAGACACATAACGGTCTTTGGTAGGATTCCACCTCTTTGAAACCATGGGCTTATGTACATTGTTCTTAACTTATTTTATGATGCAAAATTATATGTTTCAAATATGTGATTTTAAATGCTATGAATGGTTTTATTACATAGCATGTTGGCATTTCATCTCATGCATGGCATGGGAGGGTTGACAGGTACCCGGAGCCCACACTCCGTCGAAAAGTCCGTAAGGCAATGTGCGGCCTGCCTTGGTGATGAGAATCCCACCAGGAGGATTACCTTGATGAGGAGAGTTCCATCAAGAGGATACTGTGTAACCGGAGCCCACACTCCATCGGGACGTCGGTAAGGCACCTGTGGGGCATACCTTGATGAGGAGAATTCCATCAGGTGGATACCATGTGTTTGCGATGGGTGGGACTCATTGCATATGATAGCATGGCATGGCATTGAATCAACATGATTATGATTTTATTATCATCAAGGTTTTGGGTTTTATCGGTATGATTGGATCTCTATTATCATACCCTGATTTGGATATCATGTTTTACGAGTATATTATGATTTATTATCCTTGATTTCTGCAATATGTTATATCTGGATTTTTGGTACTAACCCATGTGTTAGCCCTAACTGGAATACCTACTAGGCGCGTTCTTCTAACGCCCTACTTCTACCCTGTAGTGAATGATGCAGGAAATGAGGAAAACGGGGAACACTAGGAATGCCAGCCATAGGAGCTAGGATCTTTTATTTTATATGTTTTGAATAATGATACTCATGGACTTGTATTTAGAGTATCGAGTATCTAAGTTTCGGAATGTAATAACTTAGATATTTTGCTATGCTTGGATGTTATTTGGATAATCAGTTGGATAGTGTGACTTGATTTATTGACTAAGTACTTTGCTATCAAATGGTTTGGATATGAGTTTTATCATGATTCCGCAATGATGATTTATTTTGCATGTGTATCGTATGGCTATATGTGAACTGTTTTCTTGGACTTGCTCCATGCACACATAGGGTTGGCCAGTTAAGGGTCGGACTTGGAAGTTCGGACTTAGCTCGCGTCGTGACATTCCGCTCTTGCTCATACTCTGATATTTTATTAAAGAAAAAAAAACAGGCGTTGATTTCGATGCGAGAAGGGTGGGTGTTATAGAAAATCCGGGGTGTTACACTACCCATTATTATAATTATTTACCCAAAATACTTTAGAGCCATCGATCAAAACCCATTTAATCTAAGCCCTCCATTCATAAACCCTAAGCTATGAACAACTTGTAGTTCAATCTAGCCCCCATGCGCATATTACACCTCATCATCCCATGATTTTTGCAATCTAAAACCTCTCCATGCACTTAGACTAAAACCATCTAGATACATTCCTGAGATCCTAACACACCTCACCATCCAATCCCCAAGTATCCCACACGATTTTCCCAATCCCAAAACCAATCCATCCCTGGATGACCGAGGAGGCTGAGGAGGTGCTCGCCCGCTCATTGGCCAAGGGACGGTGCAGTGAGGAACAGCTCCCGCTAGTATGTCTTGTGGTCCCTGGATGACCGAGTAGGCTGAGGAGGTGCTCGCCTAGTTCGAGGGATGGAGCGGTGAGGGACAGCTCCCGCTGGCATAGTTTGTGATCCCTGGATGATCGAGTAGGCTGAGGAGGTGCTCGCTTAGGTCGAGGGACGGAGCGGTGAGGGAAAGCTCCCGCTTGCATAGTATGAGATCCCTAGATGACCGAGTAGGGTGAGGAGGTTCTCGCATAGGTCGAGGGACGATACAGTGAGGGACAGCTCCCGTTAGTATGACTTGTGATCCTTGAATGACCGAGTAGGCTGAGGAGGTGCTCGCCTGGTCATTGGTCGAGGGATGATGCGGTGAGGGACAGCTCCCGCCAGTATGACTTGTGATCCTCGAATGACCGAGTAGGAGGAGGAGGTGCTCGCCTGGTCATTGGTTGAGGGATGATGCGGTGAGGGACAACTTTCGTTAGTATGACTTGTGATCCTCGAATGACCGAGTAGGCTGAGGAGGTGCTTGCTTGGTCATTGGTCGAGGGATGATGCGGTCAGGGACAGCTCTCGCTAGTATGACTTGTGATCCCCAAATGACCGAGTAGGCTGAGGAGGTGCTCGCCTGGTCATTGGTCGAGGGATGATGAGGTGAGGGACAACTCCTGCTAGTTCGACTTGTGATTTCCTGGATGACCGAGTAGGCTGAGGATGTGCTCGCCTGCTCATTGGTCGAGGGATGGTGCGATGAGATATTCCTGGCTAGGACACCTGGAGGGTGAGGACAGCCTGCGATGTGATGTGATGTGATATTCCAGGCTAGGACACCTGCAGGGTGGGTACAGTCTGAGGTATGGTAGTCCAGGCTATGACACCTGCAGGGTGGGTACAGTCTTAGGTATGGTATTCCAGGCTAGGACACCTGTATGGTGGGGACAGCCTATGGTCTGATGTGATAGTGTGTTTACCCGCGGTTGACTTTGGGGTTCATAGTTGAGACTTGGTGTAACGCCCGCCCCTTTTCACCGAAATATCAGAGTCTATTTTTTTTTTAAAAAAAGAAAGTGACAAAGGGCGCGGACGTCACGACGCAAGTTAAGTCCGAGCTTCTAAAGCCTAGCCCTTAACTGGCTAACCCTACGGGTGTGTGGAGCCAAGTCCACGAGTACGGTTCATGCGTAGACGTAAGCTCAAGGAATATTACTTCTCAGTGCGGAATTAACAATAAAGACTATCCTACATATTTGAGATAGCAGGGAAGATAACATTCATTTAAATTTCTATAATACCTCAAAACCATAATGTCCATAATAAAATCCCAAAACATAGCCAGTAATCTAATTTATTACATTCCGACAAGCTAAGCTACTCAAATTACATTTTTCCAACATACACTTAAACAACATAATTAATCTGCCTTCCCAAGCTCCTAAGCTTGACTCCCGTCCCGTCCTTCCGTTTCGCCACCTCCTGCGTCATCAGCTAGGGTAGAAGTAGGGCGTTAGACCACGCGTCCAGTAGGACTCCGAGTAGCGCTAGCACATGGATTAGTAATAACAGCATGCAGATAATATTATGGCAAAACCATGCACTTTGGGCAATGTTATGCAATGGGTGTTCTATGTCATGAACCCAACCCATCCATCTCATCCTCATTGTATAATGTCCCTTTTCAACCATACACAGTGTTCCAAATAAAATCCATACCATCATCGTGCCATGATCCTCTTGATGGAAAAGCTCATCAAGATGCGATCCACACTAGGCATCCCCCTTGATGGAAGAACCATCATCAAGGTATAACAATAAATACAACATCCCCCTTGATGGAAAACCATCATCAAGGTATAATAATACATAATGAACATCCCCATGCGTTTATCGGTTGCCCCGACGGAGCATGGACTCCGGTTTCATTTCATCCTTCCCCTGTCATATCCCTCCCATGCCATGCATGAGATGTCGATGCCATGTGCCATGTAATATATGTAGTTCAATAGTAAGACAAAAGCCCATCTTAAAACAATTACTTGATTATCAAATAAATCAAAGGGAAAAAACATCCCATAATATTTAATCCAAAACTCATCTTAAGACATTCACATGATTTCCAAAATAATTTAAACGAAAACATCACAAGATACATAATCCAAAACTCATCTTAAAGGCAACCACATGCTTTCCAAAATAAATTAAAGAAAACATCACCCAATCCATGGCTTACAAAAATGTAGGAATCCTACCGAATACGGACTCGTGTCCTTTTACGTTTTCCGTTCGATAAACCCGGTCGCCGATCGCGCACCACCTGCGATGTCCAGTACCTTATTACACATTTATCATTAGTCCATGTTTTAACTGTAACGCCCGCCCCTTTTCACCGTAAAATCAGAGTACATTTTTTTTTTTTTTTTAAATGAAAGTGACAAAGGGCGCGAACATCACGACGCGAGTTAAGTCCGAGCTTCTAAAGCCCGGCCCTTAACTGGCCAACCCTACGTGTGCATGGCACGAAGTCCATGGAGAACAGTTCACACGTAGACAGCAACATCAAGGAATAATACAACTATATGCGGAACTAACAATAAGGACTATCCTACAAATTTGAGATCGCAGGGAAGATAACATCCATTTAAAATTACTACAACACCTCAAAATCATAATGTCCATAATATAATCCCAAAACATAGCAAGTAATCTAATTTATTACATTTCCGACAAGCTAAACTATTGCAAATTACATTATCCGAAATAAACATTAGTAACTATCTAGCACGCTTTTCCAAGCTCCTTAGCTTGGCTCCCGTCTCTTCCTCCCGCTTCGCCACCTCCTGTGTTATTAGCTAGGGTAGAAGTAGGGCGTTAGACAACGCGCCCAGTAGGACTCCGAGTAGGGCTAGCACATGGATTAGTAATAACAACATACAGATAATAACCCAATGCAAGCTGATAAACCATCATATAATGAAACTATAAAGTAAATGCCATGTCATGGGTGTCTATGTTATGCATCCCACCCATCATCCAAACCATATAATATCATATCCCTCTTGACGGCACGGCCTCGTCAAAATATACACAATCCCCAATCATCCCCCTGGATGGCAAAACCTCGTCCAGATATAACCAATCACAAATCATCCCCCTGGACGGTAAAACCTCGTCCTGATATAACCAATCACAAATCATCCCCCTTGATGGAAGAACCATCATCAAGGTATCATAATTACATACAACATCCCTGATAAATCAAATACATTAAAATACCTCCATGTCTGTTTATCGGTCGCCCCGACGGAGCATGGACTTCGGGTTCATTTCATCCTTCCCCTGTCATATTCCTCCCATGCCATGCATGAGATGTAGATGTCATATGCCATGTAATGAATAAAATAACAAACCATGACATTTAAAAATCCCATCAATAATACATATAACTTGATTATAAAAGAAAATCAAGAAAAGCCTCAATGATCACATCATAGCTTTAAAACCATTTATAAACCAATCATATACTTACCAGAATAAATCAAATGAAAGCCCCTACATAATACATAATTCAAAACCAATCTTAACCAAACCATATAATTTTCAAAGTAATCCATGGCTTACAAAAAGGTTAGAATCCTACCGATTACCGATTCGCGTCCTTTTTCCGTATTCGTCCGACAATCCGGCTACCGACTCGCGTACCACTCGCGCTATCCGACACCTTATTAAATTACCAAATTAGTCCATATTGTCCCATTTCCAAGCCCATAAACCATATTTTAGTGGTTTCTTCATTTTAGCCAATAATTACCATTTGTGCCACTACCCCTTTACATAACCAATTACACATTCATTCATGCCTATTTAAGCCCAAAATTGATCCACAACCTAAGTCCATTAATGATCCCTAACCATGTTACAAGATCATTAAAAAAATCAACCCTTAACTTAGCCTCATTTCTATTGATTTAAACACATCATATTTCCAAATTTTAGCCCCTTAGCATTCTCATTTGTGAGACTAAAATGCATCAACCCCAAGCTTAGTTTAATCATTCACAAGGTCATCTTTATGCACCCATTTTCATGTCCAACTCACATGGGGTTCGTCCATGTACCATGGCCGAACCCGTGGTTCTTCAATGTGGCTAATAATTACCATTTTGCCATTCTCTCTTCCATGTTTAATCATTCACCCATCCATGTATATTTTAAGTCTAAATTTATCCATAACTTAAATCCATTAAAGATTCACTAACCATGACCCAACATGAAACAAAATCAGCCACCTAATTTGATCAAATTTCCATCATCTGATCACAAACATGGAACCAACCTTAGCTCATACAATGACCTACAAAATGGGTCATGGGTTCGGCCACATACCATGGCCGAACCCATGATGTCTTGTTCCCCATTTTGCTTGGATCTTTTAACACATTTTAGATCTATCACAAGTCTTCCCATGAGAGGTTTACATCATGCATTTTAAATCACCATTCCATTGCATTTTTCATCATACAACCATTTAAAACATTACTCCCATGCATTCATTAAAGCCCTAATTCATTAATCAAGAACCCACATTACTTTCCATTCTTAAAACCCTAAGTAATTTAAACCAACCACCAATTCACCCACCAATGGGTTCGGCCATACTATATGGCCGAACCCTATGGCCCATGATTCTTATTTCCAAGTACCCAATTCCATGTTCAATTTAATCAATCACACAATGCACACAATATATTTCTCCAATTTCTTACCCTAACCCTAATTCACCCATTTGGGGTTTTCTCCATCTTCCACCCTTCCATTTAATGCATCTAAATTCCATAGTATAAAATCACCTATCCACCATTAATTTCACAAAAATAATTTCCATTTCTTAAACCCTAAAATCCAAAATTCTTTTATTTAAGAAATACTCACTATCCGACGTCTCCTCCGATTTCCGCCGCTCCCGTCGGTCTCCTTAGCCTCCTCTCTCCTTCCTCTTGATCTTTGATAGGTCAAGACTCTTGATTAATGGTGGCAATACCCAACCCTAGAATCAGCCATAGTAGGGTTTGTGTGAGAGAGAGAGAGAGAAAAATCATGAGAGGAGAGATGTTAAACCCTAACCTTAGAGTGATTTCCCTCCAATTTCCACTTCTTTCTTCTCTCCTTCTTCTCTTCTCCTTAACTCTCTTCCTCTCCTTCCTTAGAGCATGGGACGGCAATGGAGAATGGGAGGGATGGAGTTTGTGAAGAAAAGATGAGAATGAGATAACCAATAAGACTTATCTCCATTTTTCACTTTAATTTAATGATCCCACCAACCTTAAGATATTTTATTTGCTTTATGGTGGTGGTTATCCAAACCACCACCCAAGCCCAACGTTTTTAACATTTTGAGGTGGGGTAGCTTGGTCTCCATTTGACCAATCTAACCCCATGTAGCCACCAACTTATTAATTTAAGTATTTAATTAATTTGATAATTAACTTAGGTTAATTCATTTTTATTTAACCTAATTCCCATTATTCCACCCATGGTTGACCAAGTCAACCATGGTGGCCGGCCCCACCAATCATTGGTCCACATGCCACCTCATTTGATGAGGTGGAGGTGGGTCCCAATTGGCCATGTCACTTAGGCCTAATTAATACTAACTTAGGTGATTAAAAATCAATTCAACCCACTTCCCTTATTGGATCATCATTGGGCCCATGGCCCAATTAAGTTCTCTCCTATCCATTTACCTTAGAGTTTGCATTATTTTGACCCATTAAGTCCCAAATGGGTATTGGGCCCAATTTGTCTATCCTTGGCCCAATTTGACCATCATTGACCATTAAGATAAATTAAATCCAATACATAACCCATTGGGCCCTAGTTGGGCCTTTGTCCACATTTTGATCCATTTACTATCTATTCCATCCAATTTCCAATTTCCACCATAAAAGAATAAATAATAACACATATATATTACTTTACAACTTCCAAGCCATTACATCAACCATTATTGACCAATTAAATGAATTTCATCCAACCCATGGTCCATTGGACCATACTTGGGCCTTTGCCCAAATTTTGATTCACTTAACATTTATTCCACTAAAATTCTCAATTTCCATCATTAAAATAAATAATAACCACAGATATACTGATTCACAAATTCCGGGTCATTACAATACAATCCTCTTTTGAAATTTTCGTCCCGAAAATTCGAGTGAAGTAGAGGTTCCAATCATCTCATACAAAGAGCTCCGGATGAGCGACACTCATCTCTGACTCAAGTTCCCAGGTGGTTTCCTTATTGCCACGTCGTTCCCATACCACCTTGACGAACTGACTGGCGCGGTTCCGCAGTACCCTTTGTTTGCTCTCGATCATTCTGATCGGCTTCTCCACATACGTCACGTCGCTTTGTACATCGACGTTTGGTACGTTCAACACCTGTGAAGGATCAGGGTTGTATTTCCTCGACATGGGCACATGAAACACATCACGTAAAGAGGATAACTGTGGAGGAAGCACCAACTGATAAACTACTTCCCCCACCCTCTTCAAGATTGGAAACTGCCCCACAAACCTAGGTGACAGTTTCCCCTCCTTCTTCCTGAATCTCATGTGTCCCTTCCGTGGTGAGACTTTCAGAAATACTAAGTCTCCACCTCAAACTCGAGGAACCTCCTCCTCTTGTCGGCGTAACTCTTCTGACGGCTCTGTGCAGTGAGTAGGTGTCTCTATCCAACACACTGGCGATCTGAACTGCCTACCACATAAGGCCTCAAATGGAGCCATCTGGAGGCTTGCCTGACAACTGTTATTGTAGGAAAACTCCACCAGGAGCAAATGATCCTCCCATCCACCCTTGAAGTCCAGCATACATGATCACAACATATCCTCCGATATCTGTATTGTCCTCTCCGACTGTCCATCAGTCTGTGGATGGAATGCTGTGTTGGTCAACCCGTCGGTCCCCATAGCCGACTGCATACTCTGCCATACCCTGCTAGTGAACCGGCCCTCTCTATCGGACACAATAGTTCGAGGTACACCATGTAGTCTGATAATATCTCGAATGTACTGCCGACCCAAGGTCTCCGATGAATCTGTCGTTTTGACAGGAATAAAATGTGCAGACTTTGTCAATCAGTCCCCCACGACGCATATTGCATCGTGACCCTTTTATGACCTTAGTAGCCCTATTACAAAGTCCATGGCTACATGTTCCCATCTCCACTCCGGCACTAGTAAGGGTTTGAGTAAACCCGGTGGCTCCTGATGCCCCCACCTTAACCTGCTGACAAGTTAGTGCAGCGAGTAATAAACTCTGCCACATTTCTCTTAAGTCCATGCCACCATTAGTGCCTCTTAAGATCCTTGCACATCTTAGCGTTGTCCGGATGGGTAGAGAGCTTGGTTTGGCGTGCCTCAACCAACAACTCCCTTCCGCAGCTCTTAGGTACCTCCGTCCTACCTCGGAACACAAGACCATATCCCGATCGTAACTCAAATTCCGATACTACCTCACATGTAGATATCTTGGTCGAAGTCTCCTCCATTTCTGGGTCTATTCGTTGTTCCCGTTTAATTGTGTCAAGTACCTCTTACTCACATCAACACCACTCATATCAACCTATGAGTTTCATTCTTGCAGAATTTACTTTCCTCGTATTATCTCTTTTCCTCATGAATCCATTTGCGATTTTTATGTAGACTAACGTATTCTATTTCACTTTATCTGTTGCCAAAACATTTCCCATACGTACTCCTTCAATACGTTCTTTTGTCTACTCTCCGTGTGAGTTAGTCTGCCAATATGAGCCTATGCTCAAGTCCATTGTTGATTCCATTTTAACTAGGTTTCTAGCTTCACCCTCCTGGAACTCCATCGGCTAACTACAGAGTCAGCTAGCTAGACTAACTCGGCAGTCGCCCATAGCTTCCCATTCGAGTTTCACTAGACTTTTTATCTTTCCCATCAATTACATCTCCAAAACTTAACACCTCTTCATTTGCACACAAGTCACTATATGACTAACCCTTTTTGTTCATAACTTCTACAACACCAATACCTGACATCAATCTAATCCACCATGGGAACCGCCATCCATGGTTTATAACCATCCATGAATATAGCCCTCTAAAATATTCCCAAGGATTACAAATTTCACCAACTACCAATACTCCCCCAATATTTTTTTTTTCCATGATTCCAAAACACCTAAGTTCACCAAAATTTCTCCATGGTTTTTTTTTTTTTTTTAAACCCTATTTATAATACCTAAACTCCACTTAAAACAATGCACCTTCTCCATCAATTTTTTTTTTCCTACTTTTACACCCTTCAAATTTACAACCACATAACCCTAGGGTTCATCATCCATTCATGCCTTTTTAAGGCCACCAAATCATTCGCATCATTCCTAAACTCCCTCATAATTCTTTTAAAATTTGCAACATTTAATCATTAAGCACTTAAAATTCTTAACCATTCTTCCATGGTTTTAAACCTTAAAATTCCATTAAAATTCCCATATTTCTTTCCATGTCTTCCATTCTTCACAACCTTACTAAAATCATTCAATCAACCACCATGGGTTCATGGATCATCATTCACTGGTGACATTTAAGATCATTAGAAACCTTAACCTTCATCCATTAACTTCCACAATTTCACACCCAAAAATCATTACAACACCTCACTATAGGGTTCGGCCATTCACCATGGCCGAACCCATGGTTCATGGTCAACCATTTATTCATGTCTTTTAAGACCATATAAACCACTTTACATCTTCATGAATTTCTTCATTCAAGATCCCTAAAAGAAAACATCACTACACTTAATCATTATGAGCCTCAACATCCTTGTAAACTCTTAAATTTGAATACTTTATTGAAAATCATTCGAACTTTCATCATATTACAAGGTTTGGTAGGGTTAGCACAAACCCTTTATAACGTATCCACAACCTTTACAAAATCTTTTCCTTTTCCCCTACATTTCCTTACCCTTTCTTATCCTAATCTTCCATAAAAGATCCTGCATCATCCTCAAACACAAAGGAACTGTCAGGGCATGACACCGACATGTGACCCAGTACTTCACATGTCAACCAAGATATTATCCCTGGTCCTCCAACATAAGGACAGTTAATCCTTTCTTTCCCGTGTCCATGTAGCCCACAAACCGGGCATACCACTTCAAAAGGGTAGGGACAGTATGCGCAGTTGTGCCCAACCTGGTTGCACAACTCGTACCTATAATCGGGTCCTATTTCCCCTACCGACTTTCTTATCATCGGAAAGTCTTCCACATTCTCTTCAGGAAGAGATGATAAATCCCCTTCAACTTCCTCGGGAGGTCCCTCCTGAAAGTCCAGGCTAACTGCTTATGCTAGAAGCAGACACCAAATCTATGGGACAGCTAGGGGTTCCCAATATTTTTTTTTTTTTTTTTTTGGGGAAAATTTTCCAAATTAATACACTCAGTTTTGGGAATAACATCCCTAAGTACCAATGCTTGTTCCATTTGGTGAGATGGGGGAAAATTTTCCTACATTTGATAAATCCATCATTGTCCCATTAATTGGGGAAAACCAGATTTGTTTTCTCATTTTGGGGGAAATTTTCCTAAGTATCACTGTTTTTTTTTTATCCCCATTTGGGGGGAAGTTGCCAAATAAGCACACTTGGTTTTCCTTTGTTTCTGGGGGGGAGAATCTCTAAACTCCTACTGTTTGTTGTTCAACTTAAGAATACTGGGGAAACACATCCTATTTTCGCTACGTTTGATAAAGTTATCATTGTTTCATCAATTCGGAGGAAAGATTTCTAAGTGATCACACCTTGTTTTGGGGGAAGCTTCCTAAGTATCAAAGTATCATGTTCTCATTTTCGGGGAAGATAAGCCATATCTTGCTATGTTCGATAAATCTAACTTAGAATGAATTTTTCTTCCCTTGCTATCATTCCTTTTCATCAGACGTTGTTCCTCAGACTGAATACTTCAGTTTGAGTCAATCGAAGTAAATTAACCCGGCCCCCGTGCAGCGGACTCTGAAGAGTCGGTCGGTTGGGATTCTTAGCTGCCAGTGAGACATGCAACCGTCTTAATCTTACTTCGAGAGATTCATTCTTCCGAGTTCGCTCTGATACCAACTGTAACGCCCGCCCTTTTTCACCGTAAAATCAGAGTACATTTTTTTTTAAATGAAAGTGACAAAGGGCGCGGACATCACGACGCGAGTTAAGTCCGAGCTTCTAAAGCCCGGCCCTTAACTGGCCAACCCTACGTGTGCATGGTACGAAGTCCATGGAGAACAGTTCACACGTAGACAGCAACATCAAGGAATAATACAACTATATGCGGAACTAACAATAAGGACTATCCTACAAATTTGAGATCGCAGGGAAGATAACATCCATTTAAAATTACTACAACACCTCAAAATCATAATGTCCATAATATAATCCCAAAACATAGCAAGTAATCTAATTTATTACATTTCCGACAAGCTAAACTATTGCAAATTACATTATCCGAAATAAACATTAGTAACTATCTAGCACGCTTTTCCAAGCTCCTTAGCTTGGCTCCCGTCTCTTCCTCCCGCTTCGCCACCTCCTGTGTCATTAGCTAGGGTAGAAGTAGGGCGTTAGACAACACGCCCAGTAGGACTCCGAGTAGGGCTAGCACATGGATTAGTAATAACAGCATACAGATAATAACCCAATGCAAGCTGATAAACCATCATATAATGAAACTATAAAGTAAATGCCATGTCATGGGTGTCTATGTTATGCATCCCACCCATCATCCAAACCATATAATATCATATCCCTCTTGACGGCACGGCCTCGTCAAAATATACACAATCCCCAATCATCCCCCTGGATGGCAAAACCTCGTCCAGATATAACCAATCACAAATCATCCCCCTGGACGGTAAAACCTCGTCCTGATATAACCAATCACAAATCATCCCCCTTGATGGAAGAACCATCATCAAGGTATAATAATTACATACAACATCCCTGATAAATCAAATACATTAAAATACCTCCATGTCTGTTTATCGGTCGCCCCGACGGAGCATGGACTCCGGGTTCATTTCATCCTTCCCCTGTCATATTCCTCCCATGCCATGCATGAGATGTAGATGTCATATGCCATGTAATGAATAAAATAACAAACCATGACATTTAAAAATCCCATCAATAATACATATAACTTGATTATAAAAGAAAATCAAGAAAAGCCTCAATGATCACATCATAGCTTTAAAACCATTTATAAACCAATCATATACTTACCAGAATAAATCAAATGAAAGCCCCTACATAATACATAATTCAAAACCAATCTTAACCAAACCATATAATTTTCAAAGTAATCCATGGCTTACAAAAAGGTTAGAATCCTACCGATTACCGATTCGCGTCCTTTTTCCGTATTCGTCCGACAATCCGGCTACCGACTCGCGTACCACTCGCGCTATCCGACACCTTATTAAATTACCAAATTAGTCCATATTGTCCCATTTCCAAGCCCATAAACCATATTTTAGTGGTTTCTTCATTTTAGCCAATAATTACCATTTGTGCCACTACCCCTTTACATAACCAATTACACATTCATTCATGCCTATTTAAGCCCAAAATTGATCCACAACCTAAGTCCATTAATGATCCCTAACCATGTTACAAGATCATTAAAAAAATCAACCCTTAACTTAGCCTCATTTCTATTGATTTAAACACATCATATTTCCAAATTTTAGCCCCTTAGCATTCTCATTTGTGAGACTAAAATGCATCAACCCCAAGCTTAGTTTAATCATTCACAAGGTCATCTTTATGCACCCATTTTCATGTCCAACTCACATGGGGTTCGTCCATGTACCATGGCCGAACCCGTGGTTCTTCAATGTGGCTAATAATTACCATTTTGCCATTCTCTCTTCCATGTTTAATCATTCACCCATCCATGTATATTTTAAGTCTAAATTTATCCATAACTTAAATCCATTAAAGATTCACTAACCATGACCCAACATGAAACAAAATCAGCCACCTAATTTGATCAAATTTCCATCATCTGATCACAAATATGGAACCAACCTTAGCTCATACAATGACCTACAAAATGGGTCATGGGTTCGGCCACATACCATGGCCGAACCCATGATGTCTTGTTCCCCATTTTGCTTGGATCTTTTAACACATTTTAGATCTATCACAAGTCTTCCCATGAGAGGTTTACATCATGCATTTTAAATCACCATTCCATTGCATTTTTCATCATACAACCATTTAAAACATTACTCCCATGCATTCATTAAAGCCCTAATTCATTAATCAAGAACCCACATTACTTTCCATTCTTAAAACCCTAAGTAATTTAAACCAACCACCAATTCACCCACCAATGGGTTCGGCCATACTATATGGCCGAACCCTATGGCCCATGATTCTTATTTCCAAGTACCCAATTCCATGTTCAATTTAATCAATCACACAATGCACACAATATATTTCTCCAATTTCTTACCCTAACCCTAATTCACCCATTTGGGGTTTTCTCCATCTTCCACCCTTCCATTTAATGCATCTAAATTCCATAGTATAAAATCACCTATCCACCATTAATTTCACAAAAATAATTTCCATTTCTTAAACCCTAAAATCCAAAATTCTTTTATTTAAGAAATACTCACTATCCGACGTCTCCTCCGATTTCCGCCGCTCCCGTCGGTCTCCTTAGCCTCCTCTCTCCTTCCTCTTGATCTTTGATAGGTCAAGACTCTTGATTAATGGTGGCAATACCCAACCCTAGAATCAGCCATAGTAGGGTTTGTGTGAGAGAGAGAGAGAGAAAAATCATGAGAGGAGAGATGTTAAACCCTAACCTTAGAGTGATTTCCCTCCAATTTCCACTTCTTTCTTCTCTCCTTCTTCTCTTCTCCTTAACTCTCTTCCTCTCCTTCCTTAGAGCATGGGACGGCAATGGAGAATGGGAGGGATGGAGTTTGTGAAGAAAAGATGAGAATGAGATAACCAATAAGACTTATCTCCATTTTTCACTTTAATTTAATGATCCCACCAACCTTAAGATATTTTATTTGCTTTATGGTGGTGGTTATCCAAACCACCACCCAAGCCCAACGTTTTTAACATTTTGAGGTGGGGTAGCTTGGTCTCCATTTGACCAATCTAACCCCATGTAGCCACCAACTTATTAATTTAAGTATTTAATTAATTTGATAATTAACTTAGGTTAATTCATTTTTATTTAACCTAATTCCCATTATTCCACCCATGGTTGACCAAGTCAACCATGGTGGCCGGCCCCACCAATCATTGGTCCACATGCCACCTCATTTGATGAGGTGGAGGTGGGTCCCAATTGGCCATGTCACTTAGGCCTAATTAATACTAACTTAGGTGATTAAAAATCAATTCAACCCACTTCCCTTATTGGATCATCATTGGGCCCATGGCCCAATTAAGTTCTCTCCTATCCATTTACCTTAGAGTTTGCATTATTTTGACCCATTAAGTCCCAAATGGGTATTGGGCCCAATTTGTCTATCCTTGGCCCAATTTGACCATCATTGACCATTAAGATAAATTAAATCCAATACATAACCCATTGGGCCCTAGTTGGGCCTTTGTCAACATTTTGATCCATTTACTATCTATTCCATCCAATTTCCAATTTCCACCATAAAAGAATAAATAATAACACATATATATTACTTTACAACTTCCAAGCCATTACATCAACCATTATTGACCAATTAAATGAATTTCATCCAACCCATGGTCCATTGGACCATACTTGGGCCTTTGCCCAAATTTTGATTCACTTAACATTTATTCCACTAAAATTCTCAATTTCCATCATTAAAATAAATAATAACCACAGATATACTGATTCACAAATTCCGGGTCATTACATTAACCATTTCTAAGCCCATATGAAAAACCGGTCACTATTTAGGTTTTGTGGGTTCGGTCCCATGTCATCTATTAAACCTTTTACTCCCATAAGTCTTAAAATTTGGCCACCCTAGGCGTGATCAACCACTTATAAGGTTATTACATTAGAGCCCCTCATTCCATGATCAATCTCCATGGAATTCTTGAATTTGGCACTTAATTACGGTTTTGCCACTACCTCATTTTCCATGGTTAATCACCCATTTATCCATGCATGATTAAGTCCAAAAATTGATCCACAACCTAGGTCCATTAATGATCCCTAACCACGTTACAAGATCATTAAAAATCAGCCCTTAACTTAGCCTCATTTCCATTGATTTAAACACATGGTAATTCCAAATTTTAGCCCTTTAAGCATTCTAATTTATGAAACTAAAATGCATCAACCCCAAGCTTAATTTAATCATTCATAAGGTCATCTTAATGCACCCAAGTTCATGTCCAACATACATGGGGTTCAGCCATGGTTCTTCATTGTGGCACATAATTACGGCTATGCCACTAAACTTCCATGGTTTAATATCTCCTCTATTCATGTATATTTTAAGTCTAAAATTCATCCATAACTTAGATCCATTAAGGATTCACTAGCCATGACTCAACATGAAACACAATCAGCCATCTCATTTAATAAGATTCTCCATCATCTAAACACAAACATGGACCCAACCTTAGCTCATACAATGACCTACAAAATGGGTCATGGGTTCGGCCACACACCATGGCCGAACCCATGATGTCTTGTTCCCCATTTTCCTTGAATCTTTTGGCACATTTTAGATCTATCACAAGTCTTCCCATGAGAGGTTTACATCATGCATTTAAATCACCATTCATCATCCAATTTAACCCACCAAATGGATCCCAATTGGGCCATGGGTTCGGCCATACACCATGGTCGAACCCATGGTGTCCTTTCCCCATTTTTTTCTTGGGTCCATTGTTACATTTTAGATCCACCAATAATCCCTCCTTGAGGGGTTTACATCATGCAACTAAACCATATTCTTAGCCCCATTTGGATCATTACTTTTGTTCATTTGAAACCCAAAATTCATCAACACATTATCCTTTAAACCCACTATTTAATCATCATTTCATCACCATAGGGTTCGGCCATATACCATGGCCGAACCCATGGTTCATGATTCATCATTCATTGCTCCATAATACCTATATTCACCCAAAATATTAAATCCACCCATCTTCCCATTTTCCATGGCTTTTTAAACCCTAAAACCCTAGCTAATTTCACACATAACAACCTAGGGTTCGGCCATGCACCATGGCCGAACCCATGGTTCACAATTCCTTCTCTTTTATGCCTTCTTAATGCCATAAAATCCCATTGCATTTTTCATCATAAAACCATTTTAATACTCATCCACATTCATTCATTTACAACCCAAAAATCCATTAGCCACTTTCATTATCTTCCATTCATTAACCCTAACCATTTTACATCAAATGGCTAATCACCCACCATGGGGTTCGGCCATGCTACATGGCCGAACCCTATGGCCAATAATTTTTCTTCCAATCATCCCATTCTATGCTTAATCTCATAATTTACATAATGCACATAACCCATTTATTTATTTTCTTAACCTAACCCTAATTTTTCCCACTTAGGGTTTCCTCCATCTTCCACCCTCACATTTGAGGGGTTTAACATCCATGACACACATCTATGTAACCACCATTAAATTCTACAAAAATAAATTCCAATTCTTAGACCCTAAACATCCAAAATTTCTTGTTTAAGAAATACTCACAATCCGACGTCTCCTCCGATTTCCGCCTCTCTCGTCGGTCTCCTTAGCCTCCTCTCTCCTTCCTCTTGATCTTTGGTAGGTCAAGATTCTTGATCCATGGTGGCAAACCCCAGCCTTAGGATCGGCCAAGGTAGGGTTTGTGTGAGAAAGGGAGAGGGAAAAATCAAGAGAGGAAAGATGTTAGCCTTCACCTTAGAGTGATTTCCCTCCAATTTCTACTCCTTTCTTCTCTCCTTCTCTTCTCTTTTCCTTAGCTCTTTTTCTCTCCTTCACTTGGATGTAGGGGACGACCATGGGAGAGTGGAAGAGGTGGAGTTTGTGAAAAGGAAATGAGAATGGGAGGACCAACAAAACTTATCTCATTTGGTGACTTAAAGACTTTTACTTTACATTAATTGGTTTCACCAACCTTATGAGATATTTTTAAGATCTTTTCTTTGATTTATGGTGGTGGTCATCTAAACCACCACCCAGCCCAACGTGTGTAAATTTTGAGGTGGGGTAGCTTGGTCTCCATTTGACCAATTTTAACCCCATTTGGCCACCAATTTAATAAATTAATTACTTAATTAATTTGATAATTACCTTAGGTTAATTCATTTGTATTTAACCTAATTCCCATTATTCCACCCATGGTTGACCAAGTCAACCATGGTGGCCGGCCCCACCAATCATTGGCCCACACGCCACCTTACTTGATGAGGTGAAGGTGGGTCCCACTTGGCCACATTACCTTGGTTTACTTCCAAATAACTTAAATGATTAAATTTCATTCCATTCATTCTAAATGGATTCCCATTGGGCCCATGGCCCAATTACATTTCCATCTAGCCCATTTACCTTAGAGCACAACCATCTTGACCCATTGGGTCCCAAATGGGTATTTGACCCAATTTGACCATTCTTGACCCATTTAACCCTCATTAACCATTTAAATAAATTTAAATCCAAACATTAGTCTATTGGGCCATACTTGGGCCTTTGTCCAAATTTTGGCCCATTACCTTTTATCCCACCAATTTTCCACTTTTCATCATTAAATTAACTTATATCCACATTTTTATTAATTTAAAAATTCCGGGCCCTTACACTTGGGTTGTGGGTGTTGACTCACCAGGAATTTATGGGCGCCTAACGAGTGGGTTTGGCCGGCTCACTCGATAGAAGACTTATAGAATCCTGTGAGGGGTGGATACGCCAATCTTGTGGAGACCAATAGATGGGGTCCTAGGTTATAGGTTTGATTATCGAGACTCTGGTGCTCGGTTGAGGAGACCATAGATGAGTCTGGTTGGCAGTCCGTGGAGGACTGGTGAGGTTGTTACTTCCGGGCGACAGTCAGTTTGAGATTCTAGTGAGTTCGACTCTTGGTTGGTCGTGGTATGTGTGCAGGTTGTCATGAGAGAGTCAGAGGTATGATCGAGGAGTATGGATCCTGATCCGGTTGGAGATCAGTCTGTGTACCCGAGGGTGGGTGAACTGCAGCGGATGCATAGAGTTCTTTTGAGTTACTTAAAGGATGTACTAGAGGCCCGACAGTTGTGGGCCTGTGTGTTAGGAGTAGGACACTCACCTGCATAGTCATGCATGTAGGCATCATAGATATTGATGTGTTCATACGATCATATACGGTGTATGCTTGATGATACATGATGTGTGTGTTACCTTCACTGGGCATGTAGAGCTCACCCCTTGCCTCACAAGTACTTCATAGAGGAAGGGTCGGCGGGACCCTAAATCAAACATTGGGCGTAGAGTGGCAGCTTTGTACTTGTCATGGTTTTATTTTGTAATTGGAGACTTCCTAATGTATTTTGAGATATGTGTACATTTCATTAAGTTGGATGAATGTAATAATGACATAATGCTATAATTTGTAATTCTGACTGATGCTTACTGTTTTTGGTTTATTGGCGGATTGCTATGGTTAGTGTGGGTTGCGGGAGCGGTGTCTCCCATTTTAAAAAAGAAAATATATCCGAAATTGTATTGGATCGATTTTAGGAGTTCGTATCAGTTTTAACGTGCCCGTAGCGGGACGGGTCGTTACAATATGCACCGACGTTGGTCGATGTGTATCTCTGGAATAGAAATGAAGGCAATGTGATAAAGACTTGGGATATTCGGACTAAACCTAGGGTTATACATCAACTATGAAAGGTTTTGCATAGAATTCACGGTACCCATGGCATTTCACTTCATGTTGATTTGTAAGACAGTTGAGGAGTGTGTTAATGATTATGATATGTTTACGATTTTGAGATTAATGCATGATTTCCTATTATGATTACGATATGAATTTCAAATGTGGGATGGGTATGTTTTGCAAATATGATTTTATAACACACCAAATTTTTGTTATCTTATGATCATTTTATAACTTCACACATTGGTACCCACATCGATGGGAATTCCTACAGGACATGTGACTAAGCCCACAATTCTTTCTTTCTTTCTTTTTAGAATCTGATGCAGGAAAGGAGAAAGTCGGCGAATCCGGCCCAAGCAATACCCAGACTTGATTTGGAACGCTAACGGATATTTTCGAGATCTCTTAACTCGTTTGTATTTTGATTAGAAATATGTAATTTGTAGGAGTCAGGAAAAGATGTAATATTTATTTGTAAACTCCTAGATGCTTGGGAAACTAGAGTTGTGAACCCTATGTTATTTGACACTTTAACTTGATGGGAAATTCAATACTTGCTTTGCTTGGAATTGTAAATTAATGAAATGAGAATGGTTATGATACATTAAGTATATCAAATATTATATATGCTTTTATAGGTTACCAAAGTGTATTGCAAAAGTTTTAAATAGACTCTCCCCATATACAAACATACGGATTTCGGTCAGTCAAGGGTTGGGTCTTAGTACTCGAACTTGACTCGCATCGTGGCGCCCTCCCCTCTCGTCCCGTTAAAATGTTCTTAATTAATCACTATGATTTGAGGGGGAGGGGGAGGGACTCTACAAAAACCTAGACTCTAAAAAATACAACTATTTCAACACTGAATTATTACATGTCCAAAAGAAAAATATTTCAACTTTTACAACCCAAATTTTCTCAGACTCAAAACTGACACAACACAACATCCGTCGTCAAATACTCCCCTTGAATATATGCCTACAAAACAAATATTTTCCTACACAAAACATGGCAAATCTGGTGGGATTTTTCTGTCGCCCCTTAATATTAGTCTAAAAAAAAAAATCACTATAAGTCTCCCTACAATGTATTTCTCCCCTTTTTTGTCATAAATTGACAAGGGATGCTACAAGAAAACCCATGGAAAACAATAAACAAAAAAAAATATAACATTGAAATCAGCATTTTTCTCATAGCATTCAAAGATCCATTCATTTTTTTTTTAAAATATTTCGTACTAGATTTTTCAATAAATTTAACAGATCTTAAAAAGAAATGCAAGAATAACAACAAGGATCTGAAAGCAGTTTAAGGCCAAAGTACAATGGCTAAACCAATCCTCTATCTTTAGGTACCCATTTTGTAGTGTCAAATGGTCTGAGGATAAACCTAATTTGTTTGGAATCAACTCTTTTCTTATTGCTTACATTATTTAGATTGAACATCTCATCCACCAGCAATTTGAACTTTTGGGTTAATGAATGCGGTTTGATTCGTCCTTTATGAGTCAAATGATTATCTCCACGGTGATTCACATTAGACTGAGTCTTATAAAAAAAAATTCTAAGATTGCACTCAAACCTAAGATGACCCATTTTGTCACAATAAAAACATTTCACATTTGGAGTCTTTGAGAAGGAAGTATTACCTTTAACGAACACAGTTGAATTGTTGGGTCTTCTCTCATTTATATTATTAAAACAAGATCAGTTTTATTCCCATGGAGTTTACCCAAGTTAAGAATTTTTTCCAATTTTTGTTCACCTTGGGTAAACTTATCTTCGAATTTCACTTTATGATTTTAAGATTTTTTAAATCAAAATTTAATTTTAGATTTTCTTCAGAAAGTGTGATTTGAATTTCCCTCAAATTTTTTATATCATTTTCATACATTTTTATTGTGCTTTGAAGGAAATTTTCATTTTTCTTTAGTTGTTTCACAGGTCATGATTCTCTTAAATTCGTCTCGTGAAACAACAGAGTTTATAGCATTTAAAGCTTTTCTATTTGCATTATATAACAATTTTTCAGTATCAGTCCAGGAAAATAAGTCTTTGGGTTTGACCAATTTAGTACTAGTTGAAGTTTCAGTTTTTCCTTTTGTAGTTATATCAGTAACTTCTTCAATCGGATGAACGCAACCAATTATAACAGATTCTAAAACGGTTTCATCAATGGATACAAGAAACGTTTTCATGCGAGCCTTCCAATAGGCATAGTTTGTACCATAAAAAATGGAGGTTTGGTAACCGCCTGACTATCTCCCCAATGCGTTGTTCTAGCGTAGGGATCACCTCTTGACGATTAAGTCTTAACAGAGGAACCTTGCTCTTGATGCCATTTGTAAGTCCGGGCTAGATCAATGCACGGGTCCTAGAGGGGGGGTGAATTGGACCAATTCCAATTTTTATTAACCTATTTAAAATAAATTAATTTAACAATATGTGCAGTGGAAATAATCAAATATGTGTCCAAATAATGATTAACAATCCAAAAAATCAAATCATGTAAACACAACAATTTATTGTGGTTCGATTCACTTGAACCTATATCCACTCATGGACTCATCCAACTTTGGATTATCCGAGACACACTATGAAAGGGTAAAATACCCTATCAATACACACCTATATTTTGAAAGGTTCGGCCACCGAGGTCTACTCCTTGACACCTATTTTTTACGGTGGTTCGATTTACAAAAATCTAATCCACCTCATACTAATAAATGAAATAAAACTTGGGAAGAACACTTGCCTTTGGGTCTTATGTAGATCTTCTGATGTGTTATTCAAAGAGTAGGTTGCATACTCCAGTGTTCTTTGCTTCAGATCTTTCGATGTGGGCAACCCAGCTTGGATGTGCTACTGTAGCCCCCCATTAACCCTTCTCATATAATGTTATTGTTTCATAGATGAGGGTAGATACAATAGATGCGAGGGAAGAGTGTCTCCTAGATCTGAGGTTTTGGATGCTATCACTTTCTCTTAATCTCTCTATTTTCTTTTTTTTTTTTAACTCGTTAAAGGTTGATTCAAATTTATAAGAAAGAATTACAACGGCTAATCAACAGATAGAAACCACGTTCTTCGGTATGTCGAGGCGCTACGGGTTAGTTTTCGACAGGTCAAAAACTCACGGAAGACAGCATGTGTATAAAATATGTGGTATCGACAGGTCGAAACAATGTTTTCCAAGAAGGTTGATCGACCAGTCGAATAAAGTCGACTGGGCGATAAAGACAAAAAACGTTAAAGGCTTTACGAATTAAACAAGTCTCTCAACATGTCAAGCTAGTTCGACCTGCCGAACACAATCACATGCCCATGTGCCGTTTGACTTTTATTCCTTTGGGCCTTTTTCACGCATGGGCTTTGTGTTGGTTTAGGTCAGGATTAATTTTATCCAAATAGAATTTAATAAACTTGAACCCAATGTAAAGTCATTAGAATCTTGTTTACCTGTTCGGTTTCCACTACACCAGAGAGATCCTCAGCAAGCTTCATGGGCTTCAAACGATCTTCCAATATGATCATCCAAGGCAAGGTCTTAACAATTGTTACGAAATTGACAACAAAGAGACACAGTTAAATCGGGGCTCTAACAAGTCCAACAATGTACGTTGGTTTGTTTCACTCGAACCACTATACATCTTGTGTTTTGGGTGTTGGTCTTGTCTTAGTGTGATTGATCTATAATTGGTGCACTCTTGTTATAACACAGCACATCTATCTTGATTAATTTTGTTAATTTGCTGCATATCTATTAATTAATCAAGAAATTTGTTAAGACCGGGAAAAAAATTTATTACCTTATTCACCCTTCTCCTCTAGGGACAATCTTGACTCTTGTTCTAGCACTGTAACGACCTACCGCGACCTTCTAGCACAATATTGTCCGTTTTGGCTCAGCACCGAGGCCCACATGACTTTGCATCTGAGGACACACGCAAGGGGAGTCCTCAAAATGCCTTGTGCTAGATGGAGAGGAGCCAACATCTTATATACCCAGCGATCCAAAGCTCCCTAGGAGATGTTGGGCTATGAAACACGCCCTCTGGCGTTAATCCCATCACTCTAACAATTTTATCTCCCATTGGCACCCTTTGTCTTTCGGCTTAGGCCCCCCGGAGTCTCGTGCTCTTCTTAAGGCTCTAACCATCTATGTAGTTTTTTTTACTAGACCTCTAATCATGGATGCCTGAAAAATTATTTATAGATTTCTATCGTTTGTTTATTCTATCTTGGTGTATTTGAAAACAAAAATAGAGAATTTACTTGCATTTGATGATGAAAAATATTGGACTTCTATCCAATATGAGATTATTGAAAACTTTTGCAATTCATTGGATAGTTCAATGGAAGGCTCCACCTCTCATAACCAATTGGACAATCATGAGAGAGGTGAAAATTTCAAATGTTTCATTGCCTCCGTTGTTATGTACAAGAGGAAGCCTCAAGTGAAGAGGATCTTTATGAGGATGATGACCTCCAAGAGTCATACGATGCCTTGTACAGAGAGAGTATGAGATTGTCTAAGGATCTTGGTAAGGTGAAAATTGAGAATGCCAAACTCTATACCCAACTTCAAAGTGAAAATGTTGAAAAAGACCTTATCTCATCAAATTTGAAAAATGCAAATGATGAAATCATGAAATTGAGAGAATCTCAAAAGTTGCTTCAAGAAACTTTAAAGGTATATGAGAATGATATCTTGAAGCTTAAGGACGTTGGAAAATGTCTTGGAGATAAAACTCTTAAGAAATCTGAAGACATGGTTACACAAAATGAGCTAAAATTGGAAGAACCTATTTTGGGTAAACCACATGGTGATTGGCATGGTCTTGGTAATTCTCAATCAATCCTAAAGAGACCCATGAACCAATCCAAAAGTGTTAAAAGCCACACTACACACTCTTCTACCATAAAATGTTTTTATTGTGGATTAACTAGCCATTTCAAATGTGAGTACAAGACAAGGAGAATGCAGGTTAAATCAAAGGTGGCTAATGGTCTTCCTCAAAGAGCAATGAAGGGAAAGAACGAGTGATTGGAAATTCACACCATACGAAGAAAAATAAGGTAAATCATTTTGTGAATGTTCCTAAGAAACACATTGTACCTCACTCCATGCATTATCACTACATTGTAAATCTATTAGGGATAAGTTAAAATCTCCTTGTACTATGAATTGGAACAACGAAAGGAGGGTCATGTCTCATTTCAATGAATTTGGGCCAATTGTTCTTGATGGTCGAATCAAAATGCCCAATGTTCAAATATTTGAGAGAAATGGTTCGGATCAAAATTTCATATGGATCCCTAACGGATAGAACCTCGTTCATGCCCTACATTGGTCTAAGACTTGAGCCAAATGTTGTATCTCAAGACTAATTGTAGTTGCACTCAATCTTTGTATAAGTGAGTTTAAACAACCATGGTTCTAGCATGGCACACTTGACTCTTTCAAACAATTGACTCTTTCAAACAATTGATTGTACTTGTCCTCGCTATAGTATTGATTATGTTTGATGAGTCATACATGTGTGGACTAAGATTCCAAGTCCTACATTGGTAGCTCAAATGTGTTATGTTTTTCAATATGCTTAACACATTTGAATCTTGCTATGGAATCTTAGTTTGTATCTTGCCTTTAATCCCATGTTCACTGTTGGTATATGTTTCGGGGATTGAACATGTGCAAGATAGTTGTGTGGGATATCATTTTATAATGGTAGAATCATGTTTATCATATGCCACATGGTTTTGAAAATCAAGAGGGTGATTTCAAATTGAAATGGATTTTAAAAGGAAAAATCAGATCACCGGATGACGATGCATCGGCTCTGCAACCGATCATCAGGACGATGTATCTCCTGTGCATAGAAGATTTTGGTTAAAAACCCCTCTTCTGATTTTCTATTGCATTCCATGATCTTAAATTGGTGTATCTTTTATTGGAATGTTTGTTTTCATGTAGGCTTGCGCATTATGCTTTAAAATTGGATTGTATTTTGTTTCATCTCATTCCACATATCAAATAATTTATGAACTATGATGTGTGGCTTGTGAGATGAAACTCTATGTGTGAGTTCGACTAAGAACGTGTAAGGGCCTGGAATTTTTAAATTAAATAAAAATGTGGATATAAGTTAATTTAATGATGAAAATTGGGAAATTGGTGGGATAAAAGGTAATGGGCCAAAATTTGGACAAAGGCCCAAGTATGGCCCAATAGACTAATGTTTGGATTTAAATGTATTTAAATGGTTAATGAGGGTTAAATGGGTCAAGAATGGTCAAATTGGGTCCAATACCCATTTGAGACCCAATGGGTCAAGATGGTTGTGCTCTAAGGTAAATGGGCTAGATGGAAATGTAATTGGGCCATGGGCCCAATGGGGATCCATTTAGAGTGAATTCAATGAAATTAAATCACCTAAGTGGTTTAAAAAAATTAAACCAAGATGGTGTGGCCAAGTGGGACCCACCTCCACCTCATCAAGTGAGGTGGCGTGTGGGTCAATGTTTGGTGGGGCCGACCACCATGGTTGATTTGGTCAACCATGGGTGGAATAATGGAATTAGGTTAAGTATAATGAGTTAACCTAAGGTGATTAAATAAATAAATGGGAATTAAAGTAACTAAAATATCTAAATATTAAATGATTAAAATTATAAAAATGAAGTGGTCAAATGGGAGACCAAGCTACCCCACTTCAAATGAGAAAAAACGTTGGGCTTGGGTGGTGGTATGGATAACCACCACCATAAAGCAAATAAAATATCTAAAAAAAAAAATATCTTAAGGTTGGTGGGATCATTAAATTAAAGTGAAAAATGGAGATAGGTCTTATTGGTTATTTCATTCTCATTTTTTCTTCACAAACTCCATCCCTCCCATTCTCCAATGCCGTCCCATGCTCTAAGGAAGGAGAGGAAGAGAGTTAAGGAGAAGAGAAGAGAAGGAGAGAAGAAAGAAGTGGAAATTGGAGGGAAATCACTCTAAGGTTAGGGTTTAACATCTCTCCTCTAATGATTTTTCCCTCTCTCTCTCTCACACAAACCCTACCATGGCCGATTCTAGGGTTGGGTATTGCCACCATTAATCAAGAGTCTTGACCTATCAAAGATCAAGAAGAAGGAGAGAGGAGGCTAAGGAGACCGATGGGAGCGGCGGAAATCAGAGGAGAAGTCGGATTGTGAGTATTTCTTAAACAAGAAATTTTGGATGTTTAGGGTTTAAGAATTGGAATTTATTTTTGTAGAATTTAATGGTGGGTACATAAATGTGTGTCATGGATGTTAAACCCATCAAATGAGAGGGTGGAAGATGGAGGAAACCCTAAATGGGTAAATTAGGGTTAGGGAAAGTAAATGAATAATGGTGAAATTAATAAAAAGACTAATTTTAATGATGTTATGACATGGTTCAATGGTCATTAATGGACCTAAGTTAGGGATCTAAGTCTATGATCAATTATGGATTAAGTCATGCATGGATAAACGAGTGTTTAATCATGGAAAATGAGGTAGTGGCAAAACCGTAATTAGTGGCCAAATTCAAGAATTCCATGGAAATTGATCATGGACTTAGGGGATCTAATATAATAACCTTATAAGTGATTAATAAAGCCTAGGGTGGCCAAATTTTAAGACTTATGGGATTAAAAGGTTTAATAGATGACATGGGGACCCACAAAACCTAAATAGTGACCGGTTTTTCATATGGGCTTAGAAATGGTTAAAACTTGAACTGATTTGGAAATTTAATAAGGTATTGGATATCGCGAGCAGTACGCGTGACGGTAGCCGGACTATCGGATGAAAACGAAACGAAGACGCGAGTCGGTATTCGGTAGGATTTTAACCTTTTTGTAAGCCATGGATTGAGTGATGGTTTCTTTAAATTATTTTGGAAATTATATGGTTTGTTTTAATATTGGTTTTGAATTATGTATTATGTAGGGGTTTTTACTTGATTTATTCTGGTAAGCATATGATTGGTTTAAAATGGGTTTTAAGTCTATGATGTATGTATTGAGGCTTTGCTTGATCTACTTTTGATAATCAAGTCATATGTTTTATTGATGGAATTTTTAAATGCCATGGTTGGTTATTATATTCATTACATGGCATATGGCATCTACATCTCATGCATGACATGGGAGGGATATGGCATGTGAAGGATGAAATGAAACCGGAGTCCATGCTCCGTCGGGGCGACCGATAAACAGGCATGGGGACATTATGATGTGTTTGACTCATCAGGGATGATGTATGGATTATTATACCTTGATGATGGTTTTTCCATCAAGGGGAATGTTGTATTTATTGTTATACCTTGATGATGGTTCTTCCATCAAGGGGGATATTGTATTGGTGGTTACACCTTGACGAGGCCTTACCGTCAAGGGGGATGTTGTATTTATTGTTATACCTTTATGATGGTTCTTCCATCAAGGGGGATATTGTATTTGTGGTTACACCTTGACGAGGCCTTACCGTTAAGGGGGATATGGCATCGTGATAGTAAGGATGATGGGTGGGATTCATAACACAGACACCCATGGCATGGCATTCATTCTATGGCTTTTCGTTATGTATTATCTATATGCTATGTTATCACTAATCCATGTGTTAGCCCTACTTGGAGTCCTAATGGGCGCGTGGTCTAACGCCCTACTTCTACCCTAGCTGACGATGCAGGAGATGGCGGAACGGAAGGACAGGACGGGAGTCAAGCTTAGGAGCTTGGGAAGGCGAACTAATTATTTTGTTTAAGTTTATTTTGGGAAAATGTGTATTTGTATAATTGAGCTTGTCGGAAATGTAATAACTTAGATGTCTTGCTATGTTTTATAAATTATTTTGGAAAGTACGATATGAGGGCATTTTAGTAATTTAATGGATATCTCTTCCCTGTTATCTGAAAATTGATAGGATAGTGTCTATTATCATTCGCATTGATTTTTATGTGTTGCGAGCTTACTTTCTACGCGTGAACCGTACTCGTGGATTTATGTTCCACGCACGCGTAGGGTTGGCCAGTTAAGGGCCGGGCTTTAGAAGCTCGGAACTTAACTCGCGTCGTGACGTCCGTGCCCTTTGTCACTTTTACGTTAAAAAAAAAAAAATTAGACTCTGATTATGGTGAAAAGGGGCGGGTGTTACAGAACGTAACATGTAGTTGACTTCTTAATGGAGAGGTGTGAATCAAATATGAAACCACGAAGAACAAAATAGTTTTACAAGTAGCATTGAAAAATAGATGAATGAACTCATGTTTAGCGTATTACCCAAAGAGGAATACGTACCTGTGCCGGATGATAATTTCATGAATAAAATTAACCCGTGATGGATAAGACCTACTCAAATGAGAAGACCTAAGGTTAAATAAGCAAGACGTTCTAACGTAACACCATTGAATAACACCTTATGACAGTCATTGATGGCGACTAGGATATGAGATTTCAAGAAGGAAATGGGCACAATTAGAAAATGAAATTATAGTATATCATGATATGAGGAAGTGTTGAAGAACATAATCAACGCAAACGCCAGTGATATTTAAAGTAAACGTACGACGAAGACGATGAACGTCAACTTGAATAATGGTTGCGTTTCCTCATCTAGATTTGAAAACCCATGTAAACAATAGAAAAGTTGGTTGAGAGACAACATGGCAATGAAGCACTTACTCGAGAACAAATATCGGAGATAAAGAAATCCTATTCGAAATTACTTATAAGGAAATACCTTGGAACCCAAGCTCCGCCTAAATTTTTGAGATGAAAATTCTAAAATGTGTTAGTATTGTAACACCCCAGAATTTCAATCTGGTAAGTCAATGTAATTTTCTTTAATGATGAGGAATGAATAGGGCTCATATTATGTATTAGGTCAAATGAGGAAAGAAATAATCAAGTAAGAATGTGAGATTAGAGGGATGATGGAGTAATTGAGCGATATTTAAGAAAGACTAAATTAAGGGATGATTTACTTAAATAATTTTGAAAGTGGAGTGGAATATAATTAAATTAATTAATTAATGGAAATTTTGGTTATTAGTTAATTAAGAGGGATTAAGGGTGATTTAATTAAGTTAATAATTTAATTTGATAATATTCGATGAAATGGACATTTAATTAATATAAATTAGTTGGTGATGTAACGACGTGCCACATAAGCGGTGACGTGGCAAGGTGTTGGATATCCCCAAAACCCATTATACATTTAAAACAAAAAATATACAAATTACATAACACATTCAAATGCACATGGACACTAAGCTTGCTTCAAATTCTTGCTTAGCTTGCTCCATTTTTAAAGTATATTTGTATCACACGCAAACTACATAGAAGCTAGAGAACAATTAGAATGTAAGTCCAAAATTAGAGTAAAAAATTACTCCCCCATAGGTCATGTAACACTCTGAAATTCTAAACCAGTGGATTAATGTAATCTCCTCTTAAAAGAATGGATTTGAAATACGATTGGGTATTAAACCAAGTGAGAAAAGAAATGAAAATAAGAGGAAATAAGAAAATCTAAAATTTCCAGAGGGACATATCGACTTGGCTGATGTGTCCAAGTTCGGTATATATCGACTTCGATACATGTAGTGTCAAATAGACCCGAAGTTGAGATTTCCAGAAGCATACATTGAGTTTCGTCGATGTATATCATTATTGTACATATCGACCCCAAACATATATCGGGAATGCCTAGAGGCTTAAGCCCGAGATCTAATAGCCGTGGCTGTCCCATCACCCACTTGCCACACCTACCACCGTTCTGGAGTGGCCTCCACATGGTTTGTGTGTTGATTGAAGAGGAAGAAGGAGATCCCGGATGTATACATCAACAGAAGTCGATGTGTATGTAAATCCACCAAAAACAAGTACCGACCAAGAACATGTATCGTGTGTAACACCCCGGATTTACAAGTTATTAATATATATAAAAATTACCCATTTAATTTGTGAATTATTAGATATGGACCTTATATGGGTAAAGTGTTGGGTCATTGCCCAATTAAGACCCAACGGATTGCGGAAATGGTTTCAATAAAATTAAATGGGGCTTAATTAAATTAGTAATGTATTATGTCTATAATTAATTATTTATGCGCATAAAGGAACTTGGAAGATTGATTGGCCGAATATGAGAATTGCATATCCATGATTATGCGCATAAAGAGATTTTAGGAATGAGATAGATTGCATTGGCCGTGTATGTGGGATTTTCATATCCACATTGATGTGCTAGAATATTTAAAAAAAAAAAGGGGATTATTAAATTAAAAGATTGTTTAGGCCGTGTATAGGGTTATGCGCAAGATAAGTTGGAGTATCTAAAAAGGGGTCCTTTCCTTGTTGAGAGCGGCATTTAGGCAAGTGCCAAATTGGAAGGTCGGCAACTTCTAATTTAAGACACAAGGAAGGGGCGCACGGCACTAGACAATTGCTATCTCAACACCTTCTAAGTTGGGAACAAGAGGAGGTTTTATAAGAGAGGCAACACAAGGGCGCACGGCATTACACATTCAAGGGGTTTTCATCAAGTCTCATTCTCGGCATTATTCAAAGGAAGAGAAGGCAGCCAGCAAGTGGGAAAGATCAAGAAGGAGAAGGATTGGAAGAGCAAGAACAAGCGAAGGAAAATCGGAGGAGTCGCGGAACCGGTTAGTATTTTGATGTTTTTGTTTAAAGAAAAGAACCGTAGGGTTCGGCCATGGTGTATGGCCGAACCCCATGGAAGAAAAATAGGAGATGATTATGGTAATTCAATGGAAGATGATGAACCATAGGGTTTGGCCATGTTGTATGGCCGAACCCCATGAAAGAAGATTGGTTATATTTTAATGGATTTGAATGATAAAAACCATGGGAAATTATATATGTTTTAAAAGAGTTTAAATGGAAGTTTGGAGGATAAAAATCATGGACCATGGGTTCGGCCATGGTGTATGGCCGAACCCCATGGAAAAATATAGATGGATTTAATTTGGTGATTGATCAAATGGAGATCATGGAGATGATGGCAAGGTTGTAAATACATGCTAAAATGGAGGATCATGGGTTCGGCCATGATGTATGGCCGAACCCCATGAGGTCTTTTATGGATTTAAGTTATTAAGGAATTTTTATTGGATGAATGCTTTTAAAAAGAAGAGGATTATGAACTACCACGGCCGAACCCCATGGAAGATGGTTATTAAATTAGAAAGTTTCTAATTATGGACTTTTGGATAAAAAAGGAAGGAACCTTGATTTATAGATTCAAGGATGGTAATTGCTAAAATTGGAATTTAGACATCATGGGTTCGGCCATGTGTATGGCCGAACCCCATGAAACAATTTTTATAGATGTTATGTTTATGAATATTTTAAATGAATGGTGGGCTAATTGGAGAATGCAAATATATGCTTATGGATTATATTATTGAATTATGGACTCAAGAATGGGAATTGATAAAATTGGAAAATTAGACATCATAGGGTTCGGCCAGATGTTTGGCCGAACCCCATGAATCAATGTTGTGGATTGGTTTTGGACATAAACATAAGGTAATGGCAATATTGTAATTAAATGAATTAAAGGACCATGAGTTCAGCCATGGTGTATGGCCGAACCCCATGGGGAAGGTTGGTGGACTTAGATGTTTATGGACCTGTTTTGAACCTAAACATGGGTGAATAAATAAAGGTGACTAACCATGGAAGGAATAATGGCATAAATGCAAATATGGTAAAAAATGAAAGACCATGGGTTCGACCATGTTGTAAGACCGAAACCCATAAGATTATGTTTTATGGACTAAGGTGCTTTTGGACTTAGATATGATAAAAAAATCAATTGGAACATGGGTTTAATTAATTGTTGTGTAATAAGGTAATGGGACCTCACAAGGTGTATACGATCGTGAGCGGTTACCGGACGAAAGCGCAAGGACACGTTAGTGGTTTTTGGTAGGATTCCACCTCTTTGAAACCATGGGTTTATGTACATTGTTTTTATCTTATTTTTTTGATGAATTTATGTTGTAAAGGCTATGTTTCAAATGTGAGTTTTAATGCTATGTTTATTATATAAAATAGGATGTGTTTAATTGGCATCTCATGCATGGCATGGGGTGAAGGATATGTAACCGAAGGGGCCACACTCCGTCGAGGCGTCAGAAAAACCTATGTGGGATACCTTGATGTGCTATGATATTATTATATATGTTTTATACTAAACATGTGTTAGCCCTAATTGGAATACCTACTGGGCGCGTTGTTCTAACGCCCTACTTCTACCCTAGTGGATGATACAGGAAACAAGGAGAACGATGAATGCGAAACGGGCCAAGCATAGGAGCTTGGATTGTAATACCCTGAATTTTCATGTTATAAATATTTATGGAAATTGCCCATTTAATTGATGAATTAATGGATATGGACCTTAGATGGGTAAGGTGTAGGGTCAATTGCCCAATTAAGACCCAATGGATTGTGGATGTGGTTCAATTGAATTAAATGGGTGAGATTTATTTAATTGGGTCAAAATTGTCAATTGGGTCAAAATGCCCAATTGGGACCCAATGGGTCGGGGTTGACTTGGTTGACCACAAAGTGAGTCCAAGGTTGATTAGGTTGGGGCTGAATTGAGTTGGAAATGGAATCAAATAATTGAGTTGATTCAAGTGAATTAAATGAGTGAGTTGAGCTAAACGGATAAGTTGAGTTGAATGAGTTGGATTGGAAGTTATGGAGACCTTCATCTCAAGTGAGTGGAGTGGGAAGATGGGGGGTTGTAGTTGTTTCAAAGACTCAAGTAAAGGCATACACGTTGGAGGGGGGGAGTTTCATCTCATGGATGAAACTCCAAAGGTTCATTAATGGGGACGGTTTTGGGTTACACAAACCACATCAAGGCTAGCACACGTTGGGAAGCTTGGAGGGTTTCCATCTCCAGATGGAAACCCAAGAGCCATACGTTGGGAGTTTTTCATCTCAAGGATGAAACCTCCAAATGAAACTTAAACGAGGGAGGTGAAAGGGCATGGGAGTTACCAAGGGGTGTCATCAAAGGACACCACCTTTGGACAACCCTCATTAACCAAGAAAAGGGTTTTGTCTCAAAGTCACACTCTTCCTCTCCCTCTTGGCCGTTCCGACCTCTCAAAGACAAGAAACACTTGGTGTTTTTCTCATCTCATTCTCTCCCTCTCTCACACAAAGCCGACCACTCTCAAAGACAAAGGACTTGGAGTAGTTTTTGATCTCAAGTTTCCTTCTCTCTCTCAAACCTACACTCTCTTGGCCAAACCCTCTCCTTGAAGTTTCATCTCAAGACCTCTCAAGTTTACACTCGGCCAAGGATCAAAGAGGAAGAGGAGGTAAGGAGGGAGAAGATTGGAAGAGCAAGAAGGAGTGAAAGCAACCAGAGGAGTCGCGGAACCGGTAAGTACTTAATAGAATTTTGAGTATGTAAGATGGTCAAGGAAAGTGGTCTGGCCATTTCATGGCCGAACTCTAGTCTTATTATAGCAAAGGACCTCTTGCATGGACCCACAACAGTGGATGATCAAGGATGCATGGCCAAACCCTAAGTTCTAAGTATAAGAACCCTCAAAGATAAAAGGGGTGGATGAGGTTCGGCCATGATGTATGGCCGAACCCCATCAAAGAATGTGATCATACTAATTTAAGCTATGAGAGAAGGTGATGAACCATAGGGTTCAGCCATGTTGTATGGCCGAATCCCATGGAAAGCTATTGATAATTTTAAAAGGTTTTATATGGATTTATATTGGTGACTTTAAAGAGCTCTAAAGGAGGGTAACAATGGAATAATATTAATCATTCTAAAAGGGGTCTCAAAGGTGGTAAATGGTAAAGAACCATGTACCATGGGTTCGGCCATAGTATGAGGCCGAACCCCATGAAGAAATGTAATGGATGAATTATGGATTCTTGGGTTGAAAAGGATGACCTAAGGTTATGATTAAATTTCCCATGGAAGGACTTGTGTTATGTATTAAAGATTGTAAATAATTAAAGGAAAAGATGGGAAAATGAGACGTCATGGGTTCGGCCATGGTGTATGGCCGAACCCCATGATCCATTTTTAAATGGGTCAATTGGTATTATATCTTGATTTGATGAACCATACTATGGGTCATTTAGGGTTATATGCATGTGTAAATGAATGGTTATCAAGTTATGGAATGGAGACATTTGTTAGGGATTTATTAAGGTTGTATGTCATGATTAGTGGACCATCTATAGATTTATGTTTATGGGTCAATTATGGAACTAGATATGTAAAAATGAAAGGAGAGTTTAGTCATGGAAAGAGTAATGGCAAAAAGGTAAATATAGTTAAAATTGAAGGACCATGGGTTCGGCCATAGTGTATGGCCGAACCCCATGGGTGGTGTTATTGGATATGGATTTGTACAAATGGCTTGGATGTATGAATGAATCATGGAAATGAAAGACCATGGGTTCGGCCATGGTGTATGGCTGAACCCCATGGGGAATATTTTTATGGACTTAGGTTATTATCAATGTAAATAATTGTTGCATAAGTAATTAGATGTGTGAATCAAGGATGAATGATCTTGGACTTATTTAATTTATAAATATCAAAGGATTACAAAGAGAGACCAAATCAAGTGAGTGAGGTTCAGCCATGTTGTATGGCCGAACCCCACTAAGGTGGATTTTGGCGGACTAAGGGTTAAGTAATTAGTTAAGTGGTGATTGAGTAATAAATAAAGGAAGGGTTAAAATCAAAGTAAGTGAGGTTCGGCCATGGTGTATGGCCGAACCCCACAACGGTGTGTTTATGGACTTAGACCAAATGGTAAATCAAATGGAATATGGATTGACTTGTTGATATGTAACAAGGTGACGGGACCTCACAAACGGTGCGCGATCTTGAGCGGTGACCGGTTTAAGAAGCAAGGGCATTTTAGTGGTCTTGGTAGGATTCTACCCCATTGGAACATGGTTATGTAATATGTTTTTATCTTTATTTTGATGATTTATGTTGTAAATATATTATGTTTCAAATGTGGTTTTTAATGCTATGGTTATTTATATTACACAGCATATGGACATGTACATCTCATGCATGGCATGGGAGGGAAGCTTGTAACCGGAGGCCACGCTCCGTCGGGGCGTCCGTAAGGCAATCGTGGGACGACCTTGATGTGTATAATCCCATCAAGAAGAATCTGGAGGCCACACTCCGTCGGGGCTTCCGATAGACCACTGTGGGGATACCTTGATGAGGAGAATTCCATCAAGTTGTTACATGTATTGTGATGGGTGGGACTTATTGCATAAGACATAATGCATGACATGATTTCATATGGTTTTGAGGATATGATATTATATATGATTTTGTTACTAACCCATGTGTTAGCCTTATTTAGAATTCCTACTGGGCGCGTTGTTCTAACGCCCTACTTCTACCCTAGTTGATGACACAGGGAATGAACGGAACAAGGAACGAGATCGGTGCCAAGCTTAGGAGATTGGATGATTAAGTTATATTTTGTTTAAGTTATTCATGGACTATGTATTTGAATAGCTAGCATTCGGGATTGTAATAACGTAGATATTTATGCTATGGATTGGATGGTTAATATTGGATATTTAACTTAAGGTAATATTTATTAAATGATGGATGTACTTTGCTATCTAAAAATGGAATAGGATTGTTATCCTATTGTTTTTCCGCATGAATGATTTATTCCGCAAGTTAACTTGAGTACGTGTGAACCATTTTAGTGGACTTGGTCCACGAACACATACGGTTGGCTAGTTAAGGTCGGGCTTTGGAAGCTTGGACTTAGCTCTCGTCGTGACCTCCTGCTCTCTCTCACTCTTCTATTAAAAAAATAGACTCTGATTTTCGGAAAACGAGTGAAAAAGGGTGGGGCGTTACATGGATGCTTTTACTTTATATTTTGATTAAGTTACTTATGGACTTGTAATTTGAGTAACTAGACTTCGGACATGTAATAATTTAGATGATTGGCTATGGTTAGATGTTTAATTGGATAATTACGTTATGTTAATTATGATTAAGGACTTGACATACTTTGCTATCTAAAATGGAATAGAACTAGGTTCTATTATAATTTCGCAGTTATGATTTTAATTCCGCATGTTTATATTGTTATGTGTGAACCGTTTTCATGGACTTAGTCCATACACACATCGGGTTGGCCAGTTAAGGGTCAGACTTTAGAAGTTCGGACTTAGCTCGCGTTGTGACGTCCTTCTCTCTCTATCACTCTTTGTTTATAAAAAAAAAGAAAATAGACTGATTTTTAGAAAGCTTAGCGAGTGGAAAAGGGCGGGGTGTTACTCTAATTTTCAGAGTTTATTTATTTATTTATTTTAAATATAATAATCATGTGATCGGGGCGGAGTGTCACGACGCGAGTTAAGTTCGGATCTCTAAATCCGACCCTTAACTGGCCAAGCCCATGTGCGTATGAACTAAGTCCATAAAACTGATCCGCACATGGTACATATATAACTTGCGGAATTAATTTAGTCTAAATCTAACTGAGATTATAATAGAACCTATGACTAATCCAATTTCCATTCTTAGATAGCAAAGTACATAACTTATTCTCCAAAATTACTAATCAATCTTAACTAATCGTTTAATCAAAACATCCAACATAAAACAAACCATAGCATCTAATTAACTACATTATTACATGCCCACAACATCTAGCTAACAAATTACATTGTCCAAGTATATCAAATATCAAGTCCATAAAATAGTCCATTCATAATCCATTCCAATCATTCAAACCGCCCAAGTTTCCGAACTTGGTCCTCTTCTCGATCCACGTTCTTCCCTTTCCCTGCATCATCCACTAAGGATATAGATAGGGCGTTAGATCAACGCGCCCAGTAGTGTTTCCGAATAGGGCTACCACATGGTTAGTCAAAAACATGCAAATAGTATAATAGTAATACATGTGTGACAAAATTCTATAAAAATATGCTATGTATGAAATGAACATGTAATGAGTCCCACCCATCACCATTCAACATAGCCATCACTTGACAGGATTCTCATCGTCAAGGTAACCCACAGTGGTCTTTCGGACGCCCCGACGGAGTGTGGCCTTCGGATTCCTCTTGATGGGATTCTCATCATCAGGGTACCCCACAGTGGTCTTTCGGACGCCCCGACGGAGTCTGGCCTCCGATTACAACACCATTATCCCATGCCATGCATGAGATGTCTATGCAAACATGTCATTTGTAAATATCATTTCATTCAAATAACTTATTCAAATAAACATAAAACAACGAATAAGATATGTGATTACAACAAGGTAGGAAACCTACAATAGTTTACTTTGTTCTACCCTTCCTTTGGACCGTCTTCCGATCACGGCTTTGTACACCGTTCTAGAAATCCGAATACCCTATGTACATGGCAGCAAGTTAATCATTTGACCATATGATTCTAATTTGATTTAAATCCCAAAAATCCACTTTGTGGGGTTCGGCCATACCCCATGGCCGAACCTCACCCATTTAAACCTTGATAAATCTTTTATTTACTTAATACCATCTAAGTATCCCAAACTTTTCAAATGACACTTGGTAGGGTTCGGCCATACTACATGGCCGAATCTTACCACCTTAGGTTTTGGCTCATAAGTCCATTCTTTTGATCATTTCATCTTTTCATCCTTATTTACAATAATGCCATTATACTATCCTTTGTCTAATTTTTTCCTTAGACAACAAAGTCCATCAACAAGCCACCTTTGTGGGGTTCGGCCATACAATATGGCCGAACCTCACCATTTATTTTAGTCATATAAACCTTTCAATCATACATCTCATTTTGCCCAAATTTGTTATGAATGAACCACCAAGTCCATCACATGACAATTGGTGGGGTTCGGCCACATAACATGACCGAGCCTCACCCTAAAGATTTTAATCCTATATTCCATCATCACCTTAATACTAAGTCCATAATTGATGTGATTTCCATCTTCTTGAAAGCCAAACCAAACAACCAAATACTTACATGGGGTTCGGCCATCCAAGGTGGCCGAACCCTATGTCTATGTTTTGGTCTTCTAAAACATGTTTTTGGGTCTCATTTGAACATAGGCTAACTGTATAATGTTACCATGTTTTTACCCTTCAAAACCATCCAATAAATCCATCACCTTGTATGATTTCTATTTTGTAAAACTCAATCCAAAAATCTACAAAACAGTCCATGGGGTTCGGCCATACATATGGCCGAACCCTATGGTTCTCTTGGTGTAATTATTCCAACCTTTGTCCATGGTTTTAATCCATAATTTAACCATAGCATTAGTATGGTTCAGCCAAGCCATAGTTACCTAAAAACAGTAAGCTTATCTTCATTTTAAATCTTTTAAAATCTTCATTAACTAATATGGATTTTATCCCTCAAACTCCATTAAGAATCACCAAGTTTTTCCATGGGGTTCGGCCATCCAATGGGGCCGAACCCTATGGTCCATATTTTGTCATTTAAACATCATAATTCTAGATTAATTTCCTTGATGTGTTCGGCCAATCCATAGCCCAACACACAACACTTAAAACCATAATTTTAAAACTTTTCAAGGCATGTAATCAATCTAATTTTTGCATCCAAAAACAGCCCATGATTTTGGTTCAAAAGACAATCCAATTTAACCCAATCTTTTCATGGGGTTCGACCATCCCATATGGCCGAACCCTATAATCCATTTTTTTTTCTTAATCATGCACTTCCAACCAATATCTAACCTTTGTTAGATTTGGCCATCCAATGGCCGGATCATGATTTAAAAAATTGTTTATCGAAAAACCTACCGTTTCCGCGACTCCTCCAATTGATCTTCCCTCCGGCTTGTTCCTTTCCCTTTCTTAGCCTCTCCTTCTTCTTGATTCCTTGATGGTCAGGGACTGATTAAACAACTAGCTGCTGCTCTTGGTAGAAAACGGCAAAGAGAGAAAGAGATAGGATTTTTGACTTTGGATGGAACACCTTGATGCCAACTCTTTTGCTCAAAGTATGCTTTTGTCTTGGTGAAATAAATCAATCAAGGACTGATTTCATATCAATAACCAGCTGCTGTTCTTGATCTTAGAGAGATGATAACAGTCCAAGGGAGATAGAGAGATAGAGAGTAAAATGAAAATCCTTTCTTTGACCAAAAACAGCCCAAGGTTAATCCTTGTGTAACTCCCTCTCCTCAATCAAAGTTCTTTATGTTACTTGGGGGGTTCATCTATGAAATGAAACACCCCAAGCAACCAACGTCCCTTGTGGTTGGACTAGTGTAACCTCCCCTTTCCTTAGGGTCTCACATGGGAGTTTCATTTTGAAATGTAACTCCCATGTGTTGCACCGTCCCTTGTTGGTTGTCTCTCAATTTTTGGCTTATGTAACAGCCACCACTCTCAAGTGTAACTCCACCAACAGCAGCTCCAATCAGCCCCATTTGGCCCTCATCAACGTCCCATGTGGGAGTTCTATCATTGGAATAAAAACTCCCCTCTTCCAAGTGTGAACACACTTTATTACTCCCATTGATTTAATATGTAATTTGAATTTAAAATGCTGTAATCTTTTAGGTGTTACTCCTCCAATCAGTTACCCATTTGTTCTCCAACCTTGGAGTTACATGCATGAACCATCAATCTATGTATTGCTGTCTTTTGAAGACCCAACCAATGTACTCTAACAATTTCCAACTTGTAAACACTTTGCATTTGAAATCACACTCCCACCTCCAACGTCTTCCATGTATATCTTTGTGATTATTTGCATTCTCTCCTTTATTCATCTCTCATTATCCTTGCATTTGTAACTCTCAAAACAGCCATCCCACTATCTCAATTGTAGCCGTTACATGCATGCAATGTTCTCATGCATCCAACGTCCCTATGCATCCCATGTTACTTCAAAATGTAACTCCCATTCAAAATGTAACTCCCATTTTATTCATCACATAAATGGGAGTTACATGCATGGTAATGCCTCCCATGCACCAATGTTTTCCTTGCTTAAAATTTGGAATTAAAACACTTCCCCTCTCATTCACACACTTCACTCACTTACAATAAATTTAACTCCCTCAACTCAACTTATTCATTTAATGTAACTCAACTAATAAATTCCACTCAACTCAACTCCAACATTTATTTCAACTCAACCCACTTAAACATTTAACTCATCTTAACCCAATTGAGCTTTTGAGCTCACCAAATAGTCAAATATGTCAACTACGACCCATTGGGTCCAATTTGGCCATTTTGACCCATTTCGCAAAATTTGACCCAATTATGATTTTTGACCCGTTTAAGTATATCTTAAACATTTATTTGTTTTGTAAACAAACTTCCATCCTTTGGGTCTTGATTGAGCCATTGACCCATTTAAATTCAAATCAATTTTATCACAATGGCAATTCCGTAAATATGAATAATTTCATATAAAATGATAACTTTGAAATTCCAGGGTGTTACAGGGCGTTACATCGTGTGTGTTCAATATATTGAGTTGAGAGACACAATTGTCTTCTCTTGTCCCATCATACACCTACCACCGTCCTTGAGAGCCAATTCATGCTCTCCATGTGTATTGTCTGTAGACTAAAGGAAAATGAGGAGACTGAAGAGAGAGAAAAGAGCAACTACTCATTCCTCTCTCTTCTCCACTCTCCCATTCGGTGGTTAGGGCAGCAAAAGAGAAAAAGAAAGAAAGGAAAACAAAAGAGAAAGAAAAGAGTAGAGAGGGAAGGAGAGCAGTTCGAGCTCCTCCCACTTTCTTTTTCATTCGAAGAGTGATATCCCCTCCCTCTTCCATTTATCTTCCATTCTCTCCCACGGAAACCAGTGAGCTCCAAGGGAAAAGAAATCTTGAAAAGAAGAGGAAAGTCGAGAGAGGAATGCAAGGTGAGCAGAAGAAGAGAGAAAGAGGAAACTCAAGCCGAGTTCAAGACTCACCCATCACTAAATTCCCCAAATTTCTCAGAGTTATGATAATCTTACTGTATTTCAGAGTTAAGAGAGCATGCTAGGATGCTTAGATCTAGTTTCAATAGAAATTTAGAGAAAGAAATCAAGAAATGGAGAACATGCAAACTGAATGAAGAATGCCAGGAATTCCCAGGAGTACACATCGACCTTGGATGATGTGTCCTCTCAGAGCACATTCGAAAATGGACCCAGGGTTACACATCGACCGGGGTCGATGTGTACACTTGGGAGATAATGTAAAGAAAAGAAAAGAAAGGGAAATAGAGGATGAAAGGATTGGATGGCAGAACAATTTCAGGGGACACATCAGCTATGTCGGTGTGCCCCTCTGATGGACAAATCCGAGAAATGAGAGAGGAAATCTTATTACAACACCCAGTAGTACATGTTGAGAAAAATGATATGTATAACCTGAAAATAAATAGAGAGAAAATACATTCCTGAACAGAGGTCCAGGAAAGGAACACATTGACTGAAGTCGATGTGTATTTTTGTTTACATATCGACCTAGGTCGATATGTCCATCTGAGAAGTGGCCAGTTTTGTGAAGTTCGGTTTAAATGGACCTGAATCTTTTTTGTTAATATGATTATAAAGTGGTGAAGTGGGAATTGCATATTTTCAAACATGAAGTGTCAAGCTATTTTCCAAATGCATAGCCTATGTGATGTGAATGGAATGTTATGTGAAAATAAATATATGAAGATGTATTTTGAATTGTATTATATTCAATGAAGTGTTGTGATCTTTTGAGAAAATGTGTTGAGAAAAGGAATGCAAAGAAGTTATGTGAACTATATGATATTTGAACCATGATACATTCAATAGAATGGTGTAAATTTAATATTAAATCTTGAGATATTAGTGGAATAAGTATTGTGAAAAGTGTACAAGTAATTCCATATGAATTGCATGATGTTTAAATAGTTTTGAGATGACTTGCTAGTGTATAATGTTTAAAGAATGAAAGGAGATTATTCGAATTATATCATATTGAAATTATGTTGAATTAAATAAAAGTGGGGTTAGTAAAGGTAATGCATGATGAGAACTTAGTATATGTTCAAAAGAAATCGAGGTTGGTAACTTGAGAACAACCATGTGCAATATACATATGACACAGAATGGGAAGCGTATGGAACAAGATGATAGGGGACCACACTCCTCCTGTAAATCCGGTTAATATGTTGGAATGATAGGGGCCACACTCCTCCGGCAAATCTGGTTAATATGTTGGAATGTATATCAAAAGTGTAGGGGGCCACACTCCTCCGGAAATTCTGATTAATGTGTTGGAACGCATGTGATAGGGCATGGAAGTGATCACGAATGGTGGGGAAATTGCATAATTTGAAATGGGTTTGCGATGATAAAAGATCTTTGTAATAATTTTTAATATGAAATGCCTATGTTGAAGTTGGTATGATTGAATAATGAGTATGACACATTTAAGACGACTTTTGAATGTGAAACCCTTATGTTGAGATAAATATTAATTGAATATGGGTATGATAAAGGGTTATAATGAAATGATTATGAATTGAACATGTGAATTTCAATAAATGGGATATTGACTAACCATGTAAAATGAGACTTGTAATAAACGAAGTTGAATATGGAATTTTAATGAGAAAGTGATTATGAACTAAATGTGGGGATGTTTAGGATGTTATGAACGAGAAATTAATATATGGATTATGTAATTGAAGTATGAATTTTCTATAATGAATTAGATATGAGAAATATATGAGGTCTTCTAGAGTGACAATAATATGGAAAAGATTTTGGATAAATGTATTATATTATGATATGGTTGAGATTTGGACAAAGTATGATGTTTATAATTTGAGATTTTTCCAAGTATGAAAATACAAGTACGTGTATTTTGTTATAATAATACCTAGTACATATCTATGATTGGAATTCCTACTGAGCGCGTTGACTAAGCCCATAAATTCCCCCCTTTAGATGTGTATGCAGGCTTAAAAGATGCAGATGATATTTTGCAAAGAAATAGCCGAGTATGATCGAGATGGATGGAATAAAGAAGCTTGGAGAGTTTAGTTGATTTATGTATTTATGAAAGTTGAGGACATTGTAATATTGGTATGAAGATTATATTTTGGGAATGTAATAATTGAGACATGAGTATTATTATTATTCAGTGTTGTGCTTGGCTCTTACATGGTTTGGAATTTTCATATCTTGCATAGAGATGGTTTGCTATTCATGCAATGAAATAAATGTTCAAAACTTGAAAAATCCCCTAGTGAGATTCAAATGAAGAATAGGATTTTCCCTAATCAAGTATTGAACTGTAATATAGAGTTCTTTCCGCAGAGAAGATACAAATGAGGGTTTAGGCTTTCCCAATATCAAAATATTGAACAAGTCATATGGAATGGTTTACCCTGATGAGGTAGCATGATTGTTTGAATGAATAATTTGCATGAGGATATCGGATGAGTGAAATTCAAATTGAATTGTTTCTTGGCATGGGGAAGATGCCACCAAGAGAATGTTCCCGAAGGAACAATAGGAAGATGTTGGTAAAGACAACAATAATGTTCTACTCGTATCACCCGAACTCCAAGGCCTGCTCCAGGCAATCTAATCGGGCAGAAATTGACCTGACCATCATGATTGACTCTCAAGACCGGGCTCTTGTGAGAGATTTCCAATGCCAGTGTCCCCCTTAATTCAAGGGCATTGAGGGACCCATGGAAGCTGAGAATTGGATCGAGAACATCACACAGATTTTCGAGTTGTTGAGGATCACATGAGAACAAGATAGAATCCTCTTAGCTACATCACAGCTCATCGATGATGCAGGCCAATGGTGGAGGACTATTAAAGGAAGTCGTGTGACAACAAAAATGACATGGGAAGCTTTCAAGGACCTATTCCCAGAGAACTACACCCTGAAGATTGAGAAAGTGGCTACGGCTCAAAAATTCATGAAGTTGACCCAAGGAGATATGACTGTCTCACTATGCCCCATACATGGTAGACACAGAGATAAGAAGACTCGAAAATTTGAGAGGGGTCGGCAGGTCCAGAGTAATATACCCTGCAGCCAAGACATTTGTGGAGATAGTGAGCAGGACAATGACTATTGAGAAGGACATAATGGAATATACTAGTTGTATGGAACACGGAAAGAGATAGTGTAATGCCCTGCCCTTTTTCACTTGCCGAAAATCAGAGTATATTTTTTTTTAGAAAAGGAGTGAAAGAGAGAGGGTAACGTCACGACGCGAGCTAAGTCCGGGATTCCAAACCCGACCCTTAACTGGTGAACGATATGTGTGCGTGGACCAAGTCCACTAAAACAGTACACACGCTTTATAATTTAACTGCGGAAATTATTATATGAATAGAATATTATCCATAACCATGATATTAACAAGCAAGGAAGTCAATCACTATTGAATTAACTAAAAATCAAATATCCAAAACATCATCCAACATAACAAATAAACTAAGTTATTACAATCCCAAAATGCTAATTATCACAAATAGATTGTTCCAAAAATCAATTAAGTAAAGTAAACAAAATCTGCCTAAGCTCCTACGCTTGGCTTCCTTCTCGTCCATTGTCCTTTCCATTCCCTGTTCCATCATCTAAAGGGGTAGAAGTAGGGCGTTAGTCAAAGCGCCAAGTAGGAATTCCAAATAGGGTTATACACATAGGATCAGTATAAAAATCAGAATAAAAAACGTCATATTAAAACTGTAAACATATCATAGTACCAAAAACAGCGCATGATAACTATATCCAAATCATGCCAATGTATGTGTCTTGCCATGGGTGTCAAATGCCAATGGTCCCCCACCCAATTTCGATATCAAACACCATACAAATCATAACAACATTTTCCTTGATATAATGAAACCATATCAAGGTGTTCCCCTGGCCATTTACTCCACAGTGTTTTGTGATAGCACCACCAGGTCACTGTTATACCTCCCCACATGTGTTAATCGGAATTACTGATGGAGTGTGGACTCCTCCCTCTACGCAGGGTTTTTGTACTGGTTACCCCAGAGCTCTCTGGCCCAAATTACGCCGTACCCTTATCTAGCAATCCCGGACAAGGCCAACATATCAATGGTTTACATAACTTCTTCCAAGCTAGTTTTCAAGCCCCAAGTCATGTCCGGACAGCTCATAACTTGGTTTGCTGTCCCATATACTCCCTCCCATGCCATGCATGAGATCATGAATGCCATAATGCCTTTTTATTTCAAATCACATGTTAACATTGAAAACAGTTCATATATCATATACATTTCATAAATCAAAGTAAGTCATCATGTTGAGAAATACAAAATCAATAACACAGATATATATATATATATATATATATATATATATATATATATATAGATCCACATGTATTTCAATAAAGTAGGAATCCTACCAAATCCCAATACAATATCTTTGCTGTTTGCAAAGATTCTGTACGACGATCACGTCACGCCGAATCGCTAACCCGTTTGCGAAATCTCTTTACCTTAATGAACTTATCATATACTTATGTCAATTTGATTATCCATATAATTTAAATCATCCCTTACATCTTTCCAGTTAGACTGAGGTTTCTGGAAACATCAAGTAGAAATCAACTTTTCATTTCAGTCGGCTGAATCACGCTCAGCTACAGTGTTTTGCCTTACCGCAGATTTTCAATCGATTGAAATACACTTTCAGTCGGCTGAAACCCAACTCAGTACTGTTTATTCCTTGACTCGTTACCTTTCAGTCGACTGAATCTGTGATTCAGTCGGCTGACTCTGAGTCAAACCCTTTGTATTCTTGGTCAATCCTCTTTCAGTCGACTGAATCACAAATTCAGTCGGCTGACTTTGGATCAGATTCACTTTACTTATTCGATACGTCTATGTTCAGTCGGCTGAAACACCAATAAATCCCATATATTTTATTCCAAACATGGTTCAGCCGACTTAATCACAACATTCAGTAGGCTGAAATTCCCATAAATGATTTTCTGTCTTCAGCCACACCAGTTCAGTCGACTGAATCCCTGATTCAGTCGACTGACTTGTTTGTCAGTCTCTTTTGTTTACATATTTGACTTGACCCTTCTTCATGAATTTCACTCCTAATATTATTTAAACATAAATAATGTCGTACATGTCACTCTTAGGGAGTTCACTATATCCTCTAGCCAAAGCTATAGTCTGTTCATAATATATTCTAATCTTAAGCCGTTAAAACATGATTATAAATTAATCCCTTGGTTGTTGGTTTCCAATACATATCCATTCCTCGAATGGACATCCAAATCCATGACCCTACAATAGTTTGGTCATCCCTTCAAACCAGATATGGAACCGATAGGTTCGACCACACCATGGTCAAATCTATGGTTCACCCTTAGTCTTAATCCTACATTATCCTAATGCTTAAAGCATACCTTTTCCCCATCTCCTTCTTTCTTTTGGTCTGTATGCCTTTCTTACTCTTTCCCTCCTTTCCTTATTCTTCAGTAAATCCTCTAAGTATCGATGGTGTAAATGGTGTAGAGAGATAAAGGGGAGTTCTTGTGCAATAGGAAAGTGATGTAACGCCCTCCCCTTTTCACTATGCTACTTAGCCGAAAATCAGAGTCTATTTTTTTTTTAAAATAAGAGTGACAAAGGGTACGGGACGTCACGACGCGAGTTAAGTCCGAGCTTCTAAAGCCCGGCCCTTAACTGGCCAACCCTACGTGTGCGTGGAACTAAGTCCACTAGAACAGTTCACACGTAGAAAGTAAGCTCGCGGAATTATAACTTAATGCAGAATTATAATAGAGTCTATCCTACCAATTTTTAGATAGCAATGAAGTTACATTACTTAAATTACTAAATTACCTCAAAATCATAACATCCAAAAGTAAAGTCCAAACCATAGCAAGAAATATAAATTATTACAGTCCAACGAGCTAAGTTGCTCAAATTACATTTCCAAAATAAATTTAAGTAAATTAACTACCCTGCTTCCCCAAGCTCTTACGCTTGGCTCCCGTCGCGTCCTTCATTTCTGCCATCCCCTACGTCATCAGCTGAGGTGGAAGTAGGGTGTTAGACAACGCGCCCAGTAGGTACTCCAAGTAGGGCCAACACATGGATTAGTGATAACATAACACATAGGTAATAGTATAACAAAAACTATGAAATCAATGCCATGCCATGGGTGTCTTATGTCATGAGTCCCACCCATCATCCTTACCATAACATATACAATGTCCCCCTTGATGGAAAAACCATCATCAAGGTATCATAAATACAAGTATCCCCCTTGATGGCAAAGCCTCATCAAGGTAATAAAAAACACATAGTAACCTTCTTGTTTGGATAGCCTCATCAAGATAATCATAAACACATAGTAATCTTCTTGTTTGGATAGCCTCATCAAGATAATCACAAACACATAGTATCCTTCTTGTTTGGATAGCCTCATCAAGATAATCATAAATACATAGTATCCCCATGTATGTTTATCGGTCGCCCCGACGGAGCATGGACTCCGGTTTCATTTCATCCCTCCCATGCTATGCATTAGATGTAAATGCAATATGCCATATAATAATAATTCAAACCATTAAACACACAACATCCCCATGTATGTTTATCGGTCGCCCCGACGGAGCATGGACTCCGGTTCCATTCTTATCCCTCCCATGCCATGCATGAGATGTAAATGCAATATGTCATATAATATACAAATCATAGCCATAAAAACCCATCTTAAACATATCATATGATTACCAAAATAATTCAAGAAACATCCATACACATATAATCCATGGCTTACAATAAGGTTGGAATCCTCCCAAATACCGACTATTGTTCCTTAGCACTTCCATCCAAGAATTCGGTCACCAAACGCGCACCGCTTGCAACGTCCTGATACCTTATTACACATTAACAATTAAACCCATGTTTTAATCATGCTCATGTCCCTAACACATGCCTTAGTGGGGTTCGGCCATACACCATGGCCGAACCTCACTATCTAGGTTTGTGGGTCCCATTTAATCCATCAAACATTCTAATTATGTGAGCTTAAAATCCAGCAACCCTAGGTTCCATTAATCCACACATAAGGTCATCATCAAAGCACTTAAGTCCATGATCAACCTCCACGGGGTTCGGGCATACACCATGGCCGAACCCATGGTTCTTTATTTTGGCCATTTTACGTTTTATGCCACTCCTCTTCCATGGTTAAACACTTCCTCCATCCATGTACATTTGTCTCCATAACTGATCCATAAGTATGGGTCCATTGATGACTCATTAACCATGACATAACATCATTAAAAATTAGCCATTTAATTAACCTAATCCCCATTCATTTAAACACATGTATGGACCCAACCTTAGCCCATAAAATGGCTTACAAATGGGTCATGGGTTCGGCCATACACCATGGCCGAACCCATGATGTCTTTTTCCCCATTTTTCCTTGGATCCATTGCAACATTTTTTATCCACAAACAGTCCTTCCTTGAGGGGGGTTTCCATCATGCATTTAGATCACCATTTTAGATCATCTTTAGGTACATTTTTGAGTCCATCAAAGCTACCAATATTCCCCCATTATTTCCCATATTTTTACACCTATTAAAATACTAATACATCACCATAGGGTTCGGCCATACACCATGGCCGAACCCATGGTTCATGGTTCATCTTCCTCTACCACTTTTGAGGCCATAAGAACCATTCAGATTTCTCCATGGATTTCCCTCATTAAAATCCCTTTAAAAATCACTAACATTCATTCACTTAAAACATTTAAAAATTATTAACCACCTTCCATAGCCTCCATTCTTTAAACCCATTAAGCAATACTTAATCTCCTTCCATATGGCCGAACCCTATGGTCCATCATTCCTCAAAAATTACATCTCCATGCTTTAATAAACCTTAAATACATAATTTCCTTAATAGTCCTTTATTTTTCTTAACCTATCTCACCCATTAGGGTTTGTCCATTTCTCATCCTTTCCTTGGATGGATTTTAGATCCATGGCCCATGACATTTTGGCCACCATTTAATCTAAGAGATGGACTTTCCAAGGTCTCCTTTTAACCCTTAAAACTTAAAATCTTGTTTAAGAACACTTACCGATCCCGCGGCTCCTCCAGCTTCTCTTTCTCTTCTTGGATCCTTAGCCTTTCTCCTTCTTCTTCTCCTTGATCTTTGGCCAAGATGTGCTTGATCAAAATGAGATCACCAAGGTTTGGGTTCGGCCAAAATGGAGTGGGTTTGAGAGAGGAAGGGGAGGAGAGGATGGGAAAAATGTCTCAAGCCTTGGTCTTGGAGTGGTGGTCGGCCAAGCCTAGTTTTTTCCTTCTTTTCTTCTAAGTTTCTTCTTCTTTCTCCTTGAGTATGGATCGGCCAAGAGAGGGAGGGGGAGAGGGAGAGAGTGAGATGAGAATGGGATGGAGAAATGAGATGAAAACCTTAGACCTTCCCATCTCATCCCTTTGGTTTGCTTGGGTTACACTCCTCCATCATTTCCATTCACCAACCAACATGGGGGAGTATGGCTTACATGACCTTAGTGGTGGTGGTTGGGATGAAACCACTACCATGCCAATGGTTTTGGGTCTTTAAGATGGGTGGTTTGGTCTTCCCATCAAGTCCATTGACCAACATCATGGAGAGGGGTATGGGTTCTCATGCCTTTGATGGTGGTGGTTGGGATGAAACCACCACCCTTGGCCAATGGTTTTAGTGTGTTTGTTTGAGTGGTTTCAATGAGATAAAACCACCCCTTTGACTCACCCCTTTCACTCCTCCTTTGACTCATTTGACTCCCTTAATTATTTAATCAACTCATTTGATTAATTTGATACTTAATCTTAGGTCACTTAATTACTTAATTTAATCCCCTTTAATCTCCTTAATTCTTCTCCATGAATCCACCCATGGTTGACCAAGTCAACCATGGTGGCCGGCCCCACTAGGGTCTTAGCCTACCCGCCACCTCACTTGATGAGGTGGAGGTGGGTTCCACTTGATTATGCCACCTTAATTTTATTCAAGATTAACTCAGGTGACTTACATTAATTAATTCAACTTAATTTACTTTGATCCTCCTTAATTCCCTTCGACTTATCCATGGTTGACCAAGTCAACCATGGTGGTTGGCCCCACCTAAGACAAGGTCCACACGCCACCTCACTTGATGAGGTGGAGGTGGGCCCCACTAGACCATAACACTTGGATAATTCTAGATTTAACTTAGGTGAGTTTTAATCACTTCAATCCATTCCATCTATTTGGATCACCATTGGCCCATGGCCCAATTAAATTCCACTTCCTACCCATTTACCCTAATGCTTAACCCTCTTGACCCATTGGGTCCTAAATGGGTATTTGACCCAATTGACCTTCCTTGACCCAATTAACCATCATTGACCCATTTAAATGAAATCAATCCCATCCTTGGCCCATTGGACCTTGCTTGAGTCATTGGCTCAATTTTGACCAATTTACCATTCATTCCATCAAACTTCTTTATTTCACTCATTAAAATAAATAATAGCCAACATATGTATTGATTTAAAAATTCGGGCTATTACAAGTGATCGGCCAAGGGGTGGGGTGTGCCCTTTGGGTTGTGTCTTTTAAGTAACAGCTCAAAACCTTTCACCTTCCCACTTAAGTTTGGTCCCTCCAAGGAGTCCCTTGGCTTAACCAAGAGGACACGTGGCTTAAGCTTAAGAGCTCCCTTTGGCGTCCATCGAGCCATGGGTTTTCATCCCCATGAGATGGAAACTTTCCATCTTCCTATTCAACTCACTTGAGATAAAGGTCTCTTCAACTTCTCATCTTAACTCACTTAAATTCATTTGAACTCAATTCCTACTTAACTCAAGTAATTTAATCTCCACTCGAAATAATTCCACTCAACCACACCTTAATTCGATTAGACTCATTCAGGGTTGACCAAGTCAACCATGGCTTAGCCAACCATGCACTATATTGCATTTAGGTCCCACCTTGGCCATGTCACTTGATGATGTGGCACTTTGTCTTAGTTGGCTTCTATGCATGCCACATGGCATTGCCACCTCACATATATGCCACCTCACTTGATGAGGTGGATTTATGCATTGGATCTAAATTTGGGTAGCTGACCCAATTAAATTATCCTTACCCATTTACTTACAATTAGTACATCTATGACCCATTGGGTCCCAATTGGGTAATTGACCTCCATCCATGATCCATTGGATCTTAATTGGGTAATTGGCCCAACTCCTTACCCATCTAAGGCCCATTTCATCCATTAATCTTTAATTCAATAAATTTGTAATTCAAAATAGACCAAATCCCTTACATTATATATGATGAACATTCGGGGTGTAAGTTCTTTTCGACTTCACAAGAAGTCCCGGTCAAATACACAGCGTTCTTCAGTTTCTGCACCTACACAACAATCTACTGGGAAAACCTCATGTTTCGTTTGTAAGCAGCTGAGTCACCTTAGGAGGGATTGTCCACAAGCACAGTTCTTCGAACCTCCACTCCATGGCCACCAGTGTGGACAGATAGGTCACTTCAAGAAGAATTGCCCACAGTGCCGTCGAACGTTCAAAGCACGGACCTTTGGTAGTCCACCGGACAGACAAATCAATTGACGATCCAAGGTACTGTGATCATTAGTAACTTAACAACAAAAGCATTAGTAGAGTATGGAGTAGTGGGTGTAAAGTGGTAATGAATATTATCATTGACTTAACATGATGTATTGTGTTCACCAAATATGAGTCCAATTGGTTATTATGGAATGTGTAGAATGACAATGTATGATTTATACAAATAAATGTCGTGCTATGACTAATGCATTTTGATCTTGCTAAGAATATGGTATAATGTAAGTTGTGAAATGTACATTGTATACATTGTATGTTGTATAAGTTAAAAACTAAAAGGTGTTAGTCATATTACGACAATACACAAAAGAATAGCTATTTAGTTTTGGAAAATGTTTGGTTCGTGGTTTAGCTAATGGGTATAAGCTCAATTGGGAGACTATGGACGTCTACTGAGTTAGTCCGGCTGGATGACTCTGTAGATAGCTGATGGAATTCTAGGAGAGTTTTCCTAAGACTTATTGAAGTAGGATCGTTAAAGATTGATGAATACACCATCCAAAGGTGAAAGCTGGAGGGATGTGAGATGCCCAGATTGTTAATGGAACATGACTAGTGTTATTGAACTTACCCTAGAATGGGTTAAGTACCGAAATGATGGGAAACTTCACCTATTGTGTGTTATATTACGACATATGACACACCACGTAGTTGGACTACGATGTGTGGCCAAGTATATGTCATGAACCCCACCGAGTAGTCTAAAGAATGATAAGTGTTCACTGATGATACCCATTACCAGATCAATCGGTGAACGGGATCCATAATAAAGACAACCAAACAAGAATCGTTCAAATATAAAAGTAACGATCTTGTGGCTGTGAAAGATGCCCCACGACAATGAAGGATTGTAGTCTGACCAAAGTATAGGTCGACGGTGGAATAGGGGTGAATTCCCTGGAGTGTGAAATCGGAACATCACGTTGGTGAGACACATAAAATTTATGGAAACTCAGGAATTGGAATGAGTGAGTATAATTTAGTCAAGTGGTATAAGCCACCACAAATAGTATAATGTGGAAGCCACCTGTTTAAGATGCATTTGATTACCAGGATGTCGGCTAACTAGTGTATTGGATTTTAATTTCCAGATACTACAACGTAGTGCAAGGGCCCTGGGATGGCCGCACTGTATATCCGTGTATGACGGATGGTATGAATGGCATTGGATAATCGGATTAATGAATTACAATGTGTGTCTTGTGAAAATGAGACCCCATGTGTGGGTGAGTGTGTGATATAAGTATTTATAGAAATCATTGGAAATGTAGATGAATGAACTTGTGTTGTATTGCCCCGAAGAGGGATACAATACCTATGTTAGAAAATAACCCTATGAAGAGGTAAACCCCTGATGAATGGGATTTAGTCTAATGAAGAGATAAATGCAAGACACCATTAATATAGAAAGTAACCGTGCAATGAAGAAAATAGACGATAGACACTGTTTATATATTGGTTGTATTTCCCCATTTGGATTTGAAAACCCATGTGATAATGGGACTGTTAGTTGGGAAATGGAATGACGATGAAAGAAAATTACTTTAGAATAAGAATGGGAAGATGAGGGTATACCAACCAAAGTGATTGGTATGGAGACACCTTGGAACTTAAGTCTTGTCTAAATTTTTGGGATGAAAATTCTAAAAGGTGTTAGTAATGGTAACACACCGAAATTCTAAACCAGTGGATTAATGTAATCCCCTCTTAAAAGAATGGATTGGAAATATGATTGTGTCTTAAACCAAGTGAGAAAATAAACGAAAATAAGAGGAAATAAGAAAATCTGAAATTTCCAGAGGGACTTATCGACTTGGTCGATGTGTCCAAGTTTGGTATGTATCGACTTTGATACATGTGGCGACAAACAGGCCTGACGCTGAGATATCTAGAAGCATGCATCGAGTTTCTTCAATGTATTTCATTATTGTACAAATCGACCCCAAACATATATCGGGAAGCCTAGAGGGTTAAGCCTGAGATCTAACAGCTATGGCTGCCCCATCACCTACCTGCCACACCTACCACCGTCTTGGAGGACCGATGCATGGCGTACAAGTGGATTGTGTGTTGACTGAAGAGGAAGAAGGAGATCCCGGATGTATACATCAACAGAAGTCGATGTGTATGTAAGTCTACCAAAAACATGTATCGACCAAAAACATGAATCGTGTGTGTTCAATGTATTGAGTTGAGACACACAACTGTCTTCTCTTGTCCCATCATACCCCTACAACCATCCTTGAGAGCCAATGCATGCTCTCTACGTGTATTGCCTGTTGACTAAAGGAAAAGGAGGAGACTAAAGAGAGAGAAAAGAGTAGCTACTCATTCCTCTCTCTTCTCCACTCTCCCATTCACTGGTTAGTGCAGCAAGAGAGAAAAAGAAAGAAAGGAAAACAAGAGAGAAAGAAGAAGAGTAGAGAGGGAAGGAGAGCAGCTCGAGCTCCTCCCACTTTCCTTTACATCCGAAGAGTGATATCCTCTCCCTCTTCCATTTATCTTCCATTATCTCCCATGGAAACTAGGGAGTTCCAAGAGAGAAGAAATCTGGAAAAGAAAAAGAAAGTCGAGATATGAGAAGCAAGGACAGCAGAAGAAGAGAGAAAGAGGAAGCTCAAACAGAGTTCAAGACTCACCCATCACTAAATTCTCCAAATTTCTCAGAGGTATGATAATCTTACTGTATTTCAGAATTAAAAGAGCATGCTAAGATGCTTAGATCTGGTTTAAATAGAAATTTAGAGAAAGAAATCAAGAAATGGAGAACATGCAAACCGAAATGAAGACTTCCAAGAATTCGTAGGAGAACACATCGACCTTGGTCGATGTGTCCTCTGGGAGCACATTCCGAAAGATTAACAGATTAATGATTTTCAAATCAAACCCAGGAATATATATCGACTGAAGTCGATGTGAATTTGTAGGAGCAAAAGTAAATAAAAGGGATAAAGGGCTTGTGACCTTTCGGACCAAACCTAGGTGTACATATCGACTGGGGTCGATGTGTACACCTGGGAATGAAAACAAAGAGAAAGGAATGGTTAACAGATGGTTTTCGAAATGGACCCATGGGTATGCATCGGCTAGGGTCGATATGTACACCTGGGAGATAATGTAAAGAAAAGAAAAGAAAGGGAAATAAAAGATAAAAGGATTGGAGGGTAGACCGATTTCAATGGACACGTCGGCTGTTTCGGTGTGCCCCTCGAATGGACAAATCCGAGAAATGAGAGAGGAAGTTTTAATACAACACCCAGTAGTACATGTCGACATAAATGATATGTATAACCTGAAATTAAATAGAAAGAAAATACATGCCTGAACAGAGGTCCAGGAAAGGAACACATCGACTGAAGTCGATGTGTATTTTTGTCTACATATCGAACTGGGTCGATATCAGGTCGATATGTCCATCAGAGAAGTGGCCAGTTTTGTGAAGTTGGTTTAAATGGACGCGAATCTTTTTGTGGGACCACTTGGGTGGTACCAGTCTCCACCTGATTGGCCTATGACACTCAATGAAGTCTTAGGGGATGAGAAAAATCATGAAAAGATTAGAAATTAAGAACAAATGGTGGAAATAAATTCTAATGATATGTATATTATGTTTTATATGCATGAACAATGAACAAAGGATCAAAGAGTGAACACGGGATCGAACGAGTTAACTCGTGCATCGCTTGTATCTGCTGATCGACTAACATCTGGTATATTTTCCTACTTTGTTGAAGCACTTGGGTGCAATTATGTATTATTATCATTATGATTTTTTTTGTTAATATGATTATGAACTGATGAAGTGGGAATTGCATATTTTCAAACATGAAGTGTGAAGTTATGTTCCAAATGCATAGCCTATGTGATGTGAATGGAATGTTATGTGAAAATGATTATATGAAGATGTATTTTGAATTGTATTATATTCAATGAAGTGTTGTGATCTTTTGAGAATATGTGTTGAGAAAAAGAATGCAAAGAAGTTATTTGAACTATATGATATTTGAACCATGATACATTCAATAGAATGGTGTAAATTTAATATTAAATCTTGAGCTATTAGTGGAAAAAGTATTGTGAAAAGAGTACAAGTAATTCCATATGAATTGCATGATGTTTAAATAGTTTTGAGATGACTTGCTAGTGTATAATGTTGAAAGAATGAAAGGAGATTATACGAATTATATCATATTGAAATTATGTTGAATTAAATAGAAGTGGGGTTAGTAAAGGTAATGCATGATGAGAACTTAGTATATATCGAAAAGAAATCGAGGTTGGTAACTTGAGAACAACCATGTGCAATATACATATGACACAGAATGGGAAGCGTATGGAACAAGATGATAGGGGACCACACTCCTCCGGTAAATCTGGTTAATATGTTGGAACGATAGGGGGCTATACTCCTCTGGTAAATCTCGTTAATATGTTGGAATGTATATGAAACGTATAGGGCGCCACACTCCTCAAGAAATTCCGGTTAATGTGTTGGAACGCATGTGATGGGCATGGAAGTGATCATGAATGGAAAGGCAATTCCATAGTATGAATGGGTTTGAGTTGATAAAAGATCTTTGTGTTAATTGTAACGCCCCGACTTGGAGGTGGGCTCGGAACGCTACTATTTTTTTTTTAAACAACTTCTAACTGGGCTTGATCAATAGTTAGATCTAGAAATAAATGCCATACATGCTCGTTACATGTGGACTCAAACATGTACCATATGTCTACTCGTTTACAAGTACATATCATACAAACAAATATTTCCATCACAAACAGATGATATCATTTATATCAAATCAGAGTTGTTAATAGAAACATAGTGGTTTAGTACATATTTAGACTAAGTACCACAAGCAGCACTCAATACAAAAAGTGGTTGAACAACCCATATAACGAAAAATAATGTATTTCCCATCAGTGGGAGATACAACTAACAACATCATCTTTAACATCATAAGCTTGAAATGGAGGTTCCTCCTCCTTGGGTACATCTCCTGAAATGTAAGTGGTGTGAGCTAACTAACCCAGTGAAAAGAACATAATAATCCAGTGTAATAGATATCAAGTCAGACATATTAACATCTTCATCATAATTGAATTATCATGCCAATATATCAAATCATTTCCATTACTGCTGACATCCAAAGTAACACCTAGACACTACACTGACTATAAGCATTAAGTCCTGACACGACCAAAATGCAGAATCTAGCAAGTATGTCTCCGACACACTTAGGCCGGTACTGACACACCTTGGCCAGCAACTGAGACACCTGGGCCAGTTGATGCAAACCGACACACTTGGGTCAATAATAGTTCAGTAGTTAAGGGTACGTGGAAGCGGTATCAATATCATCATAGCTCATAAGCATTTCTTCATCATAATCACAATATACGATAAACATTGTTAGTATCAATAAACACTTTTCACAATAATGTATCATATCTAGGCATATAAGTGGGTTCATTAAATCTAATCCTTTAAACCACTCATTGCATTAGATCCTCTTAATTTGATTTACTCCTATTGCAATGTTAAGTCTCCTCACAGAAAGTGTGGGATATCGAAGTATCTGTTAAACACACTAGCAAAGATACAATGATTATACAATCATAATCAAACATAATACACAGATATGTATATACAATACAACATATATTCAAGTCCTTCTATCTTATTTTCCAGAAAAAACTTCAAGAAAAATGGATCTGAGTCACCTAAATGGGTTACTATACATTTTAAAATTATAATAACCAATAATATAATAAGGTGCTCAGGCCACTGCACATATTGTCTTCTGGAAATGACCATGAAGACATATTGAGTTAGGCCTAGAGATATAAGATGCTTAGGCCACTACTCATATTTGAGTTAGGCCTAGAGATATAGGATGCTCAGGCCACTACTCGTATAGCGAGTCAGGCCTAGAGATCACTCAGTGCCCGAACCCTTCTTTTCTACCGAGCGGCGAAGTTAATAGCACAGATACTAATAGCTAACGGGCTGCGTTTCCGCTGCGCCACATGTAGAGAGTATCGGCCTGGAAGTCAATACATAATATAGGTTTACATAATAATACCAATGAAAATGGTTAGTATCATTTTTAATTACTAAATTGGCATAAACATCATATTAAAACATAGGATCTAAATTTAACGTACTTAGACTAAATTTCAAAACCTGTTCTGGGTTCCTCGGAACATGCCACGGAACTAGGTACTGTGGCTTCGGAACTTTCGAGCCACTACCTAAAATCTGGGTCCTTTATAGAACCTTCGGAACTTGGGTTCTGTCTTTAACCAATTCCGAAGTTCAGGTCTCGGTCCGACCCTGCTATAGAACAGAAAACAGAAAACAGAAAATTCCAAAAATCATTAGTATTGGTCCTCCTCAGAACCTACCAAGGTCTATTCGGAACTTCCTTAGTGGTTCATAACCTCCGAAAGGGTCTCGGAACGTTCTGTCTGACCCGTTGAGGCAGAGAGTTCAACAGTTAGCCTCTGCTCCTTTGGAACCCCGAACTGAAGTTTGGAACTTCCTAGAGTCGTCTTCTTCCTCTGTCACCGGCAGCAGAGTAGTGACAGGAGGGACTGTGTAAAATACGAATCTAGAAATAATGGTCTTCTGAGTTTGTTTTTCACACACTTCTGGTCAGATGAACTCTTCAGTGAGTCCTCTTCACTTAGGAATGATTTGGACAGTTAATATTGATTGAAAACATCAGATTTTAACTGGAAAATCAGTGAAACACTTGAAAATTCAAGTTTCCACTAAACTTCAAATATGATTTTAAGAGTGAACACTCAACCAAATTCACTTCTGTTTGATCCTAAACTGACTAGAACTTGAAATTAAATACAATGGTTACCTTCACTTCTATTCCTAGGATGAAATTCAGCAACTGGAAAAATCTTCCACTTAAGCTAACGGTGAAAAACTTAATAGGAAAATAGAGAGAAAAGAGAAGAGATTTGCACAATCGTTTTGAACTGGGATTGCAGGGTTTAAATAGTCTCAGGGAGGGTAGATCAGTAGGCTTGCCACTGGCTGGAAATTCATCCAAGATGCTTTGCAAGCTACGATGGCAGCTTGCATGAGTCGACCTTTACGCAACTGTAATACCCCGCCATTTTCCACTTGCATGTAAATCAGAGTATATATATTTTTTTAAAATAAGTTAGAGAGGACAAGTAGTCACGACACGAGTCAAGTCCGAGTTTCCAAAACCGACTCTTAACTGGCCACTATAACTTGTGCGTGGACTAAGTCCACTAAAACATTTTCACATGTTTTTCATAATGCTAGTTGAATAATTCATATGAATAAGATACTATTCTTTCTCTTGTCATCATTAGGCAAGGAAAATCAATCAGAATAAAAATGCCAATAAACTTAATGTAATGACCAGGCCCAATATTTCAGGATTTTAAAGAGTTTTGTGGATCTCCAAGTTGTTTTTGGTGTTTTGGTGGCAGTGAGGATTGTGTAGACTCCATGGTGGGCCCCAATTCGCCCGGTTTCGAGCTCTGAAGCTCAAAGGGAATTTTGGTAATTTTAATATTTTAATCATTTTTGTCATTTAAATTATTTGAAAATCGCATTTTGGTTACCATTTAAAAAAAATAAAAAATATCGTGTGAAAGTGATGCTTTCCTTTTTTTGTAAAAAAAAAAAAATACCTAAACCCTAAGACCCCTCTTATTTAATCTCTCTTTCTCTCCCTTGCCAAACCCTAATCCCTCTTGCCCTCTCCTTTGAAACCCTAGCCACCGCACTTTTTCTTCTTCCTCCCTCTTCCCGCCCTCATCACTGTTTCTTCTCCCTCCCTTCGCCGCCGCTCATCTCTTTTTCTTCTTCCTCCCTTCGCCGCCGCTCATCTCTTTTTCTTCTTCCTCCCTTCGCCGCCGCTCATCTCTCTTTCTCCTTCCTCCTTTCGCCGCAGACATCTTGTTTCTTTCTCTCTCTCTCCGCTTCATTCTTTTTCTTCTTCCCTCTCTCGGTTGGACGGGCGGCCTTCTAGCCCGACGTCGTCCCAATCCAATTTCTTCACTAGCAGCCACCGGATCTTCGCCCCCTCGCCATTTTCTCGCTAATTTTGGGTATCTATATTCTTCTTCATCTTTCCCCTTCTTCTCTCTCAAGTTTTCTTTTTGATTTTTCCACGATTTTCCTCTTTTCTCTCCTGATTCCCTACGTTTTCCCTTGCGTTCCCCAGTTTTCCCTCTTTGACTCAGTGGGTGACTGAGTCGACTCGGCCAAGTTCCCGAGTCGACTCAGGCGGACTCCATATTCAACCCAGCTCACTGTTTCAGCCTGTTTGGTCTTTCAAGCCTCCAAGCTTTCTAGACCCAATTCGTGAGCCCAACGTCAGGCCCACGAGATTTGGCCCAAGCCTTTTGAGCCTAGCTTTCCAGACCCAGCAAATCCAAGCCCAGCTCTCTTTTGGCCCAGCAACTCAGCCCAGGCCCGATCCAGCAGCTCGGCCCGGCCCAGGCCCAGTTCCAGGCTCGGCCCCAGGCCCGTTTCAGGTCCACTTCAGGCTCACTTCTAGCGTGTTTTGAAGAACTTTTCTGGAGTGCTTCTGGATCTTCTTTAGCTCGTTCCAACCCGTTCGCAGGATCTTTCTCAGCCATTTCAGCCAGTCTTGCGGGACCATCCTAGTTTTGCAGACTCGCCCTGGTTTCTTGAGCTCGATAGCCCGTGCATCGCCTCCTTCAATCCTTCGACCTGTTTTCTTCACTCGGATTTCGAAAGCACACACAAGTGAGGGGACTTATCACAATTTAGCATGCATTACATATATCAAATATGTATTTCCGGACATGAAGTGATCCGAATGGAACCTCTTATTTATTAAGCCACTCGGTAAGGGTGAACTGTTGATAATGATTAGGTGGCAATGGATCTATTCGGGTGCACTCTTGTCTACTATATGTTATTCTGAGAAACTTTAATTGGATAAATTAATATTGAATATGATACTTGGAATATATTGAGGATATTTTGAGTGTTATTTAAAAAATGCAAATGCAATCATGTCGAACATAGAGAGGTGTGTTAAGTAACTTGTTATGTGCTTTTAACTCGCATGATGACGCACGATGTTGATTTTGGTTAGTCATGTTAGAACATGCTTATATTGTTATACATGCTTATGTCGTTTATATAACTATAACATTTGAACGAATTCATGATGAGAATAAGTTATGTGTTGGAAGTCAAACATAATGCTTGAGACTCAATGATAACGAGTTATGTGTCTATCCATAACATGCGAATGAATTTATGTTGAGCGTCTATTTATAATATGTGAATGAGACCATGATGAATATGGGGTTTGTGTTTTGAGACCTTGCTACATGCATATATTGTTACACATGCTTATGTTCTTATACATGATCATGAAATCATGTGCATACATAAGAAGTAATCCACAACGGACAATGTACCGTTGGGTATTGAGATGGAGGATCTTTTTGTGTGTATATGTTTATGATAACGTGATGACGTTGGTTGTTGGGAGGACTTCCCCATTACGCTCCAGCGGTTGAGACCCCATAGGGGATACGGGTCTCCCTGTTGCGTTCCGGCGGTTGATGTGCCTGCCCTAGAGTTTGGCTCCCCCAGGCGTGGTCGAGGTGGTTTTCCGATAAGGCTCGTGTGGTTGAGATAGTGGTATGTTTTATCATCGGCATTGTCCAGATGGTTTTTCGACATGGCTCGTGTGGGTGAGCCAATTACGTATTCTTTAGTCTCCCGATGGTACTGATAGGGAGACCGGAGTTGTTGGAGGACTCGATGTGGGTTATCGAGATGATGTCTTGATTTTGGTCGGTGGATTATTAGGTTTGTGTTGTATTTGGATTTCATGCATACGAGTACTCTTGTTATTATGATATTCTGCATTCATACGTATTATATCCACTTATGTTACTGACTTGTGATAAGCGTTATATCTTCATTGGGATGGTTAGCTCACCCCTTACCTTTTAGGTACCCCGATCATGGAGGGGCCGTACGAGCCCTTTGTGTAAGCACCTGGGGAGGAGATGTAGTAGTTAAGCATTTATGTTCATGTTTATGTTTTAAACTTGGAGACTTTGGTTTGTATGAGCTTATTACTACATACTTGTTCGGATGACTGTATAACTATGTTCAATTAGTTGAATGTCGTTTGTTATGCTTCTTGACTTTTTGGGCTTGTGGTTTATGAGCGGGAGGTAGTACCCGTTTTCAAAAAAAAATTTGACCCGATGACCGTCTTTTGCGACTTCTGAGATATTGTAACACCTCAGATTTTCAGATTATTATTTTATATGACACTTATTTTTTTAAATGGTGGATTTTAGAATTGGACCTTATATGGATAAGGAATTGGGCCATGACCCAATTAGGACCTAATTAAATTGTGACATTAGTTTTATTGAAATTTAAATAGGATAGTGCATAGCCGAATTTTTGATGTGAAATCTATAAGTTTATGCGCATGAGTGATGTGTGGGATTTTAAATCCACAATGATATGCAAGAATATTTTTAAAAGGGATGAGATATTTAGGAAATAATTAAAAGATTATCATGGCCAAATTTTGGATATTAAATCTATGGGATATGCACATGGCACCTTCCAAAATGGGAAGCCAAGGTCGGCCAATACTATTTTTATCATTTGCTTTGGCCGAATGGGGGAATTACTAAATAGAGAGCAATGGAGGTCGGCATTGCCATAAGTGGCAAGGAAGTTACACGGCTAAAGGAGGAGGTTGCTTATCTTAAACACCATCTAACTATAGACTAAGTAGAGCTTAATAAAAGGAGAGACCCAAGGGGGTGCACGGTTTTTACAACCCCATCTCTCTCTCAATCTCTCAAGGCTCATACACGACAATACACAAGGAAAAGGGCAGCAACAAGAAGGAGTTCTTGTTTGGAGAAAAGCAAAGGGAAAAGAAAGAAAATTGGAAGAGCAAGAAACCAAAGGGGAAAAGGTTAGTATCTTGTTTAATGATTTTATGTTTTGAAACAAAAAGAACCATAGCCGAACCCCATGGAGAAAGATTGGTGATGAGTATTAATGGATTAAATGGAGAAAAGAACCATAGGGTTCGGCCTTATGGCATGGCCGAACCTCATGGAAAAATATGATTAGTCCTTGGGTTTTAAGATTGAAAAACCATGGATAGATTGGATTTACTTCATTGGGGTTATGTTCTTAAATTTTGAAACATGGAAAGAAATGGTGATTTCATGATGAAACCATGGGGATCTATGGTTAGAATTACAAATTTCAATGACGAAAGTCCAAGGAAGAATTTGATAATTTCAAAGGGAGATTTGGATAGGGATATGGATCGGCCATGGCATGGCCTAACCATGATTTTTTTTATGGTTAAGTATTGGATCTAAAATACTAAAAAAAAAAAAGGGTGAGGTTCAGCCATGGTGTATGGCCGAACCCCACCAAACATTTTATGGATTGATGATCGGTTTTGATTGGATCTAAACCAATGGCCAAGATCATGAACCATAGGGTTCGGCCATGGTGTATGGCCGAACCCCATGGGTTAAGTTTGGAATATTAGATGGAAATGGTTGCTAAATTTGGAAAGCAATCCAAATATGGAAAGGTTCCAAATATGGTTAGTATTGCTAAAACTAGAAAACATCTAAGTATGGTAAGGATTGCTAAATTTGGAAAGCAATCTAAAAATGGAAAGAAGGTGGTTATTTTTGGAAACAATCTATTTTTAGAAAGTCTTTCCAATTATGGAAAGGAGGATTGAATATTAAGAAAGTTTCTATTCTTGAAAGTTGAAATTAAAATTAGAAAATATCTACTTATTGACTATGAAGATTATTTATGGAAACTATCCAAGCATGGAAAGTGGGGTTTGATTATGGAACTTGGATTAAATAAAAGGATTGGATGCCATGAGTGAGGTTCGGCCATGATGTATGGCCGAACCCCACTAAGGTTTAGTTTTTGAAAACCTATTTAATTATGGAATTAAATATATGGTTTAGGCTCATGTATAATTGAATCAAAGGAGATGGATGATATGAATTTAATGTCATAGTTGGAAATTATACACCATAGCGTTCGGCCATGGTGTGTGGCCGAACCCCATGGTCCAAATTAAGGGATTAATGGCATCTTTAATTCATGGTTTAAGGGCTGATTTATGAATCAGATTATGAACCTATGTCATGAGTTAGATTATGTGTAGTTTTAAAATAAAATAAAGGATACAATGTATGTTAGGAATTGATGGAGAAAAGAATGGCAAAAAATGTAATTAAACACCAAAGTGGAGAACCATGGGTTCGGCCATGATCTATGGTCGAACCCCATGAGTTGTGTTTGATGGACTTATTCGGTTAGGGAAATTTATAAGGTCTAATTATGGAAGATTTAAAGGAAAGAGGAAACCAATGGCATTTTGGTTAATATGAGAGAATATTGGACATTGGGTTTGGCCATGGTGTATGGCCGAACCCCATGATTATTTTATGGGATTATGTGCTTTGGAAGCATGAATGGATGACTTGGAACCTAAGCAAAGAAAAGGTGCTAGGGTTATCAACAATGACATTTTTGTAAATATGTATGAAAAATGGTAAGCCATGGGTTCGGCCATGGTGTATGGCCGAACCCACGGGGTTTTGTTTATAGACTTAGAACCTTGTAATTAGGTGAGTCTTGGTGTTGATTTATCATTATATTATAAGGTAACAGGATCTCGCAAGCAGTGCGCGATCGGTGTTCGAATCTTGGATGGAAATGCAAGGACTTGTGAACGGTCTTAGGTAGGATTCCACCTCTTTGAAACCATGGCTTATGTACTTTGTTTTTATATTATGTTTGATGAAAATATGTTTCCAAGGATATGTTTTATTATATTGAAATTCATATGCTATATTTACGTGTTTAAAATAGGATGGGCCAATTATGTTTCAAATGATGATTTTACATGCTAAGTTTATTTATATAATGAGAATGTGTTGTATGTGGTTTCAAATGATGATTTTCAATGCTATGTTTATGTTATAAAATAGCATGTATTTCATTGGCATCTCATGCATAGCATGGGGTGGAGGATTTATAACCGGAGGGGTCACACTCCGTTGGGGCGTCCGAAGAACCTATGTGCAATACCTTGATGTGATTTTCATCAAGAGGATTCCGGAGGGTCCATACCCGCCGGGGCATCCTGAAGACCTATGTGGTGGGTACTTTACGTACATGTGATGGGTGGGACTCATTGCATATCTGCCATCATTGCATGGCATGGATTTTACATGGTTTTATCTATTATGTTATAATATGTGTTTGTACTAATCATGTGTTAGCCGTAATTGGAATACCTACTGGGCGCGTTGTTCTAACGCCCTACTTCTACCCTAGTTGATGATACAGGTAATCAGGGGAACAATGAGAGTAAGACGGACCAAGCATAGGAGTTTGGAAGATCTAGTTTATATGTTTTGAATAAAATTACTCATGAACTTGTATTTGAGTATTTGGATTTCGGAATGTAATAACTTAGATGGTTGAATGGTTTGGTTTGATGATTATGACGTGCTTTGCTATCTAAATGGAATAGAACTTGATTCTATTATGATTCCGCATTTGATAATTATGATTCTACAGTTGTATGATTTTATTCCGCAAGTCAGTTTTGCTATGTGTGAACCATTTTATTGGACTGAGTCCATACACACATAGGCTTGGCCAGTTAAGGGTCGGACTTTGGAAGTTCGGACTTCGCTCGCGTCGTGACGTCCTGCACTCATCACTCTACTCTGTTACAAAAAAAAAAAAAATATACACTGAATTTACGGGAAAAAGCGAGTGAAAAAGGGCGGGGAGTTACATATATTTTCAGAGATAACGCTTCCATAGCGGGATAGGGCATTACACTTAAGGATTATCAAACCATAGCAAATAAGTTCTAAGTTATTACAATCCAAAATATAGGTCCTCCGAATAAATCATTGTAATAAATCTTCCCAATCTCTTATGCTTATCCACCTTCCGGTCCCATGTCCTTTTCATTTCATGTTCCATCATTTAAAGGGTAGAAGTAGGGCATTAGTCATGTAACACCCCGGATTTTCAATTATTATTATTTATGAAAATTATCTATTCAATTTGTGAATTTTAAATATGGATCATGGATGGGTAAAGAATTGGGCCATGGCCCAATTAAGACCCAATTAATTGTGGAAATGGTTTCATTAAAAATTAAATGGGGCTGAATTAATTAGTAATGCAATCTATGATTATGTGCATGGAGAGGATTAATATAGATTGCCATGGCCGAATGATGTTATCCAAATCCATAAGATATGCTTCAATATCTTAAGAAGATATTTAGGATTAAATTGAGGGGATAAGATGTCAAAGAATTTGGAAGATCTCATGGCCGTATATAGGGATTTTTCCATATCTATATTATGCGCATGAGATAATTTAAAAAGGGATTTTTCCATGATTAAATAAAGGAAAGAGGGAAAGTGCAATTAAGGAAGTTTTTAATAAAACAAGGCAAAGCAAGGGGGCGCACGGCATTAACCTTTAAAGAAAGGGAGGGGCGCATGGCACCTTCCCCATTTAGATTTAAAGGGGAGCTTATATAAGAAAGGCACCCCATAGGCCGATCTCTCTCTCTCTCTCTCAATTCCCATTCACGCCAAAACAAAAAGAAGGAAATCAACAAGAAGGTTGTTCGCCCAGCAAAGGGAAAGGAGAAGAAGATTGGAAAAGAAAGATCAAGCGAGGGAAGAACAAGAATCAATCGCGGAAAACGGTTAGTAGTTTGATGTTTTGATTTTTTTTAAAAAAATAGGGAACCATGGGGTTCGGCCATGGGGTATGGCTGAACCCCATGGAAAAAGGTTATGGATTTTATAGGTTGGAAACCATGGAAGGTTAATGGTAAATTTAAATAAGAGTTGGTGTAATGGAATATGATTCTATTTTGGAAGGGATTAAATGTAAAGATGAATGTTTATCAATTGTTATAAAAGAGAGGATCTTGAACCATAGGGTTCGGCCATGGTGTATGGCCGAACACCATGGAGTGAATGGTTATTCATGATATCATATTTTGATTTAATTATGGAAGGAATGCATGCTGAATATGTGTTGTGTTTAGTTTTGGACTTAGTTAGAAATCAAATGGTATATGTATTGACTTATTAACATGAAATAAGGTAACAAGACTTCTTGAACAGTGCGCAATCGCGAACAGTTGACGGTTAGAGAAGAAAGGATATTTTTAAGTGACTTTTGTGTAGGTTTCCTATCTCTTTGTAACCACATATTATACTTGTTGTTTTTATGTTGATTTTGATGAGTTATTTGTGTTAAAGTATTCTGTTTCAAAGAGGTTTTGAATGCTAAGATTCGATTACATATAGCATGTACTCATTGACATCTCATGCATGGCATGGGGTGATGGTTATGTAACCGAAGGCCACACTCTGTCGGGGCGTTCGAAAGACCACTATGGGGTACCTTGATGATGAGAATCCCATCAAGAGGAAACCGGAGGCCACACTCCATCGGGGCGTCCGAAAGACCACTGTGGGGTACTTTACTGATGGCTATGTATATTTGTGATGGGTGGGACACATTACATTTGCATACATACATAGCATTGTTTTTGTAAAGTTTTGATGATCATGTATTATTATGATATATGCATGTTTTTATACTAACCTTGTGGTAGCCCTAATCGGAAACACCTACTGTGCGCGTTGTTCTAACGCCCTATTTCTATCCTTAGTGGATGACACAGGAAAAGGAAAGGTCGAGGATCGCGAAGGAAACCAAGCATAGGAGCTTGGGCTTTTGAATAGACTTATTTATGGATATTTTGTTTAAGTTTACATGGACATGTAATTTGTTACCTACATGTGGGCATGTAATAATTTAGTATTATTTGCTATGGTTTGGTATGGTTTGGAATGAATGTTTAAGTTTAAGATAACTTTGGATAAATGATTATGAACTTTGCTATCTAATAAAATGGAGTAGTTATAGGTTCCATTATATTCTGTAAGTTTTATTTAGTACCATATGTGAATCGTTTTTCATGGACTTAGTCTATGCACATATGGGTTTGGCCAGTTAAGGGTTGGACTTTAGAAGTCCGAACTTAACTCGCGTCGTGACACTCCGCTCTTATCACACTTGTTTTACTAAAAAAAAAAATAGACTCTGATTTCGATTGAAAAAGGGGGGGTGTTACATTAAAGGAGGAAAATAAGGAAGGAATGCTAATCATTTTAAATGGTATCAAGGTTGTAAATGGTGAAAGAACCATGGACCATGGGTTCAGCCATGGTGTATGGCCGAACCCCATGGAGAAAAACTGAGGGATATATTATGGATCCTAGGGTTAATTGATGAATCTAAGTATATGATTAAACCCCATGGAGGGACCTTGGTGCATGACTTAAATATTGTAATTGAGTTAATGGAGAACATGGAAATGAGACATCATGGGTTCGGCCATAGTGTATGGCCGAAGCCCATGGACCATTTTTAATGGGCCATTTGGAGATTTAAGCATGATGAGAAATAAATAATGGTTCTATGTTTGTGGATCAGTTGTGGACTTAGGCATGTTTAAATGAATGAAATGTTTAGCCATGGATAGAATAATGGCAAAGATAGGTGAAAATGATGGACCATGGGTTCGGCCATGGTGTATGGCCGAACCCCATAAGGAATGCTTTTGTGAACTTAGGTTGTTATCAATGTTAGATAATTATTGTATAAGTGATTGGATTTATGAATCAAAGATGGCATGATCTTGGATTTAATTTAAAAGATCAAAGGATTACAAAGAGGGACCAAATCAAGTAAGTGAGGTTTGGCCATACCACTAAGGTGTATTTTGTAAACTTAGGGTTTAAATGATTAACTTAGTGGTGATTGATTAATAAATCAAAAGGAGGATTAAAACCAAATGAGTGAGGTTCGGCCATGGTGTATGGCCGAACCCCACAAAGATATGTTTTATGGACTTAGACATGATTGTAAATCAAATGGAACATGGGATTGATTGATTGACATGGTATAAGGTAACGGGACCTCACAAGGAGTGCATGATCGTGAGCGGTTTCCGGACGAAAATGCAAGGACACTTTAGTGGTCATTGGTAGGGTTCTACCTCTTTGAAACCATGGGATATGTACTGTGATTTTAGTTCATACTTTTGATGAGTTATTTTGTATCAAATGTTTTGTTTCAAATATGGAGTTTTTATGCTATGATTTATACTATTACATAGCATGTGGACATGTGCATCTCATGCATGGCATGGGAGGGATGATATGTAACCGGAGGCCACGCTCCGTCGGGGCGTCCTTAAGGCATTTGTGGGAAGACCTTGATGTGCATTATGCATCAAGAAGTAACCGGAGAACACACTTCGTCGGGGCGTCCGTAAGGCAACTGTGGGGATACCTTGATGAGGAGAATTCCATCAAGAGGATACATGTGTTTGTGATGGGTGGGACTCATTGCATAAGACACCATGGCATGGCATTGTTTTACATGGTTTTGTTATTATGTTATCTATATGATTTTGCACTAACCATGTGTTAACCCTACTTGGAATACCTACTGGGTGCGTTGTCTAACTGCCCTACTTCTACCGTAGTGGATGACACAGGAATTGAAGGGAATGATGAACGTGATCGAAGCCAAGCATAGGAGCTTGCATGTTTTTAATTTCATTTTGTTTAAGTTACTCATGGACTATGTAATTCGAGTAGCTAGCATTTGGGCATTTTGAATGTTTAATTTTGGAAATTAATCTTAAGACAATTATGGTTAAGTGATGGACTAGTTTGCTATCTAAAATGAAATAGAATTAGGTTCTATTATAATTCCGCAGTTAAGATTTGTTCCACATGTATAACTTATTGCGTGTGAATCGTATTCCTGGACTTACTCCATGCACACGTGTGGTTGGCCAGTTAAGGGTCGGGCTTTAGAAGCTCGGACTTAGCTCCCATCGTGGCGTCCCGCTCTCTCTCTCTCTCTTCTATTTACCAAAAAAAAAAGACTCTGATTTTCGGCGAGTGAAAAAGGGCGGGGCGTTGCACCTCTTATACATGCCATCTCACTTGATGAGCTGGACTTATGCATTTGGTCTCAATTGGGTAGCTGACCCAATTAAATTAATGCTTCCCATTTACTTTCAAATCAGTTAATCTGTGACCCATTGGGTCCCAATTGGGTAATTGACCCAATTCCTTACACATTTAAGGTCCATTTCAACCAGTCAATATTAAATTTAATAAATTTGTAATTCAAAATAGACCAAGTCCTCTTTCCCATTGAAATAAGGGGGATGCTGTTGTTGGAAATCTCTGACCATATTTCGGTAATGCGATTCAGTAGAGGTTGCACCTCCATTGTCATTCTAGTGTTGCTGTAGAACGGAGGTGACCACTGCCTGTACCATGCTCTGTGGCTCAGAAGGAACTTTAGGAATGTTCGCATGGAATTTGTCGGGTATTTCTTCTTCTTGGAGGCATTTTCCTAAGTCATCGAAACATTAATTGACTTAGTTTTCTCATAAAATTTTATATTCACCTACTTGGAGGAAATTGCCTAATCATCATCTTATATTTCTTGTTTTTGGGGGAGTTTTCCTATGTATCATATAATGTTTCTCATTTTGGGAGAGGAGGGAGGGGGGGGGGGGGGGAGGGGGAGAATCTTGATATTTCTTGCTTGGGGAAGATACGTCCTGCTATGTTTGATAAATTCACAATTTACAGTGATTATCCTTCCTTTGCTTTTTTTTTTTTTTTTCAAATGTTGTTCTCAGATTGAAAGCTTACATCCTAATTCTCAACAAAATAAATTAATCAAGCCCCCATGTAGCAGCTCCGAAGAGTCGGTCAGTTGGGATGTTTATCTTGTCAGCGAGACATGATACCGTATTAATCTTACTTTGTGAGATTCAACACTTCTGGCCTTGCTTTGGTACCAACTGTAATGCCCAACCCTTTTTCACTCACCCAGAATCAGAGTATATAGATTTTTTTTTTATAAAAGAACGGGAATGTTATGATGCGAGTTTAGTTCGAGTTTCTAAAACCCGACATATAACTGGCCACCCTTACGTGTGCGTGAATTAAATCCACTAAAACATTTCACACGCTTTACTAAATACTTGCGGAATTATCATATGAATAAAATACCATTCATATACATGTCATCATTAAGCAAGGAAGCCAATCACCATATAATTAATTGAAACTTAAATATCATCAAACCATAGCAAAATATTACTAAGCTATTACAATCCAAAATATCAGCCCTCCCAATACATGTTTCAAAATCAATATAAATAATATCTGCATAAATCTGTCCAAACTCTTACGCTTGACTCCCTTCATGTCCCATGTCCTTGTCATTCCCTGTTCTATCATCTATAGGGTAGAAGTAGGGCATCAGTCAACATGCCCAGTAGGAATTCCAAGTAGGGTTATAGTACATATAGGATCAATATAAAATCAACAGTATAAATATCATATCATAATGGTGAAACATTTCATAAGTACTCAAAATAATGCATAATGTCCATATCAATCATCCTTACTTATGCATCATGTCATGGGTGTCAATGCCAAATAACCACTCACCCAATTCCATATTCCATTACATCATATATGAATAGTTTCCATGATAAATCACCATATCAAGGTGTTCCCTTGGCCAATTACGCCTGCAGTGTTTTGTGACGGCACCACCAAGTCACTGTTATAACTCCCCACATATGTTAATCGGAATTACCGATGGAGTGTGGACTCCTCCCTCTGCGCAAGGTTTCAAGACTATATACCCAGGAGCTCTTTGGCCCAAACTACACCGTACCCATTCCTAGCAATCCCGGACAAGGCCAACATATCAATAGTTCACATAGCTTCACACAAGCTAGTTTCAAGCCCAAATCATGTCTGGACCGTTCATAACCTGTCTTGTTGGTCCCATGTATTCCCTCCCATGCCATGCATGAGATAATGAATGCAAAAATGTCATTTCATATCAAATTACATAATATCATTAAAATTCAGTTCATAAAACATAACCATTTGTTTAACCAAAGTAAATCATCATATTTGGAAATAAAACCAGTAACATATATAATCCATAGTGTCTCAATAAGGTAGGAATCCTACCAACGTCCAATTACTGTCATTTTCTTGTTTCGCAAGAACAACGTTAACGCTCGCGTCAAAACGAATCAACCTCGTTACATTATCACATTTAACCACACACACACACACACACACACACACACACATATATATATATATATATATATATATATATATAGATATATATATATATATATATTAATTGATTATCCATTTAATTTTCATCATTCCTTACATCCTTCTAGATATACTTGCAGCATCTGGAACATCATGTAAAAATTAAACTTTTCAATTCAGTCGACTGAATCAGGGATTCAAGCCGACACATCGGTATTATCCAATATTCTTTGACAGCCCCCCTCACTGTTGAATTTGAATAGGAAGAAACCTTCATTTAAAGAGAAGATTTCCAAACCAATGAGGCCCATTTTTTCTTCTAAAACAATGAGGCCCATTTTACATTTCCACTCGTACCAGGGGTGCTATACTGCACCAAAGCAAGGGTGGGGAGAGAGGGAGGTTTGGGGTGAGTGGGGACCACTTTATTAGGAAGGTCGCATCGGTTGCCTTTTGTATGCGGATATGATACACCAGCAGAGGTATGTTGGGATGTGGCTCGATTCACATCTACCGTCGAGATTTTCTCTCAAGAAAATCAGGCAGAGTTAGTATGGAATCTTAATACATAACAACTGCTTGAGAGTCCAACGTGGTCTCTGATGCTTGGAAATAGAAGTTGTTCTAAGAAGGGACACAACAAGAGGTTGGCTTATAATAGAAGAGTTCGGCTGAAACATAGGAGGACAATCGACCGACTGTATTTCATGGCAATTGCCAATATGAAGAAAGGAATAGCAATATAAACTCTTCTATGTTTATATGTATACACGACTGAAAGAAGAAATCCTGGCAATTGCTAAAAGGGAACTTGGCAATACCGTCTGCATGTCTATATAAAGAGGTAAGTTGCTGATTATAAAGACAAGAAAAGATGACAGCCATAGAGCCAATTATTATCGTCAATTAGAAGAGGGCAGAGACACCTTGCTTTGCTGCTGAGAGGGTCTACAAGACATAGCAAACAGGGTTGTTCTAAGGTGAAGATTTGACAAGCAGACGTGTCAGGAGGCTGATAATAAAGCAACACAATAGAGGGATCGTGTGATTGGGAATTCACGCGTGTTTGGGTTTTGGCTTTAATCCCTCAAAGGGAATTTATTATTGTATTCTCTTCTCGTTCTCTCTTAATAAAATATTTTCAAGCTCCGTAGACGTAGGCCGAAGGTGGGCCGAACTACGTAAAATTCTCGGTGTTTGCTCAAGATTTTATTTCGATATTTATTTATTGGGTGTGTTTATTATTTCCGCTAATAAATGCTAACAAGTAATATCAGTAGCTTTGGTTGGAGACCAAGCAATTGTGGGAGATCGGAATACAACAGAATGGCAATGAGAAGAGTGTCGAGTACAAAGTTCGAAGTAGAACTGTTCGGCGGGAAAACAACTTCAGCCTTTGGCGGAGTTTAGTGCAGGATGTTCTTGTATATCAAGGGCTACATAAAACACTGAAAGAGAGGAGAAACCAAGTTCTTCCGACGAGGAAGGGAAGGACAAACAGAAGGAGGTCATGTAAGATGATGCGTGGAATGAACTACAGATGAAGGGGGTGGCAACTATACGAATGTGTTTGGCACTGGAGGTAAAATATCTTATTTTTGATGAAACTTCTGCAATAGAATTATGGAAGAAATTGGAGACTTTGTATCTGTCGAAGTCACTCACAAGCAAGTTGGTCTTGAGAAAACAACTGTACCAGTTGTAGATGGAAGAAGGAACCATCTTCCTAGATCATCTACATGCAATCAATAAAATCATCACTCAACTGGTGAGCGTTGATGTGAGATTCGAGGAGGTCGACAAGGCCGTGATATTATTGCCTTCTCTTCCCCCTTCCTTTAATACATTGGTGACCACTCTACTGGTTGGTAGAAAGACCGTGATGGTGGACGAGGTGATCGCGACATTGCTGCACACGGAGACCATCAGGATACCAACAAATACATCCAATTTAGGTGGATTGGTGTTGGCTAAGTTGGATAAGCAACGCGGCAGAAGAGTTGGAAGAGGCTCCAAAAACCAAAAGTGCTCGAGGTCAAAATCAAGGAGTGTAGGTGAATTCAACTACTATTACTGTGAGAAGGAAGGACACAAATTGAGAGACTACAACCTACTGAAATGTGATTGGGAGGCCAAATCACAAAATTCAGATCAATCAAACGACGCTCGTGATGCTTTAGCAGAGATGGCTATGTGTACAGTCACAAAAGGTACGAAAAAACTAAATAATAATTGGATTTTAGATTTTGGGAGTACTTATCATATGTGTCCAAGGAGAGAATGGTTTGATACATACAAATCATGCAATGGAGGATTGGCCTAAATGGGTAATGGGGCAACTAGAAGAATTATCGAGATCGAGACTATAAAAATCAAAATGCTTGATGGTATGGTGAAGACGCTTGAGAATGTGCGTCATGTCCCAGATTTAAAAATGAATTTAATTTCATTGGGTATTCTTGAATCAGAGGGATTCGTCTTAGAAACTAAGGATGGGGATTTCAGAGTGGTTAAGGGAGCTATGATAGTTATGAAGGGAAAGAGACAAAGTAGTCTGTATACACTGTTAAGGAACATAATCATTGACAGACAACAGACATCTCTTAATCTGGATGCGGCCAGAAGGAGAAGAACGTGCAAGGCTCCAGGGAGGGATGACTCGAAAAGTAAGGTTACTTTTGCACTAGATGGTTGTGGTTTTTTGCCTATTTTCCATGATGCAGGTAAAAACACGAGTGGGAAGGTGAAAACGTCGATGTATCACAAGAAAAAGTGCTACGGGCCCAACAAAGAGATGCATTGTAACACCCCGCCCTTTTTCACCCGTTTTTCGAAAATCAGAGTCTATTTTTTTTTTTAAATAGAAGAGTGAGAGAGGGCACGGACGCCACGACGCGAGTTAAGTCCGAGCTTCTAAAGCCCGGCCTTAACTGGCCAACCCCACGTGTGCGCGGAGCTAAGTCCACGAAAACGGTTCACGTGTAGGAAGTAAGCTCGCGGATTATAGATATTGCGGAACATGATAATAGAGTCTATCCTACCGGTTTTTAGATAGAAGGGAAGATACAACATTGAATTACCAAAATGCCCCTATGTTCATATTTATATCACAAATATAATCGTCCATAAGTAACGTCCAAACCATCGCAAGAAATGTAAACTTATACAACCCGACAAGCTAAGTTACTTTAAAATTACATCTCCAAAATGTAAACGTAAATAAACTAAGACTGCGCTGCCCAAGCTCCTAAGCTTGGCTCCTGTCATGTCCACCGCTTCCGCCATCCCCTGCGTCATCAGCTAGGGTAGAAGTAGGGCGTTAGTCAACGCGCCCAGTAGGACTCCGAGTAGGGCTAGCACATGGATTAGTGATAACACATATATCGATAAAATAACATATAACAAAATAAGCATGTGATGAATGTTATGCCATGGGTGCCTATGTCATGTGTCCTACCCATCATCCGTATGATCATACAATGTATTATCCCCATGTTTGCTTCTCGGTCGCCCCGACGGAGCATGGACTCCGGTTATAACCCTCAGGCTATCCCCATGTCTGATTCTCGGTCGCCCCGACGGAGCATGGACTCCGGTTATGGTCCCTCAGATATCCCCATGTTTGCTTCTCGGTCGCCCCAACGGAGCATGGACTCCGGTTTGTTTATTTTTTTCCGCCCATGCCATGCATGAGATGTAGTGCATTATGCTATGCAATATATATGTAATCCACATACTCAACATATCATACATAGCCATATAATGCATAATATTAAAATATAATCCATATGATTCATAACATAAAACTCATCATAAGATAAATCATAATCATAAATCCATCATAAACCAAATCAAAATAATTTAAAACACCATCACATATCCATCGCTTACAAAGAGGTAGGAATCCTACCGAATACCGTGTCGCGTTCCGTTACGTTTTCCGCTCGTTAATCAGGTCGCCGATCGCGTACCGTTTGCGACTTCTGATACCTTATTACATTTACCGAATTAGTCCATACGTTATCCATGATTGAGTTCCTAACTAATCATAACCCTAGATCCATTCAATGATTATAAGTTTATCAAAAATCGGCCCTTAACTTAGCCCATTATCCATTGGTTTAAATCACATACATAAATCCGATTTTGACCATTTCGAACATTCAAATGGGCGAGCCTAAAACACAGCATCTATACATTTCTTTTCGTCATTCATATTGCATCGAATTTTACTTCTAATCCACATAGGGTTCGGCCATGTACCATGGCCGGACCCATGGTTCTTCAAAGTGGCTATAAATTACTGGTTTTGCCACTCCTCTTCCATGTACATTTTGAATTCGTATTTGACCCATAAACTTGGGCCCATTTGTGATTCCCTAACCATGACATCATGTACCTAAAATCGGCCACTTATCCAATTAATTTTGCAAAACATTTAGTCCCATATATTATTCCATATTTGGCCCTCAAGGTGGCCCACAAAAGGATCATGGGTTCCTCCATATACCATGGCCGAACCCATGGTACCCTATCTTCATTTTCTTGGGTCCATTTTACTCCTTTTAATCCAATCTCCAATGAATTTAAATTTATCCATTAAAGTCTCCATTTTCATCCCATTTAAAACATCACATACTTACTCGTAAATCGATTTAAATTTATCATCTCTTTCCATCATTTTCCATTCCTTTTACCTTCATTAAAAAAAATCACCAAATTATCACCATAGGGTTCGGCCATACCCCATGGCCGAACCCATGGTTCATGGCTCACCTTCATGGGTGCTATTTAAGACCATTATTTTGTCCCAAAAATAATTCATTTTAAAATCAATTACCTTCATTCCTTTTGGCCCTTTAAAACCATATCATACCCTTTGATCACCTCTTTTCAATCAACACTAACTACACTTAAAGTCTATTAAGATCACCAACATTTCCTCATGATTTTCTCATTTTAACAATCCTTTAAAATCACCCATTTTTAATCATTTGAAACCTAACTTTCATTAACTACTCTCCATACTTCCATTCTTATAAAACACAAAAATTCAAAATCACTAACCATGGGGGTCAGCCACCTTGTATGGCCGAACCCTATAGTCCATGATTTCCTAAAAATGTCATGCCTCCATCATTTTTGAGGTTACTTGAAATCATTTACATATCTCATAATTTTTCTTATTTAAATACTCCTTTAAAAAAAATCATCAACTTCTAATCATTTTAAAACCTTAACATCATTAACCATTCTCCATAATTTTTAAACCTTTCCATCTTAATAAATTCATCACCATTTACCATGGGGTTCGGCCATGTATGGTCCATTCAATCATTAAAAATTCCATACTCTCCATGCTTAAAAATTTGAATATAAAGCATCCCTAATCCATTTCTTAGCCTTCCATTTGATGGATTTTAGATCCATTCCATAGCCTAAAATAATTTGGCCACCATCATGTGGCAAGGATGGATTCCAAAACTTAAACCCTAAATAATAAATTTATTGTTTAGAACATACTTACGATCCGACGACTCCTCCGATCTTTGTCTCTCCCGTCAACTTCTTTGGCCTCTTTTCTCCTTCCTCTCCTTGTTTGATCGGCTAGATGAGCTTGATCAATGGTGGGATATGCTTGGATCGGCTAAGGTAGAGTTAGGTTTGGGAGGGGGGAAGAGGGGATGATGATGAAAAACAAGATCTAAGCCTTTGATCTTGAGGGGATGGACCAAGACTTGTTCTTTCCTTCTCTTTTCTTCTCTTCTTCTTCTAAGTTCTCTTCTCTTTTCTTTTGGCAAGGTGGAGACACATTTTTTCTTGGTGTGTGAGGTGAAGTGGGAGAGAGGGGAATGAGATCAAAAGTTCACCTCCTTTGGTTGACCCAACCATACTCCATCATCATCATTCCCCCCACCAACCCAAGTATGGCCTCCCTTGACCTTGGTGGTGGTGGTTGAGACCAAACCACCACCAAGCCAACGATTTTTGGTGTTTGCACATGGGTGGTTTGAGTCTTTCAACCATGACCATTTGACCCACTCATGGCTAGGTATGGGTCACCATGTTTGGAGTGGTGATGGTTGGGATAAAACCACCACCCTAAGTCCATGGTGATTTTGTGTTTTTTCTTAGGTGGTTTGTGTTTCTTAGAGTGGTTTTGGTCCAGATAAAACCACCTTTTGACTTCTTCCATTGACCCAAAGTTGATCAATCTAATTAGTTTAATTAATTGGATCCTTTAGGTTAATTAATTCTTATCTAATTTAATTTCATTAATTTATTTCTCTAAGAAATCCACCCATGGTTGACCAAGTCAACCATGGTGGACGGCCCCCACCTATACCTACCCCACCCGCCACCTCACCTGATGAGGTGGAGGTGGGCCCCACTTGGACATGTTATTGATTTTAACTTAAATCCTTTTACAATAATTTTAATCAATTTAATTCACCTTAATCCACCTTAGTCCTCTCAATTTATCCATGGTTGACCAAGTCAACCATGATGGTTGGCCCCACTTTTTCCTTGGTCCACACGCCACCTCAATTGGTGAGGTGGAGGTGGGCCCCACTTGGTCATATTATTTCATTTCATTACTAACTTAGGGGTTTTAATTCCAAATCACCCTTTTTAAATTAATTGGCCCACCATTGGGCCCACGGCCCAACCGATTATTTTCTACCCCTTTACCTTAGGGTTTGGACCAATTTTGATCCATTGGGTCTCACATGGTGATCGGGCCCACTTTGACTCAAATTGACTATCTTTGACCCAATTACTTCTCATTGACCCATTAAATGGATTTCATCCAATTTGTGGCCCAATTGGCCATTCTTGGACCCTTGTCCTAACTTTTGATCCATTTGGTATTCCATCATATCAAAATTCAATTTAAAATCAATAAATGCCAAATATATAGTTGATTCGAAAATTCGGGCTATTACATGCATAACTGTCAAGTCCAAGTAAGGCTTGGGTTTGGCAAATTATTCTTATTGAAGAAACAGGTGGAGCATCCTACAACGTGGGGATGCACATCTCACACAGGGATGCATAGGACTGTAGTTTCAGGTGGAGCAAGGCCGGGATGGCCAGTGTACAGAGCTGCAGGTGGAGTGGATGACAGTATCTCAGTTTGTCTCTGAAGGAATGGTGAATTCTCTCCATGGTGGAGATTGTTGGGAGGTGGCTCGAATCACATCTACAGTCGAGATTTTCTCTCAAAAAAATCAAACGGAGTTAGCATGGAATCTTAATACATAGCAACTGCTTGAGAGTCCAACGTGGTTTGAGAGTCCAACGTGGTCTCTAATGCTTGGAAATAGAAGTTGTTCTAAGAAGGGACACGACAAGAGGTTGTCTTCTAATAGAGGAGTTCGGCTGAAACATAGGAGGACAATCGACCGACTGTATTTCATGGCAATTGCCAATATGAAGGAATGAATAGCAATAAAAACTTTGCTATGTTTATATGTATAGACGATTGAAAGAGAAAAAATTGGCTATTGCTAAAAGGGAACTTGCCAATACCGTTTGCATATCTATATAAAGAGGCAAGTTGCTGATTCTAAAGACAAGAGAAGAAAACAGCCAGAGAGCCAATTATTATCGTGAATTTGAAACACCCCGGATTTTCATCACTTATATATATATTGGAATGGTTCATTTAAATTGTGATTTAATGGAATTTAAGATTAAATAGTTGAAATGAACCTTAGATGGTTAAGGAGATGGGTCAATTACCCAATTAAGACCCAATGGATCATGGATAGGTTTGATTTTAAAGTAATTGGGCAAATGTAAAGAAATTGGTCAATTACCCAATTAGGACCCAATGGGTCATAGATGAACTGATTTTAAAGTAAATGGGTAAGGTTAAATTAATTGGGTCAGCTACCCAATTAAGATCCAATACATTAAATCCACCTCATCAAGTGAGGTGGCAAGTGGGTGAGGTGACATTGCCATGTGGCATGCATGGAAGCCAACTAGGCAGGGTGCCACATCATCGAGTGATATGGCCAAGGTGGGACCTAAATGTCATGTGGTGCGTGGTCGGCTATGTCATGGTTGACTTGGTCAACCATAAATGAGTTCAAATGGAATTAAGTAGTTGAGTTGAGTTGAGTGGGAAGATGGAGAGTTTCCTCTCATGGGGGATGAAACCCAAGGAACTCGATGGAAGGCCAAGGGTCTCCTTGGTTAAGCCAAATGACTCCTTGGTTGGACAAATCATAAAGAGAGAGGGGGGGGGGGGGGGGTGAAAAGGTCTTGGCTGTTATACAAAGAGACACCAACCAAGGGGCACACCACACCCCTTGGCCAAATCCATCTCTTGCACACAGGAGATTTCTCTCCTCTCCCTCGCCCATTGCCATATCTATACTTAGAGAATTTGTGAAGAGCAAAGGAAGAAGAAGGCTTAAGGAAAGAAAGAACAGATCAAAAGAAAAAAAGAAGACGGGAAAGAAGGTATGGTTTTGAGTTTAACAATATAGGATTAAGACTAGAGGGACACCACAGTTTTGGCCATGGTGTAGCCGCACTTATGGGTTCCATATTTTGTTGGAAGGGATGACCAAACTGTTATAAGGTCACGGAAGTTTAAAATCCATTCAAGGATTTGTAATGGTTTGAAACAAAAAGAAAGGTGATACCCGAATACATATTATAAACCAAGGATCGAAAGAATAAGGGAAAAAACTTTAGCTTTACCTAGAGGGTAGAGTAAACTCACTAAGAGTTATATGGATGATGATAACTATGTTTGAAAATGATAAGGAATGGATTCCATGAGGAAGGGTCTAGCCAAATAAGCAAACAAAAGGGACTAAAAAACAGTTAGTCGACTGAATCTGGGATTCAGTCGACTGAACTGGTGTTGGCCGAAACAGAAAAGAGTTTCTGGGAGTTTCAGCTGACTGAATCTTGTGATTCAATCGACTGAACATGGATTGGATTAAAATATTTGGGATTTATTGGTCGTTCACCGGACTGAATCTAGGGTTCAGTCGACTGAACATAGACGTATCAAATAAGAAAGGGATTAGGTGAGTTTTAGCCGACTGAATCATAGATTCAGTCGACTGAAGGTATGCTTATCGAACAAGTAAAAGGCTTGGTTGATAATTCAGCCGACTGAATGTGAACTGGCTGAACACACAAATTATCTGATCCAAAATCAGCCGACTGAATTTGTGATTCAGTCGACTGAACTGGTATTGACTGAGAATACAGAAGGTTTAACTCAAAGTCAGCCGGCTGGATCTGTGATTCAGTTGACTGAAAGGTTATGGTTCAAGTGTAAACAGTACTGAGTTGGGTTTCAACCGACTGAATGTTGTATTCAGTCGACTGAACATCTGCGGCTAAGGCAGAGAATAGTTATTGGGCCGGATTCAGACGATTGAATCCCTAATTCAGTCGACTGAATTGAAAAGTTTAAATTTTAAATAATTTTCTAGATGTTTCAGTCTATCTAGAAGGATGTAAGGGATGATTAAAAATTAAATGGATAATCAAATTGATTTATGTATGCGATTGAATTTAGTAAGGAAAGGAGATTCAAAAAGGGTTTGCTATTCGTCTTGACGTGATCGTTGAACGTTATCATCACAAAACAGCAAGGACAATAATCGAACGTTGGTAAGATTCCTACCTTATTGAGACACTATTGATTTTATATGATACTGGTTTTATTCCAACTATGGTGTTTATTTTAAGTATAACAAATGATATGTATTTATGAACTTGTTTTCAATGATATTATGTAAAATGATATGAAATGGCATTCTTTCACTCATATTCTCATGCATGGCATGGGAGGGAATACATGGGACAACAAGCCAAGTTATGAGCGTTCCGGACATGACTTTGGGATTGAGACTAGCTTGTATGAAGCTATGTGAACTATTGATATGTTGGCCTTGTCCGGGATTGCTAGAAATGGGTACGGCGTAGTCTGGGCCAAAGAGCTCCTAGGCAATTAGTCTCGAAACCCTGCGCAGAGGGAGGAGTCCACACTCCATCAGTAATTCCGATTAACATATGTGGGGAGGTATAACAGTGACCTGGTGATGCCGTCACAAAACACTGCGGACGTAAATGGCCAAGGGAACACCTTGATGTGGCTTTGTTTATCAAGGAAACTATTGATATGATTTGTGTTGTGATTGGATATGGAAATGGGGTGAGAGATCATTGGCATATGACACCCATGACATGACACACACATTAGCATGATTTTGATATGAGTATCATGCACTGTTTTTAGTACTATGAGATGTTTTACAGTTTGATATGATGTACTTATCTTGATTTTTATATTATTCCTGTGTGTACATAACCCTACTTGGAATTCCTACTGGGCGTGTTGACTAACGTTCTACTTCTACCCTATAGATGATGGAACAGGGATTGATAAAGATATGGGACATAAAGGGAGTCAAGCATAGGAGCTTGGATAGTTTTATGTTATATTATTTAGTTTGATTTTGAAAGATGTATTGGGTGGACTGATATTTTGGATTGTAATAACTTAGTAATATTTTGCTATGGTTTGAGTGTAATGGCCCGAAATTTTTAAATCAATAAATATGTGACTATTATTTATTTTTAATGGTGAAAATTGGAAATTTGATGGAATAAATGGTGAATGGATCAAAATATGGACAAAGGCCCAAGTATGGCCCAATGGACTATGGATTGGATTTTAATTCATTTAAAGGGTCAATGATGGTCAATTGGGCCAAGGATGGTCAAATTGGGCCCAATACCCATTTGGGACCCAATGGATCAAGATGATGTAAACTCTAAGGTAAATGGGTAAGAGGAAAATGTAATTGGGCCATGGGCCCAATGGTGATCCAACTAGTTGGAATGAATTTAATTAAATCTAAATCACCTAAGTTGGTGATGGAATGGCCAAGGTGATATGGCCGATGGGGGCCCACCTCCACCTCACCAAGTGAGGTGGAGTGTGGACCAAGGATTGGTGGGGCCAGCCACCATGGTTGACTTGATCAACCATGGGTGGAATAATGGAATTAGGTTAAATGGGAATTAATTAACCTAAGGTAATTATCTAGTTAATTAAATGATTAAACTATCCAAAAGGTGGTCAAAGGGGTCAAAAGGTAGAAGACCAAACCACCTTATCCTTAAAGCCAAGAACGTTGGGCTTGGTGATGGTTTATTCCAACCACCACCATAAAGCATAAAAAAGATCTCATGTTGGTTGGTGGAGAAATTAAATGGTGGAGTGACCTTATCTCTTTTCCTCATCTTTTTCCATCGAGCTCTTTCACTCTCTCCCTCTCTTCATCTCTCTCAAAACCGTCCCACACCAATGAAAGAAGGAAGAAGAAAGCTAAGGAGAAAAGAAGAAGAAGACTTAGAAGAAGAGAAGAAAAAGCTCAAAGCATAAGACACCACTCCAAGACCAAGACCTTAGGGTAATTCTCTCCATCTTCTCCTCCCTTCCCTCTCTCAAACCCACCCCATCTTAGCCGACCCAAGCATTGGAGTTTTACCACTGATCAAGCATCTTAGCCGATCAACAAAGGAGAAGAAGAATAAAGGAGGCTAAGGGTTCAAGAGGAGGAAGAGAAAATCGGAGGAGCCGACAGATTGTAAGTATTTCTAAACAAGAGATTGGATTTTTTTTAGGGTTTAAGATTTGGGGTCCATTTCTTGGATTTAATGGTGGCCAAACCATCATGGGCCTTGGATCTTAAATCCATCCAAAGATGAAGTAAGGAATGGACAAACCCTAATGGGTAAATTAGGTTAAGAAAAAATAAATGGATTAAGGACATTATGTATTTAAATTATTTAAGCAATGGATGTATGGAAATTTTGGAAGGAACCATGGTAGGTAATGAAGGGATTTTTAATGGGGTTTAAAGGTTTAAAATCATGAAAGGATGATCGTTAGGGTTTTTAATGATTAAGTGTAGAAATTTTTAAAGGGATTTTTAATAAGAAAAATCATGGGATACGTAAATGATTTTAATGGCCTCAAAAAAATGGTAGAGGAAGGTGACCCATGAACCCATGGTAGGTGATTAAATGATTTTATTAGGGTTTTAAAGAATGGAAGATATGGAGGATAATTTATGATTTTTAAGATTTTAATAATTAAATGTTGGTAATTTCAAAGAGGTTTAAATGAGGAAATGCATGGGAGATGTGAATGATGTTGATGGCCTCAAAAGGCATGAATGAATGATGGACCATGAACTTATGGTGATGGTGTTAGAATTTTAATGGGATTAGAGAATGGAGGCTATGTTAAGTGGTTAATGATTTTTAAAGTTTTAAATGAAAGAATGGTAGAAATTTTGAAAGGGGTTTTTAAATGAAGGAATCCATGGATGAAGGTTAAGGTTTTTATGGTCTTAAATGTCACCAATGAGTGATGAACCCTATGATGAGGTATTGTAATAATTTTGGGTGTAAAATTATGGGAATTGATGGAGAAGATTGATAAGTTTTAAATGAACTTTAAGCATTATAAATAAGGCTTTAAAAAATAAAACCATGGACCATGGGTTCGGCCATGGTGTATGGCCGAAACCCATGGGGAGATTTTGATGGTTTAGGTATTTTGGAAACCATGGAAAGAATGGGGAATAAGGCGTGATTAAATGGGTCATTAATGGACTCAAAAATGTACCAAGTGATGATCAAAGTTGATAATTTAAATGCATGATGTAAACCCCTTCATGGTGGAGCTTATGGTGGAGCCAAATAATGTATATAGACCCAAGTAAAAATGGGGAAAGAGACATCATGGGTTCGGCCATGGTGTATGGCCGACCCCATGACCCATTTGTAGGTCAATTGATGGGTTAAGTTGGACTTATGTGTGTGTTTAAATTAATGGGGATAGGGCTAAATTGAAGGGACTGATTTTAATTATTCCATGATATCGTTGGTGAGTCATTGAGGGATATAAGTTTATGGATCAAAAATGTGGTAAATGACCCAATTGTGAACCAATTGAAGGGCTAAGATTTAGGTCTATATATATGCTATAATTAGTGGAAAATTAGGTAAGTTAAGGACTGATTTGTTAATGAACATATCATGGTTGATGGAACGTTAATGGATCCAAGATTATGGATTAATTATGGGCTAAGGACGGGGTTATGTATGTGTTTAAATGAATAAGGATTAGGTTAATTAAATGGTTAATTTTAATAACCTTATGACATGGTTGATGGGTCGTTAATGGATCTAAGATAGGGATCATTAATGGATCTAAGTTTGTGATCAGTTATGGACTTAATTGTGCATGGATGAATGAGTGATTAGTCATGGAAAAGAGGTAGTGGCAAAACCGTAAATATTGGCCAAAATGAAGAACCATGGGTCGACCATGGTACATGGTCGAACCCCATGGGGGATGATCATGGACCTGAATGTGTTTAAAGATGACCTTATGTATGGTTAAATGAAGCCTAGCGTGGCTGGTTTTTAGACTCATGGAATTTAAATATTGATAGATTAAATGGGACCCACAGAACTATATAGTGAAGTTCGGCCATGGTATATGGCCGAACCCCACTAAGGCGTGGATAATGGACTTAGATATGATAAAACATGGACTGATTATTAAAATATAATAAGGTATCGAACGTCACAAGCGGTGCGCGTATCGGTGACCGGATTATCGGACGGAAACGAAAAAGGACGCTAGTCGGTATTCGGTAGGATTCCTACCTTTTTGTAAGCCATGGATTATGTGTTATAAATGGGTTTTTCCTCGATTTATTTTGGTAAGCATATGATTGTTTTAAGATGGGTTTTAAGGCTATGATGTGTATATTGATGCTTTGCTTGATCTATTTTTGATAATCAAATTATATGTTTTATTGATGGGATTTTAAATGCCATGGTTTGTGCTATCATATATATTACATGGCATATGGCATCTACATCTCGTGCATGACATGGGAGGGATATAGCATGGGAAGGATGAAAATAAATAAACTGGAGTCCATGCTCCGTTGGGGCGACCGAGAAGCAAACATGGGGACACCTTGACGAGGCCTTACCGACAAGGGGGATGATTTGTGATTGTTTATATCTTGACGAGGTTTTGCCGTCAAGGGGGATGATTTGTTCTTGTTTATATCTTGACGAGGTTTTCCGTCAAGGGGGATGATTTGTGATTGTTTATATCTTGACGAGGTTTTTCCGTCAAGGGGGATATGGCAGCATGATGGTATGGATGATGGGTGGAACTCATGACATAGGACACCCATGGCATGGCATTCATTGTTATGGTTTTGATTATATTATTACCTATTGCAGCCTGTTATCACTAATCCATGTGTTAGCCCTACTCGGAGTCCTACTGGGCGCGTTGTCTAACGCCCTACTTCTACCCTAGCTGATGACACAGGAGATGGCGGAAAGGAAGGACGAGACGGGAGCCAAGCTTAGGAGCTTGGGGAAGCGAGCTACTTAGTTTATTTAGGATTTATTTTGGAAATATAATTTGTGTAATGTAGCTCGTCGGACTGTAATAATTTAGATTAGATTACTTGCTATGGTTTGGGATTTTCATTTTGGACTTTACTTTTGGATGTGATTAATTTTGAGGTGTTTTAGTAATTAAATGAATGGATCTTCCCTGCTATCTAAAAATTCATAGGATAGACTCTATTTTTATTTCCGCACTTAGTTTAATTTTCCGCAAGCTTGCTTCTACGTGTGAACCGTTCTTCGTAGACTTAGTTCCACGCACATGTAGGGTTGGCCAGTTGAGGGCCGGGCTTTAGAAGCTCGGACTTAACTCGCGTCGTGACGTCCGCACCCTTTGTCACTTATTATTTAAAAAAAAAAAATAGACTCTGATTTCGGTGAAAAGGGGCGGGCGTTACATTGAGAATATTTACATTTCGGTTAATTTTATGGTGATTGGCTTCCTTGCTTATTAATGTCATGTATATGAATTGTATTTTATTCATATGTTAATTCCGTAAGTATTCTTAGAACGTGTGAAATGTTTTGGTGGACTTAATCCATGCACACGTAAAGGTGGCCAGTTAAGGGTCGGGTTTTGGAGACTTGGACTTAACTCGTGTCGTGACGTTCCTGCTCTCTCTTACTCATTTATAAAAAAAAATATACTCGAATTTTCGATGAGTGAAAAAGGGCGGGGCGTTACAGAATTAAAGGAGGGCAGAGACATCTTGTTTTGCTACTGAGAGGGTCTACAAGACACAACAAAAAAGGTTGTTCTAAGGTGGTGTCAAGAGGCTGATAGTAAAGAGAAGCAACAGGGGGATTGTGTGATCGGGAATTCAAGCGTGTTTGGGTTTTGGTTTTAGTCCCACAAAGGAATTTATTATTGTATTATTTTCTCGTTCTCTCTTAATAAAATATTTTCACTTTCCGTGGACGTAGGCCAAGGGTGGGCCGACCCATGTAAAATTCTCAGTGTTTGCTTGTGATTTTATTCTGATATTTATTTATTGGGTGTGTTTATTATTTCCGCTAAGAAATGCTAACAAGGTATTAGTCTTGGGTATGGTTTCAACACCTTTGGGGGAGTGCACTAGCTTGTTTCCAAAATTACGCATGGGCTTAATGACTGATTTTTTGGTAGTGGATCCTGTATTGGTAGTGGTAGGCTTTAACAGAATTGCAAGGCTGGCACAAAGATCAGGCATAGTAGTAGCAGACCCACCAGCGGTGGCAGTAAGACTACCCAATCATTTGGACACATGTTCACCTGAGCTGATCTCATTTTCTCTCTCCACATCTCAGAGACTGGTGTTGCTCGCTGAGGATGACGAAGGAAATGAAATAAACTTGAGCCTAGCTCAGGCCATCCTGATGAGTTTAGGGTCAGCGTCAACTCGAACCTTACCACCATTCGCAGAGGCAATGGCAGAAGCGATCATCTTCATTTGCTCTTCCTTATCAACTGCATAAAAATCTTGAATACCAAAAGCATAGCCACTATTGGTAGTAGCTGATAGAATATTTTCGATATAGGATTGAAACTTGAACGTCAATATTTCGTGTTCTTAATGTACCCAATGAAAACATCATTCAATCCATAAACGCCAGTGTCTCAGGATCGTGAATCAACAATGCTAACAATGAATCATACATTCATTATGCGGAAAATCATCATAACATTTAGCATGCCTGAATCCATGCTTTCCAACAGACGTGCGTCGCTTCCTTGCGCTGTTATCATCTCCCTCCTGTAAAACTCGTGTGCACCAGAGTTTCTCTTCCTTTCCCTCTTGATTTCTCCTCTTATTTTTGTGAGTGATGGATTGAGACAGAGAGAATCGATCTAGGGTAGAGAGAGGACTCTAGGGTTGTGTATTTTCTATATATACTACTTTCCATCAAAGTAGGAAACAGATGCTAAAAGATCTCCCTAAACCATGTGGTGTATTGGATGTGGGTCCCATTCGAATCCAAGTTCATGTAGACCTTTAATGTGGGTTATTTTTTATTTCATTTAACCCATATTACATCGACATTGGATTCAAATAAGGATAACATAAGGCGCGCACATAATACACTTCCAAATAATCATAATATGGTCATTATCATAATGCTAATATTAAATGACCCACAAATGCGAGCAATGGCGATTGCATATCATCTTATCCGACATGATCCCTTCCATCAGCCACGACGTAAGTGACCCACTCAATACAACTCTTAAGCGAGAAATTTATTTTCATAATGGTCCAACACAAGTGTCTTAATTCAAAGAATATTTTTGTTAGTAATAAAAGATATATAATGTGTACACACAAAACATAATAAACAGAAATATAAATTCAGAAACTCATTTCTCAAGTGTCAAGATCATATATAAATACATAAAGCAGTCCAAAATGCATCAATAATATAAAATAGATCAATTTGAGTTATGTCCAAGACCCATTCTATTGGCATGTTCTTTAAAGGTCTTTACAGATAACCCCTTTGTCAACAGATCTGCTACCATAAGTTGAGTACTTATGTGCTCAATTGACACTGTCTGTTTATGAACTTCTTTTTTTACGACAAAGTGTTTCAACTCCATGTGTTTCGATCCATTAGAATATTTGTCGTTCTTCGAGAAGAAAACTGCTGCGATATTATCACAATGAATTCTCAATGGCCTGGCAATACTGTCAACAATCCCCAGTCCTGAGATAAAGTTCTGCAGCCACAACCCCTGAACAGTGGCAACATAGCACGCTACAAATTCTGCTTCCATGGTAGATGTCGTAGTGATAACTTGTTTGGCGCTTTTCCAAGATATTGCTGTAACACCCCGCCCTTTTCCAACCTTCCAAAAATCAGAGTCTATGTTTTTTTTTTTTTATAAATAAACAAGTAGAAGAGAGTGGGGAGACGTCACGACACGAGCTAAGTCCAGACTACCCAAGTCCGACCCTTAACTGGCCACCCATGTGTGCATGGACTAAGACCATGAATATCGGTCCACACATGGAACTAAATAAAACTTGCGGAATATACAAACTGATTGTGGAAATATAATCAATCCTATGATTACTCCAATCTTAGATAGCAAGTACAAGTCCTGATTACTTTAACTAAACATTCATTCAAACTTAAATCAAACCATAGCAGTTAACTACATTATTACATGTCCATAATAATGTATTCAAAATGTCAATAAATAAACTTCATTCCAACACCCAAGCATCTATGCTTAGCTTTCCTCGGGATCCTCAGCCTTTGCCTTTCCCTTTCCTACGTCATCCACTAAGGATAGAAATAGGGCGTTAGATCAACACGCCCAGTAGGTCTTCCGATTAGGGTTACCACAAGGTTAGTATAAAAACATGCATATAACATATAATACATGATCATCAAATACTTCCAAAACAATGCTATGTATGAATGCACATGTAATGAGTTCCACCCATCACAAATATACATAGCCATCACTTGACGGGACTCTCATCGTCAGGGTATTCCACAGTGTTCTTTCATTTACTCTTGATGAGACTCTCATCATCAAAGTATTCCTCCTGGTGGGACTCTCATCACCTAAGGAGGCCCCACAGTTGCATCACGGACATTCCGACGGAGTGTGGGCTCCGGTTTCCATAACCATCACCCCATGCCATCCATGAGATGTCAATGAGTACATGCCATTTGTAAATAAATCTTAACATTCAAATCCAATTTGAAACATAATACTTTAACATAAATAACTCATCAAAATCAAGATAAAATCAAATATAATATGTGGTCACAAAGAGGTAGGAAACCGACAGAAAGTTCACTTAAGTGTCCGTTCTTCTTAACCGTCACCCGTTCAAGACTCGTGCACCGTTCAAGGAGTCCCGATACCTTGTTTATATAGCAAATCAAAATACTAATCATTTAACTTCCATTTAAAGCTAAGTCCCAAAAACCATCTTGTGGGGTTCGGCCATACCCCATGGCCGAACCTCACCCACTTTGAATTCGTCCTTTCTTTTTGTTTAATCATATTAAACCACCTCACACTTCAAATACACTTTGGTAGGGTTCGGCCATACAACATGGCCGAACCTTACCACTTTGGTTTTGGACCCCTCTTTTCAAGTCCTTTAGTCTTTCCTTCCATTTTTACATTATGGCTTGTATTTACAATTTTGCCACTAGACCCACCAATGCTTAATCTTTGCTTAATAATCAAAGTCCATATAACCAATCCACCTTAGTGGGGTTCGGCCATACAACATGGCCGAACCTCACTATCTCAAACTTGGTCTATTTCAACCCTTCATTCATAAGATTACTTACCCATCAATCCATGTAATTAACTATCCCTTAATCTTTCATCATCTTCATGATTCCACAAATGCTTAAGTCCATCAAAATCACTCCATGGGGTTCGGCCATACATATGGCCGAACCCTATGGTTCTTTATTTCCATCTATTTACATACTAAAAATTCATTTATAACTTCCAAATATGTTATTAACTCTAAACACCCCTAAAATGACCCATGGGGTGTATGGCGGAACCCTATGGTTCTCTTGATGCAAATCTCCCAATACTTATACATAGTTCATTCATTGTAACTTAGCCATAAAAACAATAGGGTTCAGCCATCCCATAGCCGACCCAAGACATACACCTTATCTCCATATTTAACACCTTAACACTTCCATAACTTGTATGGTTTTTATCTCTCAAAACCATCAAAATAACCATATACTTATCAAATCCTTTCATGGAGTTCGGCCATCCAAAGTGGCCGAACCCTATGACCCATGATTTGAACCCTTTAACATATATCTTATGTCTAATTACAACATATAAAAATGTCCATCATATTGCATGGTTTTTAACTTTCAAAAATCATTAACATAACCAAATTATTTCATGGGGTTCGGCCATCCAAAGTGGCCGAACCCTATGATCCATTTCCAACCCTTTTACACACCATCTTCCATGGTTAACCCTTTGATAAATTCAGCCATATCATGGCCAAATCATGACATTTAAATCCATGATTTAAAACCCTTTACAATATCGGAAAAACCCTTCTTGGTTATTTACTTTTCTTCATACAATTAGATTAGCATGATCACCTTCTTTGATGGGGTTCGGCCATACCCATGGCCAAACCTCATCCACCATTTTTATCTTTGAAAGTTCTTACACTTATAACTTAGGGTTGGCCAAAGACCAAACCATGATCCTTGATCATGATAATTAACAAAACCCAATGAAGTACCTACCAATCCACACTCTTCTAATTTTCCTTGGCTCCTTCTTGCTTTTGATTTTTGCTTCCTTCCTTCTTGTTCCCTTAGTCCTTAACTGATTGTGTGCTTTAATCAATGGTGAAAACACCAAGGACTAGTTCGGCTATGAAGGTAGATTTTGAGAGAGAAAATGAGAGAGAAACTTAGCCTTGGGTGAAAGTGATAAACCTAGAGATGCAACTCCTTTTCTCCAAGTCCTTTTGTCTTGATGGAGGGATCGGCCAAGAGCTGAATTGTGTGAGAGACAACCAGCCAATACTCTTGGTCTTGAGAGTTAGGGAACGGCCAAGGAAAGGAGAGGGAGAGAGTGATGTAAAACTCTAACTCCTTGGTTAATGAGAGTTATCCAAAGGTGGTGTCCTTTGGTGACACCACTTGGTAACCCCCATGTCTTTTCATCTCCTCCATTATGATTTACTTGGGGGTTTCATCTTTGTGATGAAATACCCAAGCCTCTTCACCTCCCTTGTCCAATCGGCTGCATCTTTTGGTGGTGTCTCTTGTGACCGTCCATCTCCCCTTGATTCCCATTAACACCCCATGGGGGGGTTTCATGCATGAAACATTACTCCCAAGCCACCAACGTGTGAGACTTGTCTTTGTGGTGTTTGAGATCAAGGCAACTCCTCACCTCCCACTAGACTCACTTGAATTAATGGTCTCTTTGATTTCTAATTTAACTCACCCAACTCATTAGCTCAACTCACCCCATTTAATACCACTCATTTAATGCACTTTAGTCAACTCCATTGTTTGATTCAAATCCAACTCACTTCAGCCCCAACTCAACATGATTTGACTCACCCTTTGAACTCACTTGCGGGTCCACACGGTCAACCATGGTCAACATGGTCAGCTCGGCCCATTGGGTCCAAATTTAGCTCATTGATCCAATTTGGCGCCATGACCTATTTATGGGTGGTTTTCCCATTTGAATGTGGTTTACACACTTGCATCAAGCCTACCTATTTATCCTTCATTTAATTCCCAATCAATTCAACCTAACCCAATTAAAATTGAGTTCACCCAATGGTCAAATAAGTCTACCTTGACCCATTGGGTCCCAATTGGATCCTTTGACCCAAATACCTATCTAATTTACCATTCCAATGGCATTTTTGTAAATATTTATATCTTTGAAAAATCGGGGTGTTATAATTGCTCCATTAGCTATAAAGAACAAATAACCAAACGTGGGCTTCATATTTCAACACATCCACCAAAGTCTGAATTTGAGCAACCAATCACGTCAAGATTCTCAGATCTCCTATATGTGAGCATGAAGTATTTGCTACCCTATAACTACCTTATAACTTTATTTGCAGCTTTCCAGTGGTCCATCCCTTGATTACTTTGATATCCTCCCCAACATACCGATGACGAAGCTGATGTCTGGTCTAGTGCAAGTCTGTGCATACATCAGACTACCCACTGCAGAAGCATATGTATTTCCTCCATTTGCTTTCTTTCTTTCTTTCGTTCTACAGACATTGCATTAGACTGAACTTATCCCCTTTCTGTATAGGGACATCTTGAGAGGAACAATTTTGCATTTCAAATCTCTCCAAAACTCTTTCTATATAGGCTTTTTGATACAGTCCCAAAATCCCACCTGTTCTGTCACGGAATATTTTTATTCCAATTATGTAGGCTGCCTCTCCCATATCTTTCATTTCAAAATGAGTGGAAAGAAATTTCTTGGTTACAAACATCATACCATGATTGTTGGTGACAAGAAAAATATCATCAACGTACAAGTTTAGATATATATATTTGCTCCCACTGACCTTCAAATATATACACCTGTCAAAGGTGTTTCCTTAAATCCGAAGGAGATAATGGTATCATTGAACTTAATGTACCACTGCTTGAAGGCTTGCTTAAGAGCATAAGTTGACTTCTTAAGTTTGCATGCCATATGTTCTTTACCCTCTATTGAGAAACCCCTAGGTTGATCCATATATACATCCTCCTTTAAATTACCATTTAAAGATGTAGTTTTGACATCCATCTGGTGCAACTCCAAATTATAATGAGCTACCAAAGCCATGATAATTTTTCAAGAGTCCTGCTAGGATACAAGGGAGAAGGTCTCTTTGTAATCTATGACATCTCTCTGAGTGAACCCCTTGGCCACAAGTCTGGATTTATACCCTTCGATATTGCCCTTTGAGTCACGTTTAGTCTTAAAGACCCATTTACAACCAACTTTCTTGCATCCCTGGGGCAATCCACTAAATCCCAGACTTCATTCAGGGAATCTAACTCATCTTTCATGAAATCTATCCATTTATCAGAATTTTCACATCCTATGTCTTCTTCAGAAGTGACATGATCCTTAACAATCCTTATATCATAATCCGATTATTGTATGTAAACCACATTATCATTCGAAATTTCATGTCTCCATTATCTTTGAGACCTTCTTAAGGCAATACAAATCGGTACATTGGAGGTGATGACATCTTCATGAAGAGATTGATCATTCAAGTGTTGTTCAGTTTCATTAGGTTGTTCAATAGTGTCAGGAACAACAACACTGTCCAAAGTTGAGGGCATAGAAACATGCACTCTCACTTCATGTATACTCACACTTCTCATCATATCACTCCCACTAATGTTGGTGTCTCAGACTGGGTTTCCTTCCTGTCCACAGTTCATAAAGAATCTTAGGAACTGACTTATTAGAAACCCGATTAAGTATGTATGCTGCGGTTCTTAATGTAACGCCCCGCCCTTTTTCACTCACCGAAAATCAGACTCTATTTTTTTTAAAAAAATAAAAGAGTGAGAGAGAGCGGGACGCCACGATGCGAGCTAAGTCCGAGTTTCGAAAGCCCGACCCTTAACTGGCCAACCATACGTGTGAGTGGACCAAGTCCACTGAAATGGTTCACACGTACTCAAGTTAACATGCGGAATAAATCATAGATGCGGAATTGTAATAGAATCATAATTCTATTCCATTTTAGATAGCAGGGATGTCCAACACTTAATCATAATTATCTTACGTTAAAATATCCAAAATTTCTATTCCAAACCATAGCGGATAATCTACGTTGTTATAGCCCCACGAACTAATTACTCAAATACATTATCCATGAGTAACTTAAACAAAATGAAACTTAATCATCCAAGCTCCTAAGTATGGCTCCGATCACGTCCTCGTTCAGTCCATTCCCTGTGTCATCAACTAGGGTAGAAGTAGGGCGTTAGACAACGCGCCCAGTAGGTATTCCAATTAGGGCCAAACACATGGGTTAGTATAAAAATCCAAATATAATACATCATGTCGTATTTGTAAAACATCGTATCCAAACAGTGTATGATAATAGAGATCCAATCATACAGATAAAAACCAGAAACAATGCATGATAATAGAGATCATAATCATGTTGATGCAAAGCCATGCCATGGGTGCCATATGCCATGAGTCCCACCCATCAGCCATATCCCAAGTACATGGTATCCTCTTGATGGAATCTCCTCATCAAGGTACCCCCATAATTGCCTTACGAACGCCCCGACGGAGTGTGATTTTCGGTTGCCTCTTGATGGAAAACTCCTCATCAAGCTCACGAATGCCTCACGGACACCCCGACGAAGCGTGGACTCCGGTTACTTCTTGATGGGATAATGCACATCAAGCTCTTCCCACGAATGCCTTACGGACGCTCCGACGGAGCATGGTCTCCGGTTACATATCATCCCTCCCATGCCATGCATGAGATGCAAATGTCCACATGTTATGCAATTATACAAATCATAGCATTAAAATCTCATATTTGAAACATATCATTTATACAAAATAACTCATCAAAATATGAATTAAAACCATCATACATATCCCATGGTATCAATAAGGTAGAATCCTACCAATGATCAACTAATATGTCCTTTGCATTTTCGTCCGGGAACCGCTCACAATCGTACACCGCTTGTGAGGTCCCGTTACCTTATTACATATCAATAAGTTAAACCAACGTTCCGTTTAACTTCCAACCGTACTTAAGTCCACAAAACATCTTTGTGGGGTTTGGCCATACAACATGGCTGAACCTCACTTACTTAGTTTTGGATCCAAGGTCAAGGTCATGCCATCTTTGATTCATTATTCCAACACACCTAATTTAGTCATCTAACATTCATAAAACCCTAAGTCCATAAAACTTTCTCCATGGGGTTCGGCCATACACCATGGCCGAACCCATGGTCCATCATTTCCACCCATATTTACCTCTTTGCTATTAATCTTTCCATGGCTACTCACTTAGCTTATATATACATGACTTAAGTCCCAAAATCATTCCATTAGTTTTACATTAATGGAAGCCCTAAATCCATAAAACATTTTCTATGATTCAATCATTCACTTAGGCCATTTATGCATGTCTAGGACCAAAAACATGCTCCATGGGGTTCGGCCATACACCGTGGCCGAACCCATGACCCTTTAATTTCACCATTTGGCCATTATTTCCTTCCATTCCTTAACTTGATAATCCATTCATCTAAACATGATAGATCCATGAATGACCCATTAAGATGGTTCATGGGGTTTGGCCATACACCATGGCTGAACCCATGATGTCTCATTTCCATGTTCTCCATTAAATCAATTACAATATTTAAGTCCATAAACCAAGGTCCCTCCATGGGTTTTAATCATACACTTAAGTCCATGAAAATTCCTTCATTTAAAACCCCAAAATCCATCAATATTTCTTCCATGGGGTTCGGCCATACACCATGGCCGAACCCATGGGCCAAGGTTCTTCATCATTATAACATTTGAGACCATTTAAAAATCAATAACATTCCTCCTTACTTCCATGATCTAAATACATGTAAGTAATTCAATATTTCTCCATGGGGTTCGGCCATACAACATGCCCAAATCCATGGTCCATGGTTCTCCACCCTTTTACATCATTTAGACCCATTTACCACCATTAACATTTACCGACATCCATCCATCATTCTCATCTTTAAAACCCTTTAAACATCAACAATATACCTCCATGTAAAACCTTTTAAAATCATTAATAACCTTCCATGGGGTTTGGCCATACACCATGGCCGAACCCTATGGTTCATCACTTTCTCTCATAAATCAAATAACCATGATCATATTCTTTGATGGGGTTCGGCCATACATCATGGTTTAACCTCATCCACCCCTTTTTGTTGTCCTTGATGGTTCTCATACATATAGCTTAGAGTTTGGCCATGCCATGGCCAAACCATATTCCTTGACCATCTTTTCCATGCTTATAAAATCTTATCATGTACTTACCAATTCTGCGACTCTTTCGGTTTCTTTCACTCCTTCTTGCTCCTCCAATCTTCTCCCTACTTAGCCTCTTCTTCCTCCTTGATCCTTGGCCGAGAGTGAGCTTGAGAGGTCTTGAATGAAGACCCAAAGAGAGGGTTCGGCCAAGAGAGTGTAGGTTTGAGAGAGAGAGAGAGAGAGAAGCTTCGGATAGAAAATACTCTAAGTCCTTTGTCTTTTGTCAATGAGAGAGGGTCGACCTTGTGTGAGAGCTTGAGAGTGAGATGAAGCAAAGAATCCTCTTTGTTTGTTCAATATAATTCAACCAAGGGTGGTGTCCTTTGGTTGATGCCCTTTTGTAACTCCCATGACTCTTCATCTCCTCATTGATAATTCCTTTGGTTGATGCCCTTTGGTAACTCCCATGACTCTTCATCTCCTCATTGATAATTCCTTTGAAGGTTTCATCCCATGAGATGAAACTCCAACCATATGCCCCTTGGGTTTCCATCATGAGATGGAAACCCTCCATGTTCCAACGTGTATGCAGGGTATTCCTTGTGTAACAACCAAAACCCCTTCATCTCCTCATAATGATGGTGTCTTCCCAAGTGTCCCTTGGCTTGGCCAAGACACCACTTGAGATGGAACACCCACCTCCAACGTGTACACCTTGATTGTGCCTTTTGGGTTTCCTCCTTTGAGATGGAAACCCTCCATCTTCCCACTCCACTCATTTTAATTCAACTCAACTTAAATGAACTCATTTTTCAACTCAAGCACTTGAACTCACATTAATAAATTCTCAACTCATGTGAATTCACTTTCCAACTCAAGTATTATTTATCCCACTTGAGCTCATTCATTAACTCAACTCTATTAAACTCACTTGGTCAACCATGGCTTAGCCGACTATGAACCATATAGTATTTAGGGTCCCACTTAGCCATTTCATTTACATGCCACCTCACTTGATGAGGTGGATCTCATGTTTTGTATCTTAATTGGTTATTAGACCCAATTATCAAACCTTACCCATTTACTTCTAACTAGCTCATATATGATCCATTGGGACCCAATTGGACTTTTGACCCAATCGACAACCTTGACTCAATTAAATAAATCTTACCCATTTATTTCAATTGAACATTATTCATAATCCGTTGGGTCTTAATTGACCAATTGACCCAACTCCTTACCCATCTAAGGTCCATCAACATTAATTTACAAATTAAATGGACAATTTTCATATATATCCATAGCTTGAAAATTCGGGGTGTTAAACTTAAGGCATACAACCACAACATAATAGGTACAATACTATTTCATAACATGCTCCTAACCATATCGTATAAGTGTACGGTTGTGCCTTTCAGCAACACCATTCTGTTAAGGCGTACCTGGCATCGTGTACTATGCCACTATGCCATGACTTTCTAATAATCTAGTAAACGGTCCCAGATGTTGACCCGTCTCATCATACCTACCATAATATTCACCACCTCTATCAGATCTAATGACTTTCACTTCCTATCCCTAACTTCATTTCTATTTCCGCGATAAATATCTCTACGAAATTCACCGCTTGAGATTTTTCATGCAATATATATATATATATATATATATATATATATATATATATATATATATATATATATATATATATATATATATATATATATATGTAACCATAACGTGAATAGTCATGTATAAAAATGATAAAATAGGTTTCTCCACAAAACGATGGAACATCAAAAGGACGCATATATCATTATGAATAAGTTCCAGTAACCCTTTACCTCTTGTGGTGCTTTTCTTTGTGTGTTTAGCTTGCTTACCCTTAATGCATTCTATACAAACACCTAAGTCAGTAAAGTCGAGACTCGGTAGAATCCATTCCTTCACTAACCTTTCTATTATTTTACAGGTTCTTGGCTCTTGAAATGGATTGTGTGGTAACCTATCCGCTTGAGTCTGGTCTCTTCTTGGATCAATATGTCTGTCAGTTCACTAACTTGCCATTTATCTGTCATGGTGTTATAATTGATTTGAAATGGCCCGTATTATTGAGGCAATGAGTTCAAAATGAACTGGACCAGAAATGTGTCATCCACAGTCATCCCCAGGTTTCTCAATTGAGTAGTGATGTTGGTCATCTCAGTCACATGATCATACATGCCACGACTCCCATCGAACTTCATGGTGGTGAGCCAGCCCATAAGTGTCTCGGCAAGGGACTTGTAAATAAATTTGAACTTGTCTTTTACGTTTTTGAGGAATTCTTTAGCATTCTCATTAACGAGTAAGGAGGATCTTTAGAAGTAGACTTGTCATATGTTAATGCCTTATCAAGATTGAGAACACCAAGGTGATACTCAACTTCTTCTTTCCAGTCAGAGAAGTTCAACCCATTGAGCATGGGAACTAAAGAGGGTTGCACTTGCAATGAGACAGATAAAAGAGCTGCAAAATATACATAATTTCATGATCACTGCATAATTTTATGAATTTTAAATACAATATGAAACACATAAATAATTTATTTGACTTTAGAGAGCAGTGTTATCGGATCTACCTTTGGGTAATCTTTTGACACACTATTCAAATGTTGCGGTGATTCCTAGTCACCGATAGGACTAACCAACTAAGTACAAATGACTAAATACCGTAGTCACCTTTGGGTGTTCGTACTTGTTACTGCCTTAGCTTGGCCAAGTCCCTATGTTTGTCAATTCCATGACTCGGAATGAAACACTTGCCGGAAGCTTGAAGACCCAAAATGATCAAGAGAAAAGATCATGCTCCACTCGATTGAAACTCATCACTATGGCAATCACAAAACAGGTAATATGGCCATAGATGAATTTAGGCGGTACCCACACCTCAAAGAGGACTATCCCTAAGCTTAGAGAAACAAATGGTTAATTCATAAAAATCCTAGAGAGGATGCTTGACAGTGAATTAGAACCCAACTTGAAAATATGTATTTGGTTTCACTGTCAGCACAACCAACCTATCTCACCGACCTCTTGGTGTAGTCAGGATCGACCCCCATCGTGGTCAAGGATCGGTCAGCCAGATTGACATAGGTTCTAGAACATTGAACTGTCATTCTGGGTATGCCTCTGATAGAGAGTCTAGTATGCACCTGTAACGCCCGCCCCTTTTCACCAAAAATCAGAGCCTATTTTTTTTTTTTTTAAGTGACAAAAGGCACAGACGTCACGACGCGAGTTAAGTTCCGAGCTTCTAAAGCCCGGCCCTTAACTGGCCAACCCTACGCATGCGTGGAACATAAGTCCACGAGTACGGTTCACGCGTAGAAAGTAAGCTCGCGGAACATAAAAATAACTGCGGATGATAATAAAACTATCCTACCAGTTCTTCAGATAGTAGGGAAGAAATACCCAATTAATTACGAAAATGCCATAACACTGTATTATCCAAAATAATACCTAAACATAGCAAACTACCTAAATTATTACATTTCCGACAAGCTAACTATACAAATACATCTTTTCCAAAATAAACGTAAACAAAATAATTAATCCGCCTCCCCAAGCTCCTAAGCTTGGCTTCCGTCTAACCCTTCCGGTCCGCCATCCCTTGCATCATCAGCTAGGGTAGAAGTAGGGTGTTAGAACACGCGCCCAGTAGGATTCCGAGTAGGGCTAGCACATGGGTTAGTAATAATCACATACAGATAATAACACAGTGAAAACTATAAACCACCATATACTAAAAATATAAGTAAATGATATGCCATGGGTGTCAATGTTATGAATCCCACCCATCATTCCTGCCATATACTTTCATATCCCTCTTGACGGAAAAACCTCGTCAAGATATGTCCAACCGGAAAATATCCCCCTTGACGGCAAAGCCTTGTCAAGGTGTCCCCATGCCTGTTCTCGGTCACCCCGACGGAGCATGGACTCCGGTTTGTTTATTTTTTTCCACCCATGCATTGCATGAGATGTAATGCATTATGCTATGTAATATGTATATCTCATACCCTTAATATACCATACATAGCCTTACCATATAATGCATAATCTTAAAAATAATAAACCATAGTATTAAACATAATGTCCATAATCATAGAACCTTTTTTTTTTTAAGATCAATCCCAAAATCAACCAAAATAAGATAAATATACCATTACACATCCATGGCTTACAAGTAGGTAGAAATCCTACCGATTACCGACTCGCGTCCTTTTCCCGTATTCGTCCGACAATCCAGCTACCGACTCGCGTACCGCTCGCGCTATCCGACACGTTATTAAATTACCACATTAGTCCATATTTTACCATTTCCAAGCCCATAAATCATATCTTAGTGGGTTTTCTTCAATTTAGCCAATAATTACCATTTTTGCCACTACCCCTTCACATGATTATGTGCTCATTTATCTAGGTATGATTAAGTCCAAACTTGATCCACCACTTAATTTAATCAAATTTTCCATCATCTAGATACAAGCATGGACCCAACCTTAGCCCATACAATAACTTACAAAATGGGTCATGGGTTCGGCCGCACACCATGGCCGAACCCATGATGTCTTGTTCCCCATTTTCCTTGGATCCTTTAGCACATTTTAGATCTACCACAAGTCCTCCCATGAGAGGTTTACATCATGCATTTAAATCACCATTTTAAGGTATCATTACATATTTTGGGTCCATCAAAACTACTAACATTTTCCCATTTATTTCTCCATAAATCACAACCATTAAATCCACCATTGTTCACCATAGGGTTCGGCCATACACCATGGCCAAACCCATGGTTTACGATTCATCACTCCTTACTCCAAAATATCTCCATTCACCAAAATATTAAATCCATTACCTCTTCCCATTTTTCCATGACTTTAACCTTAAAAACCCTAATTAACTTTACACAAACAACAACCGAGGGTTCGGCCATACACCATGGCCGAACCCATGGTTCATAATTTATTCTCTTTTATGTCTTCCAATGCCATAAAATCCTTTTACATTTTCATCATAAAACCATTTTAAACATTACTCCTATGCATTCATTAAAACCCTAAATGCATTAATCAAAAACCTTCATTGCCTTCCATCCTTTAAACCCTAACCAATTTCATCAAACCCTAATCACCCACCATGGGGTTCGGCCATGCTACATGGCCGAACCCTATGGCCCATGATTCTTATTCCAAGCACCCCATTCCATGCTCAATTCCATAATTTATACAATGCACATACTACATTTATTTATTTCTTTTCCCTAACCCTAATTTTTTTCTCCATTAGAGTTTTACCCACTTTCCATTCCTTCCATTTGATGGATTTAAAATCCATAGCATAAGATTATCTATCCACCATTAAATTTCACAAAAACAAGCCCTAAATCTTAAACCCTAAAATCCAAAATTTCTTGTAAAAAAAATACTCACTATCCAACGTCTCCTCCGATTTCTGCCGCTCCTGTCGATCTCCGTAGCCTCCTCTCTCCTTCCTCTTGATCTTTCATAGGTCAAGATCTTTGATCAGGGGTGGCAACTCCCAACCTTAAAATCGGCCATGTTAGGTTTGAATTTGAGAGATGAAAAGAGGAAAAGATGATGAGAGGAAGATGATGACCTTAATCTTAGAGTGAACTCCCTCCAAATTCCATTTTTTTTCTTCTCTCCTTGAGCTCCTTCTCTTTTTTTTTTTTTCTCTCCTTCACTTGGACATGGGACGGCAATGGAGGAGTGGGAGGGATGGAGTTGGTGAAAATGAACATGAGAAAGAAAAAAAAATCAAACTTATCCCCATTTGATGACCTCATTTACACTTTACATTAATTTTTCACCAACCAAAAATATTTTAAGATATTTTAATCTCTTTATGGTGGTGGTTATCTAAACCACCACCAAGCCCAACGTGTCTTGCCTTTGAGGTGGGGTAGCTTGGTCTCCCATTTGACCAATTTAGCCACCAATGTAATAATTTAAGTATTTAATTAATTTGGTAATTAACTTAGGTTAATTCATTTTTATTTAACCTAATTCCCATTATTCCACCCATGGTTGACCAAGTCAACCATGGTGGCCGGCCCCACCAATCATTGGCCCACCCGCCACCTCACTTGATGAGGTGGAGGTGGGTCCCACTTGGACACACCACCATTGTTTAATTCCAAATTACTTAGAGTGATTAAATTTCATTAAGCCCACTCTAAATGGATCACCATTGGGCCCATGGCCCAATTACATTTCCCACTAGCCCATTTACCTTAGAGCTTAACTATCTTGACCCATTGGGTCCCAAATGGGTATTTGACCCAATTTGACCATTCTTCACCCATTTAAATAAATTTAAATCCAAACCATAGTCTATTGGGCCACACTTGGGCCTTTATCCAATTTTGGCCCATTTACCATTTACTCCACCAATTTTCTAATTTCCATAATTAAAATAAACAATATTCACACTTATATTAATTCCAAAATTCCGAGACCTTACAATACAATCCTCTTTTAAAATTTTCGTCCCGAAAATTCGAGCGAAGTAGAGGTTCAAAACATCTTACACAAAGAGTTTCGGATGAGAGGCTCTCATCACCGACTCAAGTTCCCAGGTGGTTTCTTCATTACCATGTCGTTCCCATACCACCTTGACGAACTGAATGGCCCGGTTCCGCAGCACCCTTTGCTCGGTCCCGACTATTCTGACCGGCTTCTCCACATATGTCACATCGCTTTGCACATCGATGTCTTGAATATTCAATACATGTGAAGGATCAGGGTTGTACTTCCTCAACATAGACACATGGAATACATCATGTAATGATGATAACAGCGGAGGGAGCGCCAACTGATAAGCTACCCCCCCCCCCCCCACCCTCTTCAAGATTGGAAACGGCCCCACAAATCTAGGTGACAGTTTCCCTTTCTTTCCAATCTCATGTGTCCCTTCCGTGGTGAGACTTTCAAAAACGCGAAGTCCCCCACCTCAAATTCGAGGAACCTTCTCCTCTTGTCGGCGTAACTCTTCTGTCGGCTTTGTGCAGTGAGTAGATGTTGCCGTATCAATTTAATCTGTGCTGTAGTTTCTGCAACCAACTCCGGTCCAATCAGCGCAGGCTCACCGGCTTCTGTCCAACACACTGGTGATCTGCATGGCCTAACATATAAGGCCTCAAACGGAGCCATCTGTAGGCTTGACTGATAGCTGTTATTGTAGGAAAACTCCACCAGTGGTAAATGATCCTCCCATCCACCCTTAAAGTCTAGCATGCATGCTCTCAGCATATCCTCCAATGTCTGTATTGTCCTCTCCGACTGTCCATCAGTCTGTGGATGAAATGCTATGCTAGTTAATACGTCGGTCCCCATAGCCGACTGCAAGCCCTGCCATACTCTGCCGGTGAATCGGCCATCCCTGTCGGACACAATAGACCGGGGAATGCCATGTAACCTGATGATCTCCCGGATGTACCGTCGACCCAAAGTCTCTGATGAATCCGTCATCTTGATGGGAAGGAAATGTGCAGACTTGGTCAACCAGTCCACTACGACCCATATTGCATCGTTGCCCTTGGATGACCTTAGCAACCCATTTACAAAGTCCATGGATATGTGTTCCCATTTCCATTCTGGCACCGGTAAGGGTGCGAGTAAACCCGGTGGCTTCCGATGTTCTGCCTTAACCTGCTGACAGGTTAAGCAACGAGCAACAAACTCTGCCACGTCTTTCTTAAGTCCATGCCACCAATAGTGTCTCTTAAGATCATGGTACATCTTGGTGCTGCCCGGGTGGATAAAGATTTTGGTTTGGTGTGCCTCAACCAACAACTCTCTTCTGCAGCTCTTAGGCACATAAGTCCTACGTCGGAATAAAAGACCTTGTCACGGTCATAATTCCCATTCCGGTACAACCTCACCGGTAGACATTTTAGCCCATATCTCCTTCACCTCTGGGTCGATCCGTTGTTCTCGTTCAATCTCGGAGACCATGTGGGATCGTATGATCAGATTATATATGGTTCCATGATTATTTAGGTAGAGTTTAAACTCTCTGATGGTATTCAACACTTCCCATTCCGTCCTGATCAAGCTGGCTACTGTCGAATGTGACATGCGACTGAGGGCATCTGCCACCTTATTCGCCTTCCCGGGATGATATCGGAGTGCAAAGTCATAATCTGCCAGATATTCCATCCATCGGCGTTGTCTCATATTGAGTTCCTTCTGATCAAACAAATATTTCAGACTCTTGTGGTCGGAAAACACCTCAAATTTCTCTCCATAGAGATAGTGTCTCCAGCTTTTGAGAGCGAAGACCACTGCTGCCAGCTCCAGATCATGTATGGGATAGTGGCGTTCATGGATTTTCAACTGTCTTGATCCGTACGCCACTGCCCGATTACTTTGACTGAGTGTACACCCCGGTCCCTCTCCTGAGGCATCACAGTACACTTCATAATTTCTGCCTCTTTCCGGGAAGATTAGAATAGGAGCGGTTGTAAGCTTCTCCTTTAGCTCCTCAAATCTCCGGTTGCACAGATCCGACCATTCAAATTTGACTCCTTTCTAAGTGAGTCGGGTAAGTGGGGCTGCAATCTTGGAGAAGTCCATGATGAATTTCCTGTAGTAACCGGCCAATCCCAGAAAACTGCGGATCTCGGTCACATTTGTTGGCACTTTCCACTCCTTCACTGCCGCTACTTTAGCCGGTTCCACGGCTATACCTTCCTCCGATATAACGTGTCCCAAAAAATTGACCTCTGATAGCCAAAAATACACTTGCTGGCTTTGGCATACAACTGGTTCTTCCTCAAAGTGTCCAGGACTATCCGCAAGTACACGGCATGTTCCTCCTGACTTTTGGAATAGATCAGAATGTCGTCAATGAAAACAATCACAAACTGATCCAAATAAGGCTGGAATATCCTATTCATCAGGTCCATGAACACCGCCGGTGCATTTGTAAGTCCAAACGGCATGACTACATACTCATATAATCCATACCGTGTCCTGAAGGTTGTCTTCTCGATGTCTTCCTCTTTAACCCGGATTTGATGGTATCCGGACATCAGATCGATCATGGAAAAGTGAGAGGAACCCCTAAGCTGATCAAACAGATCATCAATCCTGGGTCGGGGATATTTATTCCTGACAGTCAACTGGTTCAATTTTCTATAATCCACACACATCCGAAGGGTACCGTCCTTCTTCTTAACAAACAATACCGGGGCTCCCCATGCGGATGTGCTGTTCCGAATAAAGCCCAGCCTGAGCAGTTCATCAATCTGCTTTTTCAACTTAGTCATCTCAGCCGGCGCCATCCTGTAATGAGGTAATGATACTGGAGCTGCGCCGGGGTATAATTTAATCTCAAAGTTTATCTTCCTCTTGGGTGGCAAACCAGGGAGCTCTGTTGGAAATACTTCTGTAAACTCTGCTACTACCGCCGGAAGTTCATCTATTGGTGCCTTATCTAATATGAGGGTGTTCAAGGGAAGATGATTCAATTCTTCCTGCAGCCTTCTAGGAATGCCCTGTCGGTCAGCGGGCACTATATACCGCTTTCCTTTGGGTGGCCAAAATATCACTCTACGAAGATGGCAATCAATATGGGCCTGATTCGTAGCCAACCAGGCCATGCCAAATATAACATCATACTCAGCCATATCGATTACTAAATAATTGAACTCGAATCTGAATCCAGCGAGTTCAGTGTTCAGTGCCGTGCATATGAGCCCCAAAGATGTGTCTCCGACAGGGGATACAATAGTAAGTGAGGTGGACAGATTTTGTACTAATGTGTCCGTAGCAGATATGAATGCAGCAGATATAAATGAATGGGAAGCTCTAGAATCAAATAATGTAACTGCATAAGAACTACCAACTACAGCCATACCTTGAATCACCGAGCGGTCCACTGTTACTGGAGAAGGTATAGCAAAAAGTCGTCCTGATCCCGTAGGGTTTTGCGCCCGTCCTGCCTGATTGTATGTTCTGCCCCTTCGCAGCTGAGCTGATCTAACTGGAGGGCGGGAGGAACCCTCGAAGTTAGAGGGTCTGCTGAGCTGCGGACACTCCCTCTTGAAGTGACCATGTTGGCCACACTGATAGCAAGTGTTCCCACCTCTAGGAACCTGGGTAACTGATGCTGACGGGGAGGGCTGATTGGGGCGAAAGCCCCCTGTAGATCCAGTAGAGGATGAGGGTCTGCTGAAACTCAGGCGGAACCTCTTGTTGGGTTGAAATGCGCCCCGCCCACTCTGCCATCGGCGGTTTTCATGCCTCGCTGTCTCATTCAATTCCCGCTCCACTATAGTGGCCCTGCCGACCACCCCTGCCAATGTAGGTTCCTTGAATACTGTCACCCTAGTTTTGATGCTCGGCTGAAGGCCCCGTTCAAACTTACGGGCCCTCCGGTGCTCAGTGTCCACCATGTAGAACGCGTAGACAGATAGTCGAAGGAACTCCCGGTGGTATTCTGCCACTGTCATATTGACTTGTACTAATGATATAAAAGCTTCAGTCTGGCTCTCCCTTTCTTCCTCCGGGAAAAACTGCTCTAGAAAAGTGGCTGAGAACCATTCCCAAGTCATGGCAATTCTTTCCCTTTCCGGCACTAGTGATTGCTATTTTTCTACCAATTCCCACCAATGACCGGCATCCTCAATCAGTTGAGATGTTGCCAGTAAGATTCTGTCAGCCGGACTGGAAACCTGAAGCAGATTCAAGATCTGAGTGATCTTCTTTAACCAATGATTTGCTCCCACAGCCCCTTCTTTTCCTCTAAAGTAGGGAGGGCGCTGTTGATGGAAGTCTTTAACCATCTTCCGGTTACTGGTGTCGCTAGTAGTCGCATTTCTGTCGCTAGTAGTCGCATTTCCGCTCAAGTGTTGTTGAAGAGCAGCAGCGACTGCCGCTTGAACTACATCTTTTAGCTCAGGAGGTACACCTTGTATGTTTATATTATTCTGTTCCTCCTCCCGATGGGGTACCTCCTCTTCCTGGCGAGGTGGTGATACCTCTTTCTGGTTGCGACGAGTCCTTCTCTTCGGAGCCATTTCCTAGTCAATCGAAAACACTGACTTAGTTCCTTTTCAAATGGAGGAAAAAAAAATACTAAACAATATACTTTGTTTCTCATTTTTGGGGAAGATTGCCAAATAAGCACACTTGGTTTGGGGAAAAACTTCCCAAGTATCTATGTTTCGTTCCATTTGTGAAATCGGGGAATTCTCTCCTATGTTCAATAAGTCTACCATTATTCCGTCAAATTTGGGGAAGACCTAGATTTGTTTTCTCATGTCGGGAAATGTAACCCTACTTGCTATGTTTGATAATTCCGACTTGCATTGATTTTTTCTTCCCTTGCTATCATCCCTTTCCGTCAAATGTTGTTCTCAGATTAAACCCTTCAGCTTGAGTCAATCGAAGTAATTTAACCCGGCCCCCGTGCAGCGAACTCCGAAGAGTCAGTCGGTTGGGATTCTTAGCCGTCAGTGAGACGTGCAACCGTCTTAATCTTACTTCGAGAGATTCATTCTTCCGAATTCGCTCTGATACCAACTGTAACGCCCGCCCCTTTTCACCGAAAATCAGAGCCTTTTTTTTTTAAAAGTGACAAAAGGCGCGGACATCACAACGCGAGTTAAGTTCCGAGCTTCTAAAGCCCGACCCTTAACTGGCCAACCCTACGCGTACGTGGAACATAAGTCCATGAGTACGGTTCACGCGTAGAAAGTAAGCTCGCGGAACATAAAAATAACTGCGGATGATAATAGAACTATCCTACCAGTTCTTCAGATAGCAGGGAAGAAATACCCAATTAATTACGAAAATGCCATTATACTGTATTATCCAAAATAATACCTAAACATAGCAAACTACCTAAATTATTAAATTTCCGACAAGCTAACTATACAAATACATCATTTCTAAAATAAACGTAAACAAAATAATTAATCCGCCTCCCCAAGCTCCTAAGCTTGGCTTCTTTCTCGCCCTTCCGGTCCGCCATCCCCCTGCATCATCAGCTAGGGTAGAAGTAGGGCGTTAGAACACGCGCCCAGTAGGATTCCGAGTAGGGCTAGCACATGGGTTAGTAATAACCACATACAGATAATAACACAGTGAAAACTATAAACCACCATATACTGAAAATATAAGTAAATGATATGCCATGGGTGTCAATGTTATGAATCCCACCCATCATTCCTGCCATATACTGTCATATGCCTCTTGACGGAAAAACCTCATCAAGATATGTCCAACCGCAAAATATCCCCCTTGACGGCAAAGCCTCGTCAAGGTGTCCCCATGCCTGTTCTCGGTCGCCCCGACGGAGCATGGACTCCGGTTTGTTTATTTTTTTCCGCCCATGCCATGCATGAGATGTAATGCATTATGCTATGTAATATGTATATCTCATACCCTTAATATACCATACATAGCCTTACCATATAATGCATAATCTTAAAAATAATAAACCATAGTATTAAACATAATGTCCATAATCATAGAACACTTTTTTTTTTTTAAGATCAATCCCAAAATCAACCAAAATAAGATAAATATACCATTACACATCCACGGCTTACAAGTAGGTAGAAATCCTACCGATTACCGACTCGCGTCCTTTTCCCGTATTCATCCGACAATCCAGCTACCGACTCGCGTACCGCTTCGCGCTATCCGACACCTTATTAAATTACCACATTAGTCCATATTTTACCATTTCCAAGCCCATAAATCATATCTTAGTGGGTTTTCTTCAATTTAGCCAATAATTACCATTTTTGCCACTACCCCTTCACATGATTATGTACTCATTTATCTAGGTATGATTAAGTCCAAACTTGATCCACCACTTAATTTAATCAAATTTTCCATCATCTAGATACAAGCATGGACCCAACCTTAGCCCATACAATAACTTACAAAATGGTCATGGGTTCGGCCACACACCATGGCCGAACATATGATGTCTTGTTCCCCATTTTCCTTCGATCCTTTAGCACATTTTAGATCTACCACAAGTCCTCCCATGAGAGGTTTACATCATGCATTTAAATCACCATTTTAAGGTATCATTACATATTTTGGGTCCATCAAAACTACTAACATTTTCCCATTTATTTCTCCATAAATCACAACCATTAAATCCACCATTGTTCACCATAGGGTTCGGCCATACACCATGGCCAAACCCATGGTTCATGATTCATCACTCCTTACTCCAAAATATCTCCATTCACCAAAATATTAAATCCATTACCTCTTCCCATTTTTCCATGACTTTAACCTTAAAAACACTAATTAACTTCACACACACAATAACCTAGGGTTCGGCCATACACCATGGCTGAACCCATGGTTCATAATTTATTCTCTTTTATGTCTTCCAATGCCATAAAATCCTTTTACATTTTCATCATAAAACCATTTTAAACATTACTCCCATGCATTCATTAAAACCCTAAATGCATTAATCAAAAACCTTCATTGCCTTCCATCCTTTAAACCCTAACCAATTTCATCAAACCCTAATCACCCACCATGGGGTTCGGCCATGCTACATGGCCGAACCCTATGGCCCATGATTCTTATTCCAAGCACCCCATTCCATGCTCAATTCCATAATTTATACAATGCACATACTACATTTATTTATTTCTTTTCCCTAACCCTCATTTTTTTCTCCATTAGAGTTTTACTCACTTTCCATTCCTTCCATTTGATGGATTTAAAATCCATAGCATAAAATTATCTATCCACCATTAAATTTCACAAAAACAAGCCCCTAAAATCCAAAATTTCTTGTAAAAAAAATACTCAATATCCGACGTCTCCTCCGATTTCTGCCGCTCCCGTCGATCTCCATAGCCTCCTCTCTCCTTCCTCTTGATCTCTGATAGGTCAAGATCTTTGATCAAGGGTGGCAACTCCCAACCTTAAAATCGGCCATGTTAGGTTTGAATTTGAGAGATGAAAAGAGGAAAAGATGATGAGAGGAAGATGATGACCTTAATCTTAGAGTGAACTCCCTCCAAATTCCATTTTTTTTCTTCTCTCCTTGAGCTCCTTCTTTTTTTCTTTTTTTTTCTCTCCTTCACTTGGACATGGGACGGCAATGGAGGAGTGGGAGGGATGGAGTTAGTGAAAATGAACATGAGAAAGAAAAAAAAATCAAACTTATCCCCATTTGATGACCTCATTTACACTTTACATTAATTTTTCACCAACCAAAGATATTTTAAGATATTTTAATCTCTTTATGGTGGTGGTTATCTAAACCACCACCAAGCCCAACGTGTCTTGCCTTTGAGGTGGGGTAGCTTGGTCTCCCGTTTGACCAATTTAGCCACCAATTTAATAATTTAAGTATTTAATTAATTTGGTAATTAACTTAGGTTAATTCATTTTTATTTAACCTAATTCCCATTATTCCACCCATGGTTGACCAAGTCAACCATGGTGGCCGGCCCCACCAATCATTGGCCCACCCGCCACCTCACTTGATGAGGTGGAGGTGGGTCCCACTTGGCCACACCACCATTGTTTAATTCCAAATTACTTAGGGTGATTAAATTTCATTAAGCCCACTCTAAATGGATCACCATTGGGCCCATGGCCCAATTACATTTCCCACTAGCCCATTTACCTTAGAGCTTAACTATCTTGACCCATTGGGTCCCAAATGGGTATTTGACCCAATTTGACCATTCTTCACCCATTTAAATAAATTTAAATCCAAACCATAGTCTATTGGGCCACACTTGGGCCTTTATCCAATTTTGGCCCATTTACCATTTACTCCACCAATTTTCTAATTTCCATCATTAAAATAAATAATATTCACACTTATATTAATTCCAAAATTCTGAGACCTTACAGCACTGACCCCTCGGTCAAAGACTAAAATGACCCCTCGTGGTCAATGACTCCTCGATCATGATCTTGAGTTTTGAAAATCTAAACTCAAGTGGACTCTCGAAGAAACAGACACATCGGCAATCAAAGACTGATCGAACGTACTAGGACTGACCCCTCGGTAATGGGCGACAAGTCGTTCTGGGTAATAGGTTTCTAGAGATGAAACTACTGTCAAACATGTTTTGCAATAAAACGAACCTCTCGTATGGACCAACCCCTTGGTACCATAAGTGTCGACCCATCGACGACAACGACATGTCGACCGGAAAAGAATATTACCATTGGGAGTACATTTAATGCACAACGGTCGAAATTGTAATGGTAGCATTTCTAGTCACCGACCCCTCGGTGAGAGCGACCTGTCGGTACATTGCCGGTACTACAACTAGTTGTCTTCTCTATATAAAGCCACCTTTATGCAACCAGTTGGTATCCTTCAGAAGGATCAATTAGACCCTCATCTTTATCAGTGAGCTTAACAAGGGCCAATAGAAGGATCACTCTCTATCTCGTGCTTACACTAGGGGAATCAAATACAACCAATCAGATGAATGGAGTTGTCAGAGAGAGAGGAAGGAAGAAAACTCATAAACAACCAATATGAGGATTGAGTTAGAAAGTGAGAAGGAGAGAACCCTAAACTAGTAAACCTTTGGAAGAACCAGTTTCCTTGACACCCTAGATTGTGATTGCTCAATGGAGGCTAAAAGGAGGAGCATCGATACACATTGGGTGGGATCTTGAAGAAGTACACATCAGGAGAAAGAGCTTCAAAGGCAACTGCTTCTTGGTTTTAATTTTATTTAAAACCTTTGTTCCGAAAGTGGATTATGGGGAGGTACCCAGGAACCACTATAAAAAACTTTAGAGCGTTGTCTCTAGCACAGAGGTGGGTGGAACTCCCGAGCAAATGGATAGGTGGAATTCCTATTCAACAGTGGTGGGTGAAATTCCCAACCGATTGAGTGAGGTGGAATTCCTACTCTAAATGTGAGGGTGTAAGTCCTCACTTAGTGGATTTTTGAGATAGCTCAAGGTTGAGCCAGTCCTAACAGTGGATGTAGGTTGGCTAACCGAGCCACTTTAAAATGTTCTTATGGTGTTTGATCTATGTGTGTTAGTATTCAGTATTTAAGTACTCTTCTAAACACACATCACTTTGCATATTGATTATCCATTCTAAACATTGCGCACAATCATCGATAATCAAACTATGTTAAGGGTCATAATGTTAGTATGATCGCTTAATGAAATTATCATGCTAAACAAATCTCTTGATAAATATTCTGTTGCACTTTAAATAATCAGGATATTTGTAAACACTATTAAAAATTGGATTGACCTATTCACCCCCCTCTAGGGTCGATCATGATGTTCTAGCACATTAAAAATGGGAACTTTCAGTACTAATACTATCCACAAGTACCCCTCAATTATCCTATCCCAATCCGTTAACCACTCGTAACGGTGCACCTTTGGGCCAACCTAATATCTCTATGGCTAGGGATTGCGATTAGCAAAACCACTATCAATTAGCACCTGGGAGGAGTATTAAATACAATTATATGACTCAATGTTCAATATATTTCAATCAGGCCACTTTGGTGACTAACAAATCGTATCATAATTTGACTTTAAGTCACAGATAATGACTTCACATCTTAATAGAGTCATACATTATCTATAAACAACTCAGTGAACATAAGAATATCATCAGTTGTTCAAATGTCTTACAATTTGTTTTTTTTTTTCGAAAAAAAGGCCATACCGGACTGTACTGGCTAACAGATTGCCAGTTGGCGATTGATCAATCAGAGACCAATAAAAGTTAGTCTCTTTTTGTAGAATTCTGATAGCCTTTAGCGACAATCGGTGTGAGCGATCGATCGAATAGAGTGATGAACAAAATATTACAAAATAGAACACCATATTTATCATTAAGGCCGACCGATCGCTACTACCGATCGGTCGGTGACAGTTGACTATAACTTAAAACAAAGAAACGATTTTGTAATGACCCGTTCTGAAATTTCCCAATTCCTTTTAGGAGACTTTCGGATCTCTGAGCTGTTACGGGACTTTGGTGGCATTGGGAGAGTGTGGGTCCTGAGGCGGGCCCCAGTTTACCTGTTTTCGAGTACGGAGACTTGGAGGATAATTTTGTAATTCTGAATTATCATACAGTTTCCTCCAAAGAAAAATATTTGGAAATCACACGTTTTTCTGTCCCGACGTTCGACGTTTGATTTTTTCGGATTTTCAATTCTTTTTCTTGAAAATGCAAAGGCTCTTCTTTTTGAAAATTTGATTTAACACATACAAGGTTTAAAAAGTAATAATAATATTGATAGTAATATTAATAAATAAAATAAATTCGATGATTAAAAAGATTGTGGGTTTTGATTTTTTTTTTTCGTAATTAAAACTCATTTAAAAATATATATTTATATAGAAAACCCAAATCCTAACCTTAACCCTACGTCACCCATATAAATATTCTCTTTCTCCTTTACCTTCCTTTTTAGCAAAACCCTAGCCTCCATCCTCTCCATTCTCTTCTCTCCAGTCCCTCTCCTCCTAAGCCAAAAAACCCTAAATCCTTTGCAGCCACCGCCACCACCACCATTGGTTCCCTTTTTCTTCTTTTCTTCCTCTCCACTTATCTTTCTTGAAACTCTAATCTCTTGACCCAACCAAGTCGAGTTAGTTGAGCAACTCTTACTCAGTTGGACTGAGTATGTGATTCCTGAGCCAAACCCAGCAAATCAGGCCTAGTTCGTTGTGATCCAGTTCGTACCCGGCCCATCTCGTTGGCTAGCTCGGACCAACTACAGTTTCAGCCCGACAGTCTGACCCAACCTGATGTTGGCCCAGCTCTAAGCCCAACTCAGTGCAACCAAAGCCCAATCCAGCAGCCTGACCCACCTTCAGGCCCGGCCCAGGGTCCTTTTCTAGGCCCAACCTAGGCCCGTTTCTGGCCCGTTCCAGGCCCAATTTTGGGTTGCTTCTGGTTTGTTTTGGGATCCCTTCTAAGGCTTTTCCAGCCCATTTTTGGATCGTTCTTGGATTGTTTCTAACTCGTTTTTGGCCGGATTTATGGGCTCAACCCAGTTTTGCAGGACCGTCTCAGTTTTTGTAGATCCGCCTTAGTTTCTCAGGCCCGGTAGCTCATGCATCATTTCTTTCAACCCGGCAGCTTGTTTTATCGCTTGGATTTCAAAAGCACGCACACAAGTGAGTGGACTTATCACTGTTTTAGCATGCATTCGCATTCTTAACCTATAACCTTGGACATCGAGTGACCTGAATGAGACCCTTCGTTTATTAAGTCACTCGGTAAGGTAACCGTTAAAATGAATATGTGGCAAAGGATCCGTTCGGGCTCACCCATGTCAATTATATGCGATTAATGGAAATTCTGATTGAATGAATGATTATTGATGCTTGAAAATTGTTGAAAACATGTTTGTGCTTAATTATAACTCACATATGATATTATGATGAATGAGACAAGTGTTAGATGGATGTTGAATATGATATGTGGAAGATGTTGTGATGCATTGCGTGTTTACGCATAAGATGCAAATGTAATCGCATGTTGGATATAGAAGTATGTGTCTAAGCACTGTTATGTGTCATTGACTGCATGATGAGGCATGTTATTGATTGGTGTCATGTCAAAACATGTTTGTGTTGTCATACATGATCATGATATCATGTGCATGCATGGGAGGATTTGTTTATGTGTATACAATCATGATGATGAGATGAGCTTGGTTGTTGGGAGGACTTCCCCGTTATGCTCCGGCGGTCGAGACCCCCATAGGGGATACGGGTTTCCCCGTGGTGTTCCGGCGGTTGAGGTGCCTGCCCTTGAGATTGGCTTCCCCGTTATGCTCCGGCGGTTTACACCCCATAGGGGATGCAGCTTTTCCCGTTGCATTCCGGTGGTTGAGGAAGTTGTGTATTGTGTGGTCTTCCGTTTGCATTGATAGGGAGACTGGAGTTTGTTGGATGACCCGATGTGAGCTACCGAAATGATGTCTCGGATTTGGTTGGTGGATTTTTGGTTGGTGGTGTAGTTGGATCTCATACATATGAAAACCTCGGTTATTATGATATTCTTGCATTCAAGCATATGATATCTATTTATGTTGCCAACATGTGATATGCATTATCCCTCCACTGGCCTGGTTAGTTCACCCCTTACCTTTCAGGTACTCCGATTGCAGAGGAGCAGGCGGGTCCCTTGAGCAGACGCCCGAGGAGGAGTAATACTAGTTAGAGATTTTATTATCATGTTTATATTTAGTTTAAAAGTCCTTGTTTGGTATGAATTCTCTGTATGATGTTTATTTCGAATGACAGTACGACTATATTTGGTCAGTTTGTGGTTGTTTGTTATGTCTCTTAGCATTATGGTCTTGCAGTTTGTTAAGTGGGAGATAATTACCCCATTTCAAAAAAATAGATATACCCGCTATCCGTTCTTTGTGTTGGTTTGAGATATTTCAGAGATAACGCGCCTGTAGCAGGACGGGGCGTTACAGATTTGAGATTTGAACAGTACTACTGATCGATTAGTACAGCCGATCAATCTATGACAGTCGACTGAAACAAAAATCCGAAACAGATCGCAGATTTCCTCTGCTTGATTCATCATTAGATTTTTCAAAACGTCATTAAAATCATCCTATCAGTGAAAGCATAAATGATTCATCGAAACCATACGTTCTTGATACCAATTGATATCGATATAGGATTGAAACTTGGGCATGAAGTTAACGTTTGAACGTCGATATTTCGTATTCTTAATGTACCCAATGAAAATATCATTCAATCCATATACACCAGTGTCTCAGGATCGTGAATCAACAATGCTAACAATGAATCATACATTCATTACGCAGAAAATCATCATAACATTGAGCGTACCTGAACCCATGCTTTCCAACAGACGTGCGTCGCTTCCTTGCTCTGTTTTCATCTTCCTCCTGCGAAACTCTTGTGCACCAGAATTTCTTTTCCTTTCCCTCTTGATTTCTCCTCTTATTTTCATGAGTGATGGGTTGAGACAGATAGATAATCGATCCAGGGCAGAGATAGGACTCTAGGGCTGTGTATTTTCTATACATACTACTTTCCATCAAAGTAGGAAACAAATCCTAAAAGATCTCCCTACATTGTGTGGTGTATTGGATGTGGTTCCCACTCGAATCCAAGTGCGTGTGGACCTCTTATGTGGGTTATTTTCAGTTTGCAGTAGCCCCTTCAGAGGTATCCACAAAGACATCGAAAGGATTATGTCTCATATAAAGAGCAGCCCGGTCAACAACAAGAAGTAGAAGTTCAGCAGGGAGTAAGGAGGAAACAAATTCTTGTTTCTTCCTGCAAATATAGTCAGCAATAAGCTCAATTTGTTCCTCCTTGCTACTGCATTTCTTGAACTTCTGCTGGAGGCCCTCTGTCTTCTTGTCCTTGATCATATCCTTAGCAGTAAGGATAAGCTCTTCAAAAGCAGCTAGTGGGAGTTCAATGCCATTTTTAATGGCAACGACCAACGATTTGATCTTCACATCTCTGCTCCAAAAGTTAGAGAGAAGGGTTCTTTCGAACATCTCATCTTGGTAAGCTGCATCTTTTACCGGATCCGGAAAGGGGTCAGGTTCTAGAGGTTTAAGCTTATGCTTAGCTAGTTTTCGGTTCTTACCTATGGGAACATCCACGGAAAAGGACATAATAGAGGAACGAAAGAGGGATGGAGCAAAGGAGACTGAAAAAGGAAAGAATCAAGAGATGGAGACAGAAAAAAGGAAGAGGTGATGGAAAAGAGGTTGGGAGGACGAAGAGAAAAGAAGTTGAGAGTATTGACAATCTGAAGCTAAAGAGACCTGTTGATTTCTCTCAAGAAAATCAACAACGATATCGATGACAATCTCCTCTGATTTCTAGCAAAGAAATCAGGGATTTTAACAGAGATATTGACCCACCAAAATTAAGGATTTGTAGCAGAGAAATCGACTGAAAATCCCTAATTTCCCTCTATGATGATTCTATATATAAAGAATGTTCATATTGATTCATACCTCTAATTTCGATAAAAATATTATAAATATATCAAGGTCTCCACACTCGACGGTGTGGAAAAACCATTCCTTTGATTCTGTGTTTTCATTTTCTTTATGGTCTCAAGAGCCAAGTTTCAAATCTTTTTCTAAAACGATCTTCGCCTACCCGACGAACAAGCAATCGACAAACACAGTTGTCATGTTGTTCGATCTGCCTTCCCTCATCTTCCGCTACGCTTCGCTTTGCTTGTTCTAGCTCTGTGCCGCGTGGATCTGAGATTCAGATCTGTTACTTCTCTGAAGAGGACCTGAGATTCAAATATGTTCATTTTCTGTCTGTGTCTTGCTTTGGGACAATTTACCTAGCACGATCACAGACCTCCCTCCCTATTTCACTCACATTGTAGACAATAGCTCCGTCCCCAACAACGGCTCCTGTGTCACAGATCTACGATTTCAGATCTGCAAGTGCTTAGCTTTGCCTCTGAGAATCTCTTCTTCTTTCCGTTGAGGTTGTCAGCCGATGCCATGGTCTGTGTCTGCTTATTCATGAGAGGATCTGAGATTCAGATCCACCTGCGTAAGAGACTCCTATTCAACGATATCCGAGACCTAATTGTCGAAATTGCACGAGCAAATATGGACATCCCTCTGGCAGTGACCCGAGATCTGATCTTCTGCCCCTGCTCCTACGCTTCGTAATAGTGAGCACCGCTTGCTGGAACTGCTTTGTTTTTATTTTGGGTTTTGCTGCATTGAATCAAGCCTCATTACCTAATCAGTCGTTCGTTTATTAGATTGAGAAATGATCTACTTGCACGAGTTGCTGCATCTTCATTTTTCAGCACACATATACCCAATCCACTCATAGCTTCTACTTCAGCACATAGCTACCCTTACCCCTATTCTCTCAAAGTTGGAAATTTTGTTTCAATTAAGCTTACCCAAAACAATTTCCTACTTTGGAAAACTCAACTCATGGGTCTTATAGAAAGTCAAGACATGCTTGGCCTCTTGGATGTCGCTATTAAAATGCCTGATCCATTGATTCTTGTTTCTTCAAAGGAGGGTGGTAGCGAGACCACTACCAAATCTAATCCTGATTATATTGCATGGAGAAGATCTGATAGGCTCCTCCGTGGATGGATTATTGGTACTCTTTTCGAAGAAGTTCTCGGGCAAGTTGTCGGACTTGACACCTCAGCCGATGTTTGGCGTGCTCTTTTGTACTTTTGCACAAGAGTCCTAGGAACGAGAATTTTACCTTCTTCAAAGCACGCAACTTCATTCCAAAGATAATTATTCTCTATCTGAGTACATTTGCATCTTTATAACTTATTGTGATGATTTGGATGCCATTGGTAAACCTCTGAATGATCGAACCAAGGTCTTTGGTCTTCTCAAGGGCCTCGGCAAAGAATATGAGCCATTTGTTACTTCAATGCTCAAACGACCCATTCCATCTTATCGAGACCTTGTTCCTCTGCTCCAAGGTCACGAAACTATGAAGAATCTTCATAACACAAGTAACTCTTCTCACCTTACCCATAATATGGCATGTCTTGGCGAATGCTTTGGTGGTGCACATTACAATCGTGGGAATCCTCGGAGAGGTCGAGGAATTGGTTGTTTTAGTTCCAGAGGACGATACTTTAATCAAGGAAGACTTCAATCTCCTCCAACCAATGGTGACAATCATCGCGGTTCTCAATCAGTTCCTCACATCCGAGGTGGCTCTTCTCTACCTTCCCAAGAGCGTTCTCCTGCCAAATCATCTAAAGAAATCATTGAGGTACGGTGCCAAATCTGTGATAAACCACGTCATACGGTTCTCGAATGTTGGCATCAATTTAATCAAGTATATCAACTAGATGATGTCACTCGGGCTCTAGCCGTAACTTCCATGAATGATCACCCCGAAAAGACTTGTTTTCCTGATACAGGTGCAGCGTCTCACATGACAGCTGATCCTGGTAGCTTACATCCATTATTCCGTATCACGACACTAATAGAGTCTTACTTGGTAATGGCAATGCACTTGATATCTCTCATATTGGCTCCACAAACATTGATATGGGGTATACAAAAATGTATCTAGACAATGTTCTTGTGGTTCCCGACATTAAAAAGAATTTGTTATCTATCAGTCAGCTTACCTCTGATTATCCTTATATAGTTGAATTTTATTCACGTGGATTTGTGATTAAGGACAGACAAACAAGAGCACTGATTGCATCAAGAAGTAGGACTGGAGGACTATATGCGCTTAAGCCAAAGGAAGAAGCAGCTCTGTTCTCAACCAGATTTCGTTCAGCCACAGATGATATTTGGCACCAACGACTTGGTCATCCTCAGCTACGGGTAGTCAATTTTTTGAAAAGCAATAAGCTTATTAGAAGCACTAGTAACAATAAGGTTGATTCTTTATGTACTAGCTGTCAGATGGCTAAGGCATGTCGCCTTTCTTTTATTCAATCTCCTAATATTTGCAAAGAACCATTTGATGTCATTCATAGTGATTTGTGGGGCCCATCACCAGTTGCATCCTTTCAACGATTTCGTCATTATGTGATATTTGTGGATGAATGTACTAGGTACACATGGTTCTATCCATTCAAGCACAAGTCAGACTTCTTCCAGTGCTTTGTAATGTTTCACAAATACATTGAAACTCAGTTTGACAGGAAAATTCGACTCTTTCAATTTGATGGTGGTGGAGATTTCGAAATTATCTATCAGATGTTGGCGTTAAATATCAAATGCTTGCCCATACACTCCTGAAGAGAATGGGTTAGTTGAACGAAAACACCGCATTGTCACCGAGTTGGGCCTTCCAATGATGTTTCATGCATATGTACCTCAACGTTTTTTGGTTGAGTCTTTTAGTACCGCTATATCCACCTACTAATCGAGTTTATCTCTCGCGACATGTTGTTTTTGATGAAACAATGTTCCCATTTCAATCTCCAAGATCACTACATAATTCTTTAGATATCTGTATTGATCTAATTGAGTTTTCTGACTGGCTTACAGATACTCCAGTGGTAGCCATGGACTCCAATGCCACCTCATCTAACACAAGAACTCCATCCACTTCAGATCTGTACACTCACATTGAAAGCCAAATTTCTCCTGCACTCACTGCTGGCTCTCATCTGGATGAATTGGCATCCCCAACTGCAGTGCCTGATGGTGAGCCTCATCATCCTGCAGATGTCGATCTATCTTTGCAACCCAGCAGTTCTCATGTGCCTTCTCATGCCCATGAAATTTCTACATCTAATGCACTATCTGATGCCCATGATATTCCTACATCCAGTGCACTATCTAAGCATCCTCTTTCCAGTCCGGCAGGTCCACGCTCTCCAATAGCTACTTGTCGCAGTCATGGAATTCTCAAGCCTAATCCAAAGTATTTTAGTTCTGATTATTGTTTGTTGGCTGATTCAATACCATCAGAACCAAAGTCCATTATCTCGGCTCTCAAACATCCTGGCTGGATTGCTGCCATGACAGATGAATTGTCAGCTCTCTCTTTCAATGAAACTTGGGATTTGGTTCCACGACAGTCTACTATGAATGTTCTTGGCTGTAAGTTGGTCTTCAAAACAAAACTCAAGTCTGATGGTTCTTTAGACCAATTGAAGGCTTGCCTTGTTGCAAAAGGGTTCAATCAGATTCCTGGCATTGATTTCTCTGAAACCTTTTCTCATGTTGTCAAGCCTGCTACGATCTGGCTTATTCTCACTATTGATCTGGCTCATGGATGGGAGATTTGTCAATTGGATGTTAAAAATGCATTTCTTCATGGGCATTTAACTGAACTTGTCTTCATGGAGCAACCTCCAGGTTTCAAAGATACCGTGCGACCACACCATGTTTGTTCACTCAAGCGTGCTCTATATGGATTGTGTCAAGCTCCATGTGCATGGTTTGACAGATTTACTACTTTGTTTTGGGCCTAGGCTTCTTTTGCAGCACTGCTGATTCCTCACTATTTATCTATCATGGTCATTAGGGAACTTTACTGTTATTGTTATATGTTGATGATATTATCGTCACAGGATCCAACCCTTCTTTGCTTCATGACTTTTTTGACAGTTGAGGCAGGAATTTGCCATGAAAGATCTGGGTCCTCTACACTACTTTCTTGGCATCTCAGTTATTTCATTCTCTGGTGGTTTATTTCTTTCTCAAATGAAATATGCATTTGATCTCTTGGAACATGCAAGGTTGCAAACTAGACTACACACCTATGGCCACCAAGTTGCACCCGTAACGCCCGCCCCTTTTCAACGAAAATCAGAGTCTATTTTTTTTTTTTTTTGACAAAGGGCGAGGACGTCATGACGCGAGTTAAGTCCGAGCTTCTAAAGCCCGGCCCTTAACTGGCCAACCCTACGTGTGCGTTGAACGAAGTCCACGAGGAACAGTTCACACGTATAAGTAAGCTTGCGGAATGTTACATAAAACGCGGAATGATAATAGAGGCTAACCTATAAATTTTAGATAGCAGGGAAGATTACATTCATCTAACTAATAAAACATCTCAACATCACCGTATCCAAAACAAAACTAGATTATAACAAGTAATTATACAATCCGACAAGCTAAACTAGACAAATACACATTTCCCAAAATAAACTTAATTAAAGCAAACAGTCTTCCTCCCCAAGCTCCTAAGCTTGGCTCCCGTCTCGTCCTTCTGCTCCGGCATTTCCTGCGTCATCAGCTAGGGTAGAAGTAGGGCGTTAGACAACGCGCCCAGTAGGACTCCGCGTAGGGCTAACACATGGATTAGTGATAACAAAGCATATAGAAAATATTATATCAAAATCATGCCATTTGGTACAATGTAATGCAATGGGTGTTTTATGTCATGAATCCCACCCATCAATCTCATCATCATTGTATAATGCCTCTTTTTCATCCATACATAATGTTCAAAATATAATCCATACCATCACCGTGCCATGACCCTCTTGATGGAAAAATCTCATCAAGATGTGATCCACACTAAGCATCCCCCTTGATGGAAGAACCATCATCAAGGTATAATAACACATAGTAACATTCTTGTTGAATAACCGTATCAACATATCATAGAGCCCATAGTAACCTCCCTGATGAATCAAAGACATCAGAATATCCCCATGATTGTTTATCGGTCGCCCCGACGGAGCATGGACTCCGGTTTCATTTCATCCTTCCCCTGTCATATCCCTCCCATGCCATGCATGAGATGTAGATGCCATATGCCATGTAATGAATATAATAACAACCATGACATTTAAAAATCCCATCAATCAAACATATAACTTGATTATCAAAAGTAGATCAAGTTAAGCTTCAATAAACACCTCATAGCTTTAAAACCCATTTTAAACCAATCATATGCTTACCAGAATAAATCAAGTAAAAACCCCTACATAATACATAATTCAAAGAAACCATCACTCAATCCATGGCTTACAATCCTACCGAATACTGACTCGCGTCTTTGTTTCGTTTTCGTCTGATAATTTGGCTGCCCACACGCGTATCGCTCGCGATATCCAATACCTTATTACATACACACATCAGTCCAAGTTTTAACCATTTCTAAGCCCATAAATCATTTCCAAGTCCATATGAAAAACCGGTCACTATTTAGGTTTTGTGGGTCCCATTTCATCTATTAAAACTTTTAATCCCATAATTCTTAAAAATTGGCCACCCTAGGCTTGATCAATCACTTATAAGGTTATTACATTAGAGCCCCTAAGTCCATGATCAATCTCCATGGAATTCTTGAATTTGGCCATTAATTACGGTTTTGCCACTACTTCATTTTCCATAATTAATCACTCATTTATCCATGCATTTTTAAGTCCAAAAATTGATCCATAATTTAGATCTATTATTGGTCTATCAACCATAACATGAACTCATCGAAGATAAGTCCTTAACTTAACCAAATCTCAATCAATCTAAACACATTCATAATCCAACCTAACCCATCAAAAGACTCATAAATGGGCCATGGGTTCGGCCATACACCATGGCCGAACCCATGGTGTCCTTTTCCCATTTTTTCTTCTTTGGGTCCATTGTTCACATTTGAATTTATCACAAGTCCTGTAACACCCTGGAATTTCAAAGTTATCAGTTTATGTGAAAATATTCATATTTACGGAATTGCCATTGTGATAAAAATTGATTGGAATTTAAATGGGTCAATGGCTCAATCGAGACCCAAAGGATGATAGTTGGTTTACAAAACAAATAAATGGGTAAGATAAATTTAAACGGGTCCAGAATCATATTTGGGTCAGATTTTGATAAATGGGTCAAAATGGCTAGATGGGACCCAATGGGTCGTGTGAATGGCATGATTAACCATGGATTGAGTTCAAGCTTAGTAAATTTAAGTTTATTAATTACTTGAGTTTGGTTGGAGTTGAAATGAATGGTTGGTTTAGTTAAGTTGAATTTATTAGTTAAGTTAAATTAAATGAGTGACTTAGTTTGGGTGAGTTGAATAAATGAGTTGAATGAATATGTATTATTAATGTAAGTGAGTGAAGTGTGTGAATGGGAGGAGAAGTGGTTTAAATTCCAATTTTGAGCAAGGAAAAACGTTGGTGCATGGGGAGACAATACCATGCATGTAACCCCCATTTAGGTGATGAATAAAAATGGGAGTTACATTTTGTATGGGAGTTACTTATTGAAGTCACAAAGGTTGCAAGGGACGTTGGCTGCATGCATGAGCAATTCATGCATGTAACGGCTACCATGTAGATAAGAGAGTGATGGCTTGGAGAGTTACAAATGCATGAATGAAGGAGGATGCAAATAATTACAAAGATATACATGGAAGATGTTGGAGGTGGGAGTGTGATTTCAAATGCAAGTGTGTTACACGTTGGAAATGGTTAGAGAGCATTGGTTGGTCTTCAAAAGACAGCTATACATGGATTGATGGTTCATGCATGTAACTCCAAGGTTGGAGAATAAAATAGGTAGCTGATTGGAGGAGTTACACACAAAAGATTACAGCATTTTAAATTCAAATTATGTAATAAATCAATGGGAATATCAATGTGTTTTCACACTTGGAAGTGGGGAGTTTTTATTCCAATGATGGAACTCCCACATGGGACGTTAATGAGGGCCAAATGGGGTTGATTGGAGCTGCTGTTGGTGGAGTTACACTTAAGAGAGGTGGCTGTTACATAAGCCAAAAATGGAGAGACAACAACAAGGGACGGTGTAACACATGGGGGTTATATTTCAAAGTGAAACTCCCATGTGAGAACCTAAGAAAAGGGGGGGTTACACAAGTCCAATTTACAAGGGACGTTGGGAACATGGGGAGGTTTCATCTCATGATGAAACCCCCAAGTAACATAAAGATTAGGGTAAAGGCAATGAGAGTTACACAAAGTTTAACTTGGGCTGGTTTTTGATTAAACAAAGGGTGCTCATTTCTCTCTCTCTCCCTTTCTCTTGGCCGTTCTCTGTTTTCCCAAGAACTAAGAGCAGTAGCTGGTTGTTAATCAGTCCTTGGTTTGATTCCTTTTCATCAAGACAAGTTCAGCAAAAAGGGAAGGAACAAGCGGGAGTAAAGATCAAGTGGAGGAGTCGCGGAAACGGTAGGTGTTCGATAAACTATGTTGTTTAATTAAGAAATATGATCCGGCTATTTGATGGCTGAATCTAACAAGGGTTAAATGTTGGTTAGAAGTACAAGAATGAGATCAAAAGATGGACCATAGGGTTCGGCCCATTGGATGGCCAAACCCCATGGAAATGTTGGATTTATTTAGATGGTTTTTGGAAATTAAAACCATACAATTTTGGGACTGTTTTTAGATGATTTTAAGTGTGTATTTTAAAAAGGTTAAAACATAGATAAGGAAGTTATTTTGGACATAGATGAATAATTAAGAAACTCAAAACCAAAGGACATAGGGTTCGGCCACCATGGAGGGCCGAACCCCATGCAAATAATGGTTTGTTTTGGATGTGTTTGGAACAAATAAACCATGAAGTTGATGGACTGTTTTGGGTTATTAATTTAAGATGTAAGTACATGTTTTACAATGGTTTAAAAACATGGATTTGGGTGCTGGTTTCAGACCTAAGATGAAGGACTAAAGGTTCAAAATTAATCTCATGGTGTTCGGCCAATATACATGGCCGAACCCTATGAAATTGGGCTAATTTTGGAGGATTGTTTTGAAGGTTAAAAACCTGATTTAGATATACAGTTATTACCTGGTTAATTAAGGTTTAAAAACAGTAAATGTAATCATTGGGTTCAGCCATGATGGAGGGCCGAACCCCATGTAAAACGGTGTGGGTTTTCATGTTGAGAACTCCATGGAAACCATGGAAACCATGAAGATCCATGGACTGTTTTGTGGAATAATTGGGTTAAGTTTATGATGAACATTAGGTATTATTTATATGCTTTAATTTAAGAATAATATATGTTGTTTATGGAGTTAGTATGGGTAGGTAATCGGCCAATATGAATGATGGAAATGGAGTATAAAATCACATTGGTGAGGTTCGGCCATGTGTATGGCCGAACCCCACTAATGATGATTGTGGGACATAATTGTTGATTTTATATGAGTATATGGAGGGTTAAAGAAGGATCAAATTAGGTGATGAGGTTCAGCCATGTGTATGGCTGCACCCCACTAAAGATGGTTTTATGTATGATGATGAAAGTTAGTTAATATAAAGCAAAGGTTGGTCTCAATGGCATAATTGTAATTATGGCTGAAATGATCAAAAATAAAATGATCATATGATGGGATAAATGGGCTAAAACCAAAGTGGTAAGGTTCAGCCATAATGTATGGCCGAACCCTACTAAGGTTCGTTTAGAAGTTTGGGTAATTAGATAGGTTTTAATTAAATAAATGAATGACCAATGTATGAGATTCGGCTATGGCTTTGGCCGAACCCCACTAGGTGATTCTTGGAACATAAAGCTTTGCTGGAAATTAGGTGGATAAATGATTAAGTTGCTGCCATGTATATAGGGTATTCGGATTTTTAGAACGGTGAGCGAGACGTGATCGGAAGACGGTCCAAAGGAAGGATCGAACAAAGTAAACTACTGTAGGTTTCCTACCTTGTTGTAACCACCCAACTTATTCGCTGTTTTATGTTTATTTGAATAAGTTATTTGAATCAAATGTTATATTTACAAATGGCATGTTTGCATAGACATCTCATGCATAGCATGGGATGATGGGGAAGTAACCGGAGGCCACACTCCGTCGGGGCGTCCGAAAGACCATTGTGGGGTACCCTGATGATGAGAATCCCATCAGGAGGAATCCGGAGGCCACACTCCGTCGGGGCGTCCGAAAGACCACTGTGGGTTACCTTGACGATGAGAATCCCGTCAAGTGATGGCTATGTTGAATGGTGATGGGTGGGACTCATTACATGTTCATTTCATACATAGCATATTTTTATAGAATTTGTCACACTTGCATAACTATTATACTATTTGCATGATTTTGACTAACCATGTGGTAGCCCTATTCGGAAACACTACTGGGCGCGTTGATCTAACGCCCTATCTATATCTTTAGTGGATGATGCAGGGAAAGGAAAGAACGTGATTGGAGAAGAGGACCAAGTACGAAAACTTGGGCGATTTGAATGATTGCAATGGACTATGAATGGATTATTTATGGATGATTTATTTGGAACAATGTAATTTGTTAAATTAGATGTTGGCATGTAATAATGTAGTTAATTAGATGCTATGGTTTGTTTTACGTTGGATGTTTGGATTAAACGATTAGTTAAGATCGGTTAGTGATTTTGGAAAATAAATAAGGTACTTTGCTATCTAAAAATGGAAATTGGATTAATCATAGGTTCTATTATAACCTCAGTTAGATCTAGACTAAGTTAATTCCGCTAAGTAAATATGTACCATGTGCGGATCAGTTTTATGGACTTAGTTCATACGCACATGGGCTTGGCCAGTTAAGGGTCGGATTTAGAGATCCGAACTTAACTCGCGTCGTGACATTCCGCCCCGATCACTTATTGATTATTATTATAAAAAAAAAAAATAAACTCTGAAAATTTAGAGTGAAAAGGGCGGGGTGTTACAGTTGGTATCAGAGCAAAACGGGAAGTTGAATCTTCCGAAGTAAGATTAAGACGGTTTCATGTCTCACTGACGGATAAGAATCCCAACTGACCGACTCTTCGGAGTCCGCTGACTGGGGGCCGGATTAATTTACTTCGTGGACTCAGACTGAACAAACCAATCTGAGAACAACAGTGGAAGATAGCAAAAGTACATTATTATAATTCATCTATCAAACGTAGCAAAATAGGATATACATTCCCCAATACTCCCCAATTGAGAAAGACAAACATAGGGAATTTAGAGACTCTCCCCTCAAAAACAAATAGTAAAATCAAGTTTGCTTATTTGGAAATCTCCCCAAAATTGTGAAAAAATATAAACTATATGAGGAAACTAAGTCAATAATGTTTTATGACTTAGGGAAATGGCTCCAAAGAAAAAGATCCCTCAGAATCAGAAAGGGAAGGAAAAGGTGTTGCAAATCACACAACATGAGAAAGTGTTATCTCAACACGAAAAATCTGTGCATGAGAAGGAGCCATCTGTACATGAGAAAGAGGTAACCCAACCTGATGGGGAGCGATCTGTTCATGAAAAGTCTCACAACGCGGAAGAATCACAGCACTCATGGAGGGAAGAAAAGGGGAGTGAGAATGCATCACAGAAAGAGGGAGAAGGGAACAGTGGTGTACATATACCACATGTGCCACCTGAACTTCAAGGCTTAGTTCAAGCAGTGGTAACCTCAGTACTCCAGCAACATATGAATGGGAGTGAAAGTTCCAGGGATGCCAGTGACCGTAGTATGGCACGAGAATTTCAACAACAGCGTCCTCCCTACTTCAAAGGGAAAGAGGGGGCTGTCGGAGCTGAGCATTGGCTGAAGAAGATCACCCAGATCTTAAAATTACTTAAGATCTCGAGTCATACTGACAGGATTTTACTGGCTACTTCACAATTGATAGAAGATGCCGGTAAATGGTGGGAGGTGGTGGAGAAGCAGAGGGAACTCATACCAGCTAGGGAGAGGACGGCCATGACATGGAATGAGTTTTCAGCAACCTTTCTGGAACATTACTTTCCGGAGGAGGAGAAGGAGCGACAGACGGAACTTTTTCTGTCCTTGGTACAGGGCTCTATGACGGTGGCAGAGTATCACCGTGAATTTCTCAGTTTATCCATTTATGCATTCTATATGGTGGACACAGAACTTCGTAAAGCAAGAAAGTTTGAGAGGGGTCTACGGCCGAACATCAGGGCCAAAGTGACCATATTTAAGTGCACCACATTGGCTGAGGTGGTCAGCAAGGCCACAATAGCAGAAAAGGAGGTGAATGCAACAGTACGATTTGACAATCGTCGAGCTCCAAGTGGGAGGGGTGGGTTTCAGCCCAACAAGAGGTTCCGTCCGAACTTCAGTAGACCCTCACCATCTACTGGGTCCGCGGGGAGCTTTCGTCCCAACCAGCCCTCCCCATCTGCATCAGTCACCCAGTCATTCAAAGGGGTGAACAACTGTTTTCACTGTAACCAGCCGGGTCACTTCAAGAGAGACTGTCCAAAGCTCAATAGGCTCTCATATTCCAGAGGATCTTTCCGTCCACCAGCTAGGCCAGCTAACTTCCGAGGAGGCAGGACATATAATCAGGCGGGACGGGCGCCTACTCCTACCGGATCTGGACGACTATTTGCTCTGGAACCTCCTGAGGATGTGGATCATTCTGTGATTCAAGGTATGGCCGTTGTCAATAGTTCTTATGCTTATGCATTGTTTGATTCTGGAGCATCGCACTCTTTTATATCTGCATCCTTTATAACTGCTACTGGAACACTAGTACAAAAGCTGTCCACCACACTCACAGTAGTATCCCCTGTCGGAGACACGTCTTTGGGACTCATATGCACGGCCATAAATACAGAACTCGCTGGACTCAGATTTGAGTTCAATTATTTGGTACTCGACATGACTGAGTACGATATTATATTTGGCATGGACTGGTTGGCTAGTTATGAAGCCAATATTGATTGTTATCGCCGAAGAGTGACATTTTGGTCACCCGAGGGAAAGCAGTATATAGTTCGTGCCGACAAGCAAAGCAGATTGCAGGAAGGGTTGCATCATTTGGTGTTGAACAATATTGTCATCAACAAAGCACCAGTCACTGAACTTCCAGCAATTGTGAAAGAATTTGTTGATGTCTTTCCAAAAGAACTTCCTGGTATACCGCCTATGAGGGAGCTCAATTTTGAGATCAAGCTATATCCTGGTACCTCACCAGTGTCTCTACCCCATTATCGGATGGCACCGGCAGAAATGTCCGAGTTGAAGAAGCAGCTTGATGAATTACTCAGACTGGGTTGCATTCGGAACAGCACATCGTCATGGGGAGCTCCAGTGTTGTTCGTGAAAAAGAAGGATGGTTCACTTAGAATGTGTGTGGACTACCGGAAGTTAAATCAGCTAACTGTCCGGAACAAGTATCCTCTACCCAGGATCGATGATTTATTCGATCAGTTGAGGGGATCCAGTCATTTTTCCAAGATTGATCTGATGTCCGGTTATCATCAAATCCGGGTCAAAGAGGAAGACATCGAGAAAACAGCTTTCAGAACACGGTATGGACTATTTGAATTTGTAGTCATGCCATTTGGGCTTACCAACGCACCGGCTGTGTTCATGGACTTAATGAACAGAATATTTCGTCCATATTTGGATCGGTTTGTTATAGTGTTCATTGACGATATCCTGATCTATTCCAAGAGTCAGGAGGATCATGCTGAGCATCTTCGAATAGTATTGAACACCTTGAGACAGAACCAGCTGTATGCCAAAGCAAGCAAATGCGAATTTTGGCTACCTGAGGTCAAATTCTTAGGGCATGTTATAACAGCAGATGGTATAGCCGTTGATCCGGCTAAGGTGGCAGCAGTAAGTGAGTGGAAAGCACCAAAGAATGTCACCGAAATCCGTAGTTTTCTGGGTTTGGCTGGATATTATAGGAAGTTTATCATGGACTTCTCCAAAATTGCATCCCCATTGACTCGACTCACGCAGAAAGGAGTCAAATATGAATGGTCAGAGCTGTGCAATCAGAGATTTGAGGAGCTGAAAGAGAGACTTACAACTGCTCCTATTCTAGTTTTGCCAGAAAGGGGCAAAGGTTATGAAGTACAATGTGATGCATCAGGAGAGGGACTGGGATGTTCACTCATGCAACGTAATCGGGTGGTGGCATATGGTTCAAGACAACTAAAGATACATGAACGCCTCTACCCCACACATGATCTGGAATTAGCTGCGGTGGTCTTTGCTCTCAAAAGCTGGAGACACTATCTATATGGGGAGAAGTTTGAAGTATTTTCAGATCACAAGAGCTTGAAGTATTTATTTGATCAGAAAGAGCTCAACCTGAGGCAGCGCAGATGGATGGAATATCTGGCGGATTATGAATTTGCGCTCCGATATCATCCGGGAAAGGCCAACAAAGTGGCGGATGCTCTCAGCCGCATGTCTCATGCATCAGTGGCATGTTTGATCAGGACTGAATGGGAGATGTTGAATTCCATTCGTGAGTTTAATCTATATATAACAAACCATGGGAGTATGTACAATTTGATCATACGATCCAACATGGTTACAAAGATTGAACAGGAGCAACGAACAGATCCGGAAATGGCTGAGACATGGGCCAAGATGTCTAATGGCGAGGTTGTACCGGATTGGGAATTACGACCAGGACAGGGTCTTATGTTCCGGGGTAGAATATATGTGCCAAGAAGCTGCAGAAAAGAATTATTGATAGAGGCACATCAGAGCAAGTTGTCCATTCATCCGGGTAGCACAAAAATGTATCATGATTTAAAAAGACATTATTGGTGGCATGGACTCAAGAAGGATGTTGCAGACTATGTGGCTCATTGTTTAACTTGTCAGCAGGTTAAGACGGAACATCAGAAGCCACCAGGGTTACTCAAGCCCTTAGCAGTGCCGGAATGGAAATGGGAGCACATTTCCATGGACTTTGTGACGGGGTTGCCGAGGTCATCGAAAGGCAATGACGCTATATGGGTTGTGGTAGACCGATTGACTAAGTCCGCGCATTTTATTCCTATTAAGATGACAGATTCATCAGAGACATTGGGTCGGAGATATATCAAAGATATCATCAGATTACATGGTATTCCACAGACTATAGTGTCTGATAGAGATGGCCGATTCACCGGCAGGGTATGGCAGAGCATGCAGTCGGCCATGGGAACCGATTTACTTATTAGCACAGCATTCCATCCACAGACCGATGGACAATCGGAAAGAACAATACAAACGTTGGAGGACATGTTGAGGGCGTGCATGCTAGACTTCAAAGGTGGATGGGAGGATCATTTGCCATTGGTGGAATTTTCTTATAACAATAGCTACCAGGCAAGCCTCCAGATGGCACCATTCGAAGCTTTGTATGGTAGACCATGCAGGTCACCAGTGTGCTGGACCGAGGTCGGCGAACCTGCACTGATAGGACCTGAGTTGGTTGCAGAAACTACTGCACAGATCCAGTTGATACGTCAACATTTGTTGACCGCACAGAGTCGGCAAAAGAGCTATGCGGATAAAAGGAGGAGGTTTCTCGAATTTGAAGTGGGAGACATGGTATTCTTGAAGGTCTCGCCACGAAAAGGGCACATGAGATTTGGGAAGAAAGGAAAATTGTCGCCAAGATATGTGGGACCGTTTTCAATTATCAGAAGGATGGGAGATGTAGCCTATCAGTTGGCACTTCCTTCGCAATTGGCGTCTCTACATGATGTATTCCATGTATCTATGCTGAGGAAGTACAACCCTGATCCATCTCATGTTTTGAATGTGCAAGATATAGATGTGCAAAGCGACGTCACTTATGTCGAGAAGCCGGTTGGAATATTGGAAAGTGAGCAAAGGGTGTTGCGTAACCGAGCGATTCAGTTCGTCAAGGTGGTATGGGATCGACATGGTGTTGAGGAAGCCACTTGGGAATTAGAATCGGAGATGAGAGCATCTCACCCTGAATTGTTTGTATGATTTACTTTGAAATCCTACTTCGTTCGATTTTCGGGACGAAAATTATAAAAAGATTATTGTATTGTAACACCCTGGAATTTCAAAGTTATCAGTTTATGTGAAAATATTCATATTTACGGAATTGCCATTGTGATAAAAATTGATTGGAATTTAAATGGGTCAATGGCTCAATCGAGACCCAAAGGATGATAGTTGGTTTACAAAACAAATAAATGGGTAAGATAAATTTAAACGGGTCCAGAATCATATTTGGGTCAGATTTTGATAAATGGGTCAAAATGGCTAGATGGGACCCAATGGGTCGTGTGAATGGCATGATTAACCATGGATTGAGTTCAAGCTTAGTAAATTTAAGTTTATTAATTACTTGAGTTTGGTTGGAGTTGAAATGAATGGTTGGTTTAGTTAAGTTGAATTTATTAGTTAAGTTAAATTAAATGAGTGACTTAGTTTGGGTGAGTTGAATAAATGAGTTGAATGAATATGTATTATTAATGTAAGTGAGTGAAGTGTGTGAATGGGAGGAGAAGTGGTTTAAATTCCAATTTTGAGCAAGGAAAAACGTTGGTGCATGGGGAGACAATACCATGCATGTAACCCCCATTTAGGTGATGAATAAAAATGGGAGTTACATTTTGTATGGGAGTTACTTATTGAAGTCACAAAGGTTGCAAGGGACGTTGGCTGCATGCATGAGCAATTCATGCATGTAACGGCTACCATGTAGATAAGAGAGTGATGGCTTGGAGAGTTACAAATGCATGAATGAAGGAGGATGCAAATAATTACAAAGATATACATGGAAGATGTTGGAGGTGGGAGTGTGATTTCAAATGCAAGTGTGTTACACGTTGGAAATGGTTAGAGAGCATTGGTTGGTCTTCAAAAGACAGCTATACATGGATTGATGGTTCATGCATGTAACTCCAAGGTTGGAGAATAAAATAGGTAGCTGATTGGAGGAGTTACACACAAAAGATTACAGCATTTTAAATTCAAATTATGTAATAAATCAATGGGAATATCAATGTGTTTTCACACTTGGAAGTGGGGAGTTTTTATTCCAATGATGGAACTCCCACATGGGACGTTAATGAGGGCCAAATGGGGTTGATTGGAGCTGCTGTTGGTGGAGTTACACTTAAGAGAGGTGGCTGTTACATAAGCCAAAAATGGAGAGACAACAACAAGGGACGGTGTAACACATGGGGGTTATATTTCAAAGTGAAACTCCCATGTGAGAACCTAAGAAAAGGGGGGGTTACACAAGTCCAATTTACAAGGGACGTTGGGAACATGGGGAGGTTTCATCTCATGATGAAACCCCCAAGTAACATAAAGATTAGGGTAAAGGCAATGAGAGTTACACAAAGTTTAACTTGGGCTGGTTTTTGATTAAACAAAGGGTGCTCATTTCTCTCTCTCTCCCTTTCTCTTGGCCGTTCTCTGTTTTCCCAAGAACTAAGAGCAGTAGCTGGTTGTTAATCAGTCCTTGGTTTGATTCCTTTTCATCAAGACAAGTTCAGCAAAAAGGGAAGGAACAAGCGGGAGTAAAGATCAAGTGGAGGAGTCGCGGAAACGGTAGGTGTTCGATAAACTATGTTGTTTAATTAAGAAATATGATCCGGCTATTTGATGGCTGAATCTAACAAGGGTTAAATGTTGGTTAGAAGTACAAGAATGAGATCAAAAGATGGACCATAGGGTTCGGCCCATTGGATGGCCAAACCCCATGGAAATGTTGGATTTATTTAGATGGTTTTTGGAAATTAAAACCATACAATTTTGGGACTGTTTTTAGATGATTTTAAGTGTGTATTTTAAAAAGGTTAAAACATAGATAAGGAAGTTATTTTGGACATAGATGAATAATTAAGAAACTCAAAACCAAAGGACATAGGGTTCGGCCACCATGGAGGGCCGAACCCCATGCAAATAATGGTTTGTTTTGGATGTGTTTGGAACAAATAAACCATGAAGTTGATGGACTGTTTTGGGTTATTAATTTAAGATGTAAGTACATGTTTTACAATGGTTTAAAAACATGGATTTGGGTGCTGGTTTCAGACCTAAGATGAAGGACTAAAGGTTCAAAATTAATCTCATGGTGTTCGGCCAATATACATGGCCGAACCCTATGAAATTGGGCTAATTTTGGAGGATTGTTTTGAAGGTTAAAAACCTGATTTAGATATACAGTTATTACCTGGTTAATTAAGGTTTAAAAACAGTAAATGTAATCATTGGGTTCAGCCATGATGGAGGGCCGAACCCCATGTAAAACGGTGTGGGTTTTCATGTTGAGAACTCCATGGAAACCATGGAAACCATGAAGATCCATGGACTGTTTTGTGGAATAATTGGGTTAAGTTTATGATGAACATTAGGTATTATTTATATGCTTTAATTTAAGAATAATATATGTTGTTTATGGAGTTAGTATGGGTAGGTAATCGGCCAATATGAATGATGGAAATGGAGTATAAAATCACATTGGTGAGGTTCGGCCATGTGTATGGCCGAACCCCACTAATGATGATTGTGGGACATAATTGTTGATTTTATATGAGTATATGGAGGGTTAAAGAAGGATCAAATTAGGTGATGAGGTTCAGCCATGTGTATGGCTGCACCCCACTAAAGATGGTTTTATGTATGATGATGAAAGTTAGTTAATATAAAGCAAAGGTTGGTCTCAATGGCATAATTGTAATTATGGCTGAAATGATCAAAAATAAAATGATCATATGATGGGATAAATGGGCTAAAACCAAAGTGGTAAGGTTCAGCCATAATGTATGGCCGAACCCTACTAAGGTTCGTTTAGAAGTTTGGGTAATTAGATAGGTTTTAATTAAATAAATGAATGACCAATGTATGAGATTCGGCTATGGCTTTGGCCGAACCCCACTAGGTGATTCTTGGAACATAAAGCTTTGCTGGAAATTAGGTGGATAAATGATTAAGTTGCTGCCATGTATATAGGGTATTCGGATTTTTAGAACGGTGAGCGAGACGTGATCGGAAGACGGTCCAAAGGAAGGATCGAACAAAGTAAACTACTAGTAGGTTTCCTACCTTGTTGTAACCACCCAACTTATTCGCTGTTTTATGTTTATTTGAATAAGTTATTTGAATCAAATGTTATATTTACAAATGGCATGTTTGCATAGACATCTCATGCATAGCATGGGATGATGGGGAAGTAACCGGAGGCCACACTCCGTCGGGGCGTCCGAAAGACCATTGTGGGGTACCCTGATGATGAGAATCCCATCAGGAGGAATCCGGAGGCCACACTCCGTCGGGGCGTCCGAAAGACCACTGTGGGTTACCTTGACGATGAGAATCCCGTCAAGTGATGGCTATGTTGAATGGTGATGGGTGGGACTCATTACATGTTCATTTCATACATAGCATATTTTTATAGAATTTGTCACACTTGCATAACTATTATACTATTTGCATGATTTTGACTAACCATGTGGTAGCCCTATTCGGAAACACTACTGGGCGCGTTGATCTAACGCCCTATCTATATCTTTAGTGGATGATGCAGGGAAAGGAAAGAACGTGATTGGAGAAGAGGACCAAGTACGAAAACTTGGGCGATTTGAATGATTGCAATGGACTATGAATGGATTATTTATGGATGATTTATTTGGAACAATGTAATTTGTTAAATTAGATGTTGGCATGTAATAATGTAGTTAATTAGATGCTATGGTTTGTTTTACGTTGGATGTTTGGATTAAACGATTAGTTAAGATCGGTTAGTGATTTTGGAAAATAAATAAGGTACTTTGCTATCTAAAAATGGAAATTGGATTAATCATAGGTTCTATTATAACCTCAGTTAGATCTAGACTAAGTTAATTCCGCTAAGTAAATATGTACCATGTGCGGATCAGTTTTATGGACTTAGTTCATACGCACATGGGCTTGGCCAGTTAAGGGTCGGATTTAGAGATCCGAACTTAACTCGCGTCGTGACATTCCGCCCCGATCACTTATTAATTATTATTATAAAAAAAAAAAATAAACTCTGAAAATTTAGAGTGAAAAGGGCGGGGTGTTACAAGTCCCTCCATATGGGGATTTCACCATTCATTTAAATCACTCATTTGATCACATTGGTTTTATCTCTTGGGTTCATCAAAACTATTAACATTTCCATTTATTTTCCATTATTCACAACCCTTCATTCCATCATTTGATCACCATAGGGTTCGGCCATACACCATGGCCGAAACCATGGCTCATGATCCATCATTCGTTGCTCCAAAATACCTACATTCACCAAAATATTAAATCCATCGTTTCTATCCTTTAAACCCATCATTTGATCACCATTTCATCACCATAGGGTTCGGCCATATACCATGGCCGAACCCATGGTTCAAGATTCATTCCATCCATGCATTTCAAAACCATAAAACCCCTTTTCATTTTTATCATAAAACCATTTTTAAACTTACCCGCATTCATTCATTTAAAACCCTAATTTTCATTAGCTAAAAACCCTCATTGTCTTCCATTCTTTAAACCCTAACCAATTACATCAAAACCCCTAATCACCCAGCATGGCCGAACCCTATGGCCCATGATTTCCTTCCAATCACCTAATTTCATGCTTAATTTAATAAATTACACCATGCACTTAATACATTTATTCATTTCTTTCCCTAACCCTAATTTGCCCATTTAGGGTTTCCTCCACCTTCCACCCTTTCATTTGATGGATTTAAAATCCATGGCATAAAATTATCTAACCACCATTAAATTTTACAAAAATAAGCCCCAAATCTTAAACCCTAAAATCCAAAACTTCTTGTTTAAGAAACACTCACAATCTGTCGTCACCTCCGACTTCCGTCACTCCCGGCGATTTCCTTAGCCTCCTCTCTCCTTCCTCTTGATCTTTGGTAGGTCAAGATTCTTGATCAATGGTGGCAAACCCCAACCTTAGGATCGGCCAAGTTAGGGTTTGTATTGAGATATGGAGAGGGGAAAGATGATGAGAGGGGAGATGATAACCTTGATCTTAGAGTGATTTTGCTTAAATTTCCACTTTTTTCTTCTCTCCTTCTCTTCTCTTCTCCTTAGCTCTCTTTCTCTCCTTCACTTGGAGCATGGGACGGCAATGGAGAATGAAAAAAATGGAGAGAGTAACAATGAAGAGAGGATAAGAAATGAGACAAGAATCAAGGCTTATCCCCATTTGTGACCTAACTTACACTTGCATTAATTATTCTACGAACCTTAAGATATTTTAAAGATATTTAAATTGCTTTATGGTGGTGGTTATCTAAACCACCACCAAGCCCAACGTGTTTTACATTTGAGGTGGGGTAGCTTGGTCTCCCATTTGACCAATTTAACCCCATTTGCTTAACTTAATCACTTGATTAATTAAATTATTAATTTAGGTTAATTTATTTCCACTTAACCTAATTTCACCTCATTAAATTACCTTTATACTTCCACCCATGGTTGACTAATTCCACTATGGTGGCCGGCCCCACCAATCCTTGGGTCCACACGCCACCTCACTTAGTGAGGTGGAGGTGGGTCCCACTTGGCCACATCACCTTGGTTTAATTCTAAATTAACTTAGGTGATTTAAATTTCATTTAATTCATTCTAAATGGATCCCCATTGGGCCCATGACCCGATTACATTTTCATCTTATCCATTTACCTTAGAGCTTAATTACCTTGACCCATTGGGTCCCAAATGGGTATTTGACCTAATTTGACCATTCTTGACCCATTTAACCCTCATTGTCCCTTTAAATGAATTTAAATCAACTCCATAGTCCATTGGGCCATACTTGGGCCTTTGTCCAGATTTTGGCCCATTTACCATTTATTCTACCAATTTTCCAATTTTCATCATTAAAATAAATAATATTCACATATTCTTTGATTTACAAATTCCGAGCCATTACATTAATCATTATTGACCAACTAAATGAATTTCATCCAACCCATGGTCCATTGGACCATACTTGGGCCTTTGCCCAAACTTTGATTCACTTAACATTTATTCCATTAAAATTCTCAATTTCCATAACTAAAATAAATAATAACCACAGATATACTAATTCACAAATTCCGGGTCATTACAATACAATCCTCTTTTGAAATTTTCGTCCCGAAAATTCGAGTGAAGTAGAGATTCCAATCATCTCATACAAAGAGCTCCGGATGAGCGACACTCATCCCTGACTCAAGTTCCCAGGTGGTTTCCTCATTGCCATGTCATTCCCATACCACCTTGATCTGCGCTGTAGTCTCCGTAACCAACTCCGGTCCCATCAGCGCAGGCTCATCAGCCTCTGTCCAACACACTGGCGATCTATACGGCCTACCATATAAGGCCTTAAATGGAGCCATCTGGAGGTCTGCCTGGTAACTGTTATTATAGGAGAACTTCACCAGTGGCAAATGATCCTCCCATCCACCCTTGAAGTCCAGCATACATGCTCACAGCATATCCTCCAATATCTGTATTGTCCTCTCCGACTGTCCATCAGTCTATGGATGGAATGCTGTGCTGGTCAACCCGTCGGTCCCCATAGCCGACTACATACTCTGCCATACCCTGCTAGTGAACCAGCCCTCTCTATCGGACACAATAGTCCGAGGTACACCATGTAGTCTGATAATATCTCGGATGTACTGCCGACCCAAGGTCTCCGATGAATTTGTCGTTTTGACAGGAAGAAAATGTGCAGACTTTGTCAATCAGTCCCCCACGACGCATATTGCATCATGGCCCCTTTACGACCTTAGTATCCCTATTACAAAGTCCATGGCTACATGTTCCCATCTCCACTCCGGCACTGGTAAGGGTTTGAGTAAACCCGGTGGCTCCTGATGCCCCACCTTAACCTGCTGACAAGTTAGTGCAGCGAGTAACAAACTCTGCCACATTTCTCTTGAGTCCATGCCACCAATAATGCCTCTTAAGATCATGGCACATCTTGGCGCTGTCTGGCTGGGTAGAGAGCTTGGTTTGGTGTGCTTCAACCAACAACTCTCTTCTGCAGCTCTCAGGCACATATGTCCTACCTTGGAATACAAGACCCTGTCACGGTCGTAATTCCTATTCCGGTACCACCTCGCCTGTAGATATCTCGGTCCATACCTCCTCCATTTCTGGGTCTATTCGTTGTTCCCGTTCAATCACGTCAAGTACCTCTTAATTACATCAACATCACTCATATCAACCTATGAGTTTCATTATTGCAGAAATTACTCTGTCTCATGCTATCTGTTTCTCTCATGAACCCATTTGCGATCTTATGTAGACTAATGTATTCTATTGTACTTTACCTGCTACCAAAACATTTCCCATACGTACTTATTCAACACGTTCTTTCGTCTACTTTCTGTGTGAGGTAGCCTGCCAGTACAAGTCTACGCTCAAGCCCTTTGCTAATTCCATTTCAACTAGGTTTCTATCTGCACTCTCCTGGAACTCCATCGGTTAACTACAGAGTCAGCTAGCTAGACTAACTCGACAGTCGCCCATAGCTTCCCATTCGAGTTTCAGTAGACTTTAACTTTCCCATTAAACACACCTCCAAAACTTAACACCTCTTCAATTTCACATAAGTCACTATGTGACTAACCCTTTTTGTTCATAATTTCTACGATACCAACACCCGGCATCAATCTAAACCACCATGGGAACCCTCATCCATGGTTAGTAACCATCCATGAATATAACCCTCCTATGGGTATAACCCATTCATGGGCATACTAATACCTTCATAAGACTATGCTGTCTACCATAAGACTCATGGGTCAACTTATGGAACCAAACTGTATCTATCGGGAACTCGACATATCCACCAATGGTCGTTCTTGTCTACCAACAGGGAATAATACAGTAAATGTAGTGAACATTTATTGTACTAATAACATACGTGAAGGTAGTAGGTACAAGAGAGTAGAATGTTCTCAAATTAAATAATGCATAAGCATATGAACTACAACTACTGCCATACCTTGAACCACCGAATGATCCATTGTCTCTGGAGAAGAAATCGTAGCATTCAGCTGTCCCGACTCTGTCGGAATAGGTGCCCTTCCTGTCGGGTCATGTGCTCTAGACAACAGTGAGGACCTCTGAAGTGCGAAGATCTATAGTTCTGAGGACACTCTTTTTTAAAATGCCCCTGCTGACCACACTGGAAACAGGAACTTCCAGTAGAGGCTGACCGACGAGAACCTCTGAAGTGCGAAGATTTATCGTTCTGTGGGCACTCTCTTTTGAAATGCCCTTGCCGACCACACTGGAAACAAGAATTTCCAGTAGAGGCTGAAGGTCTCCAAAAGTTGGGTCTGAATCTCTTGTGAGGACGAAAGGTATTTACCCCACTCTGACCTCTTCGGTCCTGTGTTTCATTTCCGTTCAAGAGTTGTTGTAAAACATAAGTGACTAGAGCTTGCACTACGTTTCGTAGCTCGGGTGTTATCAATGGAATATTCATGCGATTCTGTGCTTCCTCCTGATGAGGTTGTTGTACCTCTTCTTCCGAATGAGGTTGTTGTACCTCTTTTTCTTCCACACATGGGTCTTGTCGGTTTCTTCTCTTTGGAGGCATTTTCCTAAGTCATAAAAAAAAATTCATTGGCTTAGTTCCTTCATAAACTCGTAAGTTGCATACTTCCTTAAAAAGAATCATTCAAACTTCTATCATAATACAAAGGTTGGTAGGGTTAAATAAACCCTTCAAAACAACAAAGTGTACCCCCAACTCTTACAAGATAACCCTCTTTGAATGACCTTCCTTGCTACTCCCCAGCCTAGTCTTCCGTAGAGGACCCTGCATCATCCTCAAACACAAAGGAACTGTCCAGGCCCGACATTGACATGTAACCCAGTACTCCACATGTCAAACAAGGTATTATCCCTAGTCTTCCAATATAAGGACAGTTAGTCCTTTCTTTCCCGTGTCCATGTAGCCCACAAACCGGGCATACCACTTCAAAAGGGTAGGGACAGTATGCGCAGTTGTGTCCAACCTGGTTGCACAACTCATACTTATAATCGGGTCCTATTTCCCCTACCGACTTTCTTATCATCGGAAAGTCTTCCACATTCTCTTCAGGAAGAGATGATAAATCCCCTTCATCTTCCTCGGGAGGTCCCTCCTGAAAGTCCTGGCTAACTGCTTATGCTAGAAGCAGACACCAAATCTATGGGACAACTATGGGTTCCCTTATCTCACAATTCCATATACTCCCCATCACTTAACATATCTGCATCATAGAATACAAACAAAATACAAAAATCATAGAGATCAGTTTCCAATAAAACCAATCTAGACTTTGGGGAATTTCTTATACATAACACAATGTTTTTTGGGGAAAATTTTCCAAATTAATACACTCAATTTTGGGAATAACATTCCTAAGTACCAATGCTTGTTCCATTTGGTGAGAATGGGGAAACTTTCCTACGTTCGATAAACCCATTACTGTTCCATCAATTGGGGGAAAACTAGATTTGTTTTCTCATTTTGAGGGAAATTTTCCTAAATATCACTGTTTTTCTTTCCATTTGGGGGGAAGTTGCCAAATAAGCACACTTGGTTTTCCTTTGTTTCTGGGGGGAGAATCTCTAAACTCCTATTGTTTGTTGTTCAACTTAAGGATACTGGGGAAACACATCCTATTTTCGCTACGTTTGATAAAGTTATCATTGTTTCATCAATTCGAGAGAAAGATTTCTAAGTGATTATACCTCGTTTTTGGGGAAGCTTCCTAAGCATCAAAGTTTCATGTTCTCGTTTTCGGGGAAGATAAGCCTTATCTTGCTATGTTTGATAAATCTAGCTTAGAATGAATTTTTCTTCCCTTGCTATCATTCATTTTCATCAGATGTTGTTCTCAGACTGAATACTTCAGTTTGAGTCAATCAAAGTAAATTAACCCGGCCCCCGTGCAGCGGACTCCGAAGAGTCGGTCGGTAGGGATTCTTAGCTGCCAGTGAGACATGCAACCGTCTTAATCTTACTTCGAGAAATTCATTCTTCCGAATTCGCTCTGATACCAACTGTAACGCCCACCCCTTTTCACCGAAAATCAGAGTCTATTTTTTATTTTTTATTTTTGAGAAAGGGCGCGGACGTCACGACGCGAGTTAAGTCCGAGCTTCTAAAGCCCGGCCCTTAACTGGCCAACCCTACGTGTACGTGGAACGAAGTCCACGAGGAACAGTTCACACGTATAAGTAAGCTTGCGGAATGTTACATAAAACGCGGAATGATAATAGAGGCTAACCTATAAATTTTAGATAGCAGGGAAGATTACATTCATCTAACTAATAAAACATCTCAACATCACCGTATCCAAAACAAAACTAGATTATAACAAGTAATTATACAATCCGACAAGCTAAACTAGACAAATACACATTTCCCAAAATAAACTTAATTAAAGCAAACAGTCTTCCTCCCCAAGCTCCTAAGCTTGGCTCCCGTCTCGTCCTTCTGCTCCGGCATTTCCTGCGTCATCAGCTAGGGTAGAAGTAGGGCGTTCGACAACGCGCCCAGTAGGACTCCGAGTAGGGTTAACACATGGATTAGTGATAACAAAGCATATAGAAAATATTATATCAAAATCATGCCATTTGGTACAATGTAATGCAATGGGTGTTTTATGTCATGAATCCCACCCATCAATCTCATCATCATTGTACAATGCCCCTTTTTCATCCATACATAATGTTCAAAATATAATCCATACCATCACCGTGCCATGACCCTCTTGATAGAAAAACCTCATCAAGATGTGATCCACACTAAGCATCCCCCTTGATGGAAGAACCATCATCAAGGTATAATAACACATAGTAACATTCTTGTTTGAATAACCGTATCAACATATCATAGAGCCCATAGTAACCTCCCTGATGAATCAAACACATCAGAATATCCCCATGGTTGTTTATCGGTCGCCCCGACAGAGCATGGACTCCGGTTTCATTTCATCCTTCCCCTGTCATATGCCTCCCATGCCATGCATGAGATGTAGATGCCATATGCCATGTAATGAATATAATAACAACCATGACATTTAAAAATCCCATCAATCAAACATATAACTTGATTATCAAAAGTAGATCAAGTAAAGCCTCAATAAACGCCTCATAGCTTTAAAACCAATTTTAAACCAATCATATGCTTACCAGAATAAATCAAGTAAAAACCCCTACATAATACATAATTCAAAGAAACCATCACTCAATCCATGGCTTACAAAAAGGTTAGAATCCTACCGAATACCGACTCGCGTCTTTGTTTCGCTTTCATCCGATAATTCGGCTACCGACACGCGTATCGCTCGTGATATCCAATACCTTATTACATACACACATCAGTCCAAGTTTTAACCCTTTCTAAGCCCATAAATCATTTCCAAGTCCATATGAAAAACCGGTCACTATTTAGGTTTTGTGGGTCCCATTTCATCTATTAAAACTTTTAATCCCATAATTCTTAAAAATTGGCCACCCTAGGCTTGATCAATCACTTATAAGGTTATTACATTAGAGCTCCTAAGTCCATGATCAATCTCCATGGAATTCTTGAATTTGGCCATTACTTCATTTTCCATGATTAATCACTCATTTATCCATGCATGATTAAGTCCAAAAATTGATCCATAACTTAGATCTATTATTGGTCTATCAACCATAACATGAACTCATCGAAGATAAGTCCTTAACTTAACCAAATCCCAATCAATCTAAACACATTCATAATCCAACCTAACCCATCAAAAGACTCATAAATGGGCCATGGGTTCGGCCATACACCATGGCCGAACCCATGGTGTCCTTTTCCCATTTTTTCTTCTTTGGGTCCATTGTTCACATTTGAATTTATCACAAGTCCCTCCATATGGGGATTTCACCATTCATTTAAATCACTCATTTGATCACATTGGTTTTATCTCTTGGGTTCATCAAAACTACTAACATTTCCATTTATTTTCCATTATTCACAACCCTTCATTCCATCATTTGATCACCATAGGGTTCGGCCATACACCATGGCCGAACCCATGGCTCATGATCCATCATTCATTGCTCCAAAATACCTACATTCACCAAAATATTAAATCCATCTTTTCTATCCTTTAAACCCATCATTTGATACCATTTCATCACCATAGGGTTCGGCCATATACCATGGCCGAACCCATGGTTCAAGATTCATTCCATCCATGCGTTTCAAAGCCATAAAACCCCTTTGCATTTTTATCATAAAACCATTTTTAAACTTACCCACATTCATTCATTTAAAACCCTAATTTTCATTAGCTAAAAACCCTCATTGTCGTCCATTCTTTAAACCCTAACCAATTACATCAAAACCCCTAATCACCCACCATGGAGGGCTGAACCCCATGTAAAATATTGTTGGTTTTCATATTGTGAAACATGGAAACCATGGACTTTTATGGACTGTTTGGATGAATTTAATTAGATGGTTTCTAAGTGGTTTAAAGGCAGCAATATGATACTGATATTGCATATTTAAATAACGCCTAAAGCATGTGTAAAAGATCAAAACATGGACATAGGGTTCGGCCACCTTGGATGGCCGAACCCCATGTAAGTAAGTAATGGGTTTTTGTGAAGTTTAAATGACTGTTTTGGTGGTTGGTTATGTGGCTGAACCATGTGTAATTCATGGTTGGGTTAACATGATTAAATCATGAATAATCATGGGAAGTTGAGGGATCAATCAGATCAAGTGAACCCCATGGATTGCTTTAGGGTTTTTATTTGATTTACATGGAGTAGTGTTGGTAGATAAAAATGAGGATTGGAACCAAGTGATTTGAATCTGGTGAAGGGATTAAGAAATACAAATTGGATTGGTAGGGTTCGGCCAAGTAGTATGGCCGAACCCCACTAAGGTAGATTACTTTGATGAACTTTGATTATGTAACACCCCGCCCTTTTCACTCTAAATTTTCAGAGTTTATTTATTTTATTTTTTTTAAAACAATAATAATCAATAAGTGATCGGGGCGAAATGTCACGACGCGAGTTAAGTTTGGATCTCTAAATCCGAACCTTAACTGGCCAAGCCCATGTGTGTATGAACTAAGTCCATAAAACTGATCCGCACATGGTACATATAAATCTAGCGGAATTAACTTAGTCTAGATCTAACTGAGGTTATAATAGAACCTATGATTAATCCAATTTCCATTTTTAGATAGCAAAGTACCTTATTTATTTTCCAAAATTATTATATAACCTTAATCTACTATTCATTCCAAACCATTCAAATAAATACAACCATAACAACTACTTAACTACTTATTACATGCCAACATCTAATTTAACAAATTACATTGTTCCAAATAAATCAACTAACAAGTCCATAACTAATCCATTCATAGTCCATTGCAATCATTCAAATCGCCCAAGTTTTCGTACTTGGTCCTCTTCTTCAACCACGTTCTTTCCTTTCCCTGCATTATCCACTAAAGATATAGATAGGGCGTTAGATCAACGCGCCCAGTAGTGTTTCCGAATAGGGCTACCACATGGTTAGTCAAAAACATGCAAATAGGATAATAATTATACATGTGTGACAAAATTCTGTAAAACATATGCTATGTATGAAATGAACATGTAATGAGTCCCACCCATCACCATTCAACATAGCCATCACTTGACGGGATTCTCATCGTCAAGGTAACCCACAGTGGTCTTTCGGACGCCCCGACGGAGTGTGGCCTCCGGATTCCTCCTGATGGGATTCTCATCATCAGGGTACCCCACAATGGTCTTTCGGACGCCCCGACGGAGTGTGGCCTCCGGTTACTTCCCCATCATCCCATGCTATGCATGAGATGTCTATGCAAACATGCCATTTGTAAATTTAACATTTGATTCAAATAACTTATTCAAATAAACATAAAACAGCGAATAAGTTGAGTGGTTACAACAAGGTAGGAAACCTACAATAGTTTACTTTGTTTGATCCTTCCTTTGGACCGTCTTCCGATCACGGCTCGCTCACCGTTCTAAAAATCCGAATACCCTATGTACATGGCAGCAAGTTAATCATTTATCCACCTAATTTCCAGCAAAGCCTAGTGTTCCAAGAATCACCTAGTGGGGTTCGGCCAAAGCCATAGCCGAACCTCATCCATTAAAACATTGGTCATTCATTTATTTAATTAAAACCTATCTAATTACCCAAACTTCTAAACGAACCTTAGTAGGGTTCGGCCATACATTATGGCTGAACCTTACCACTTTGGTTTTAGCCCATTTATCCCATCATATGATCATTTTATTTTTGATCATTTCAGCCATAATTACGATTGTGCCATTGAGACCAACCTTTGCTTTAAATTAACTAACTTTCATCACCAAACATAAAACCATCTTTAGTGGGGTTCAGCCATACACATGGCTGAACCTCATCACCTAATTTGATCCTTCTTTAACCCTCCATATCCTCATATAAACCAACAATTATGTCCCACAATCATCATTAGTGGGGTTCGGCCATACACATGGCCGAACCTCACCAATGTGATTTTATACTCAATTTCCATCATTCATATTGGCCAAATACTTACCCATACTAATTCCATAAACAACATATATTATTCTTAAATCAAAGCATATAAATAATACCTAATGTTCATCATAAACTTAACCCAATTATTCCACAAAACAGTCCATGGATTTTCATGGTTTCCATGGTTTCCATGGGGTTCTCAACATGGAAACCCACACCGTTTTACATGGGGTTCGGCCCTCTATCATGGCTGAACCCAATGATTACGTTTACTGTTTTTAAACCTCAATTAACCAGGTAATAATTGTATATCTAAATCAGGTTTTTAACCTTCAAAACAGTCCTCCAAAATTAACCCAATTTCATAGGGTTCGGCCATGTATATTGGCCGAACACCATGAGATTAGTTTGAATATTTAGTCCTTCATCTTAGGTCTGAAACCAGCACCCAAATCCATGTTTTTTAACCATTGTAAAACATGTATTTACATCTTAAAATAATAACCCAAAACAGTCCATCAACTTCATGGTTTATTTGTTCCAAATACATCAAAACAAACCATTATTTGCATGGGGTTCGGCCCTCCATGGTGGCCGAACCCTATGACCTTTGGTTTTGAACTTATTAATCATTCATCTTGTCCAAAACAAACTTCCTTATTTATGTTTTAACCTTTTTAAAACACATACTTAAAATCATCTAAAAACAGTCCCAAATTTGTATGGTTTTAATTTCCAAAAACCATCTAAATAATCCAACATTTCCATGGGGTTTGGCCATCCAATGGGCCGAACCCTATGGTCCATCTTTTGATCTCATTTATGTACTTCTAAACAACATTTAACCCTTGTTAGATTCAGCCATCCAATAGCCGGATCATATTTCTTAATTAAACAACATAGTTTATCGAACACCTACCGTTTCCGCGACTCCTCCACTTGATCTTTACTCCCGATTGTTCCTTCCCTTTTTGCTGATCTTGTCTTGATGAAAAGGAATCAAACCAAGGACTGATTAACAACCAGCTGCTGCTCTTAGTTTTTAGAAAGATAGAGGACGTCCAAGAGAGATAGAGAGATAGAGAGAGTGAAAATCCTTTGCTTGACCAAAAAACAGCCCAAGGTTAATTCAGCCCTTGTGTAACTCATTTCTCCATAATTAGAATCCTTTAAGTTCCTTGGGGTTTCATCTATGAAATGAAACACCAAGGGTTCCCAACGGTTTTGCTGTGTGCATTCCTCACACTATCCATTTTTGCATTAATTTTGCATGTGGGAGTTTCACATGTAAATGAAACTCCCATGTGCTTTATCCTCCCTCCATGGTTAATCATGCCATTCACACGACCCATTGGGTCCCATCTAGCCATTTTGACCCATTTATCAAAATTTGACCCAAATATGATTCTTGACCCGTTTAAATTTATCTTACCCATTTATTTGTTTTGTAAACCAACTATCATCCTTTGG